>OZ038505.1:80322491-80329991 GCA_964036315.1 Acanthosepion esculentum
AGATAGATAGATAGATAGATAGATAGATATGAACCAACTGAGTTAGATAGATAGATAGATAGATAGATAGATATGGTCGGGTTGAAAATAGATAGGCAGGGAGTTATGAATAGACTGAAAGAGATAGACAGCAGTGTGTGAGTGTGTCTGTACATGTGTATTTAAATTTAATCTTGCAAAAAATCTAGTGTTTTTCATTTTATAAATCTGAATTAAAAAAGGCAATATTTTAAAAATTCAATCATACACACGGACAAACATATCAGTATATATGTTATGTTTATGTACATGTGTTTGTAGACACATGTGTATATATATATCTAAGTGCTAGTACACACACACACACACACACATATATATATATAAGTATGCAAATATTTATTCATAAACTCACTCTCTCTCTTTCTCTCTCTCTCTCTCTCTCTATATATATATATATATATATACATATATATACATATATATACATATATATATATACAAACACACATATGTTTGTGCTTATGCACATATATGGAGATAGATAGGGAGAGAGAGAGAGAGAGAGAGAGAGAGAAAGAGAAAGAAATATTTATTTTTTTTATAAACTAAATGAAAATAATTAGTTAAAACAAAATGTTTATACAAAGAATTGAAATACTTGTAAAAGATTACCAAATGCACTTCTTAACCCCAGATTCAATCATGGAAGAAAAAAATATACTTGCCATTCAATTAAAAAGAAAAAAATATAATTATAATGTTGTGATAATTACAGGTTTATAATTAATATCCATTTAATTTTTAATCCAACCATTAATTTCTCTGATTCCTTCTACTTTTCTAATGATAATATTTCATCTTGGAGTATGCGCACATTAAAATCTTTGTTTGCAGAAGGTCTTTAATGAGAACAGGTAAAATTAAATTGGATTTACCTGAATAGTTTTCTTCCCCACAAAATAATTCTGATCAAATATATTGGAAACCATCTTGAAAATTTTTTATAGGAGAGATCATTTGAAATAAAGAGTAATAAATTTTGTGCGGGTCACCTTTGGGTAAGCAATGATACTTATGGCAAAAGCAGGAGATTCAATTTCAAAAATACTTTTCCATGAGTTTAGAATATTTTTATTTGATGAATCCCACATATTATCTTCATTTTAAATTTGATTCCAATGTTTGTGTTTTGAATTTGAAAATAAAATAAATGTTTTGCATGTCAAATAACTCTTCAGTTTATTTTGGAAATAATTTTCTGAATACAGCATGCATTTAAGAAAGATTTGTGAAACTGTCGAATGAAATATGAGAGCTAAAACAAGATAAGGATATTAGTCCAAGTTATCCATTAAATCATATCAGCACATATGCTTCACCTTTATCAGTCTGGGTGTTTGCATATATATATATATATATATATATATATATATATATAGATAGATAGATAGATAGATAGGAACAGACTGAGAGAGATAGATAGATAGATAGGAACAGACTTAGATAGATAGATAGATAGATATGAATACAATGATAGATAGATAGATAGATAGATATGAATACAATGATAGATAGATAGATAGATATGAATACAATGATAGATAGATAGATAGATATGAATACAATGATAGATAGATAGGAACAGACCGAGATAGATAGATAGATAGATATGAATACAATGATAGATAGATAGATAGATAGATAGATAGATAGGAACAGACTGAGATAGATAGATATGAATACAATGATAGATAGATAGATAGATAGGAACAGACCGAGATAGATAGATAGATAGATAGATCGATATGAATACAATGATAGATAGATAGATAGATAGATAGATAGATATGAATACAATGATGGATAGATAGATAGGAACAGACCGAGATAGATAGATAGATAGATAGATAGATAGATAGATAGATATGAATACAATGATAGATAGATAGGAACAGACCGATATAGATAGATAGATAGATATGAATACAATGATAGATAGATAGATAGATAGATAGATAGATGTAAATAAAAAGAGACAAGAGGAAACACTAATCTTAGCCGATGCATTTCATCCTCTGAGGGACTTTATCAAGACAATGTGTCCCTCATGGACAAAAAGTGTCGGCTAAGAATAGTTTTTCCTCTTGTCTCTTTTTATTCATTTTGTGTCTTCTACTGATACAGTCAATCTGAGAATATTTACATATAAATAATAATAATAAAATAATAATATAATAGTGAACACTGAGGTCAACACCAAGTGCTTACAGTCTGTTCAATTCTTGAACACAATCTTCAGATCTTCGCTTTGTATTTATATATATATATATATGTATACATATATATATATATATATATATATATATATATAATATTATATATATTTAAGAAAAAGTCTTGAATAAAACCAATAATACTTAAAAAATAAAGAGAAAAAAGGCTTGAATGCAAATTTACTTACTCAGTAAAGTGCTTAAAGCCTATATTGCTTAGACCATGCAAAAAAACACTTGCCTATGTTAAATCCTATGAAAGGACAACTCTAGTTGTGACTCGAGTCCCACACACATGCAATCTTCAGATGACTTGAAATTTCTGAACATTGTGTATGTGAAACTTGAGACACAACTATATATATATATATATATATATGTGTGTGTGTGTGTGTGTGTGTGTGTGTGTGTGTGTGTGTGTGTGTGTGTGTGTGTGTGTGTCTCTGTCTGTGTGTATTAAAATTTGCTATTTTTATAGTGCCTAATATTGGAGAGTGTTTATAAATATAGATAGTATGGACAGAAGAATCAACACTACATTGTGACTATCGAACCAATATGTATATATGCAAAACACACACGCATATATGCGCTCACGCATATATTTTTCCAGTAGTTTTATTAAGAAACCAATATTGGTAAAATTTATGGGGTATATTTACATTTATCTGATAAATATATCAAATGAATTTCAGCTTAAAATGTCAGTTTTTATTAAAAATATTTTATTGTGCCACTTGAGGGTTGTTCATCAAATTGTAAATAAATATTTTAGAGTATATTTACAGATATTTGTTTTTTTAATTTACATAAAGATCGCTCCAGCTCAGAAGACAGTTATAAACTCAAAAGAGAAAGAACATATTTTGAGATTTATTCAATGATAAATAACACAATTTTGGAAATTGTATAAAAGATGAACAAAAAAATGGTTTTGAGAATGTCACAAGAGCAGATCGGTGAAAAACTAAACGGGTAATAAGTGATGAAAATGGATGTGTCTAAGAAGAAAATATTCGAAGAATCTGGTGCTGCAAATGAAGACTGAGATAAAATATGCAGAATTTGACCAGGAAAAGAGAGACATTTCCCAGCAGGGACATTCTTTTTCCACATAATACTAACAATTAAATTACCACTTTTAAGTGAATATCACAAGAAGAAATTTGTAAGTTGTGCAAAGTACGTGAAAATTGATTTCTTAATTTTTAGTGATGATTGGAGAGCTACATTGGATTGACCTGATGGTTTGGCTACATATTGTGTCTCTTATGGAGATATTCAATCTGCGCAACTTTAAAAACTGCAGTCTGGTGATGCAATGTTTTAGGCTAGCATGGCCCCATCAAAGGAGATGAAGGTGTCAAGAAAAATACAGAGAATTATTGTCAGTTCTTGGACAGAATTATCTTAATCTAGTGCTGGTCGCAATCAAGATGTTTTAAGATAAAGAGCATATTAATGCAAAATAATACATGATCACATTCTGGAAACAGGCTATTGCCCTTTTTCTAAAAAAAAGGTTTTAAATCCCTGAAATAATGGAATGGCCTTTGACTTTATTAATACAACAGATCCATCATTAAAAGGCATGTTTATTAGAAAGGAAAACAACAGGCCGAGATCTCTAAAAAGAAATAAAAACTGTTGCAAGTAACGTTAGTCTAAACACTTATTAAAACCAATGATTAAACAATCGATGAATGTTATAGAATATCAAGGAGTTCATATAAACATTTAAAATAATAAAATAATAATTTATTCTTATAATTGGGATATTATGTTCATCAAATACATGTTTCTGCAGCCTATATATTTTGAATTTATTTCTAAATGAAAAAATAATGTTGCAGATGTCACCTAAAACAAGTTATTATCAATATTTTTTAAAATGATAGATATTTGATGATGAAACTCACAGGATATATTGCTCATATAAATGTAAGTATATACTGAACCTTGGGCCAACATAGTTTGTGTAATATCAATGTATATTGTGAAAGCTTTGACTTTTTTAATAAAATCTGACACTCAGATACACACACACACACACACACACATATATATATATATGTGTGTGTGTGTGTGTTTGTGTAACAATAATAGCATTGTGTTCCGATAAAAAAGAATTTTATTATCAAGTTTCCTGATGAGAGGGAGAGATTAGTTGAAAATTTAACATTATTTTTACTATGTATATTTATAGAGAGACTTGATCTGAAGAAAACATTGAGGTGTGAAACTGACAGTCACTATGCAGAGTTGATTTCTATGTCTATGCTGTCTATATCTATAAACACAATCATCTTCTACAATATTGAGTACTTGTATATATATATATGTATATATAAATATATATATATATATATATATATATATAAATATATATATATATACATGCACGCACACACACATGAAATTGTAGTTGTATTCATGACCTTGTTAATTAAAATTATGTCTAAATAATAAAATATCTTTAGGGCATTAACAATGATAAAATAACAATATCTTTTTTCAATTAAAATCTCATTTCATCATAATTCAAATTTGCTTCTAAAATCCATAATGGCCCCGATGCTAGAAGTCATTTTGGAAGGAAGGTAAACTTTTAATTTGACAATATTCTCAGGAACAATTCTTTGGCTTTCCTCAGAGAACAGGAAATATGTATTGAAATGGATTCAGAAAACTTTGACGTCCAATCTATTTCAAGTTCATTATTCTTTATTGAAAAAAACAAACACATCAAATATTAATTTCTTTTGACTTTTCTTAATAACAGCAATAATAATAATAATAATAATTATAGTAATAATTATACTAATATAAGGATAAGCTTCTAATAGACTCATTGAAATAATTCCTGTTAGCCCATGCCTAAAAAAAATACAAAAACATTGTACTAACAAGTATAGCTCACGCCTTACGTATAGTTTTATCTATGTAAAATATGTGTGATCTTCAGATTTTTTTTTTACGAATAGGGTCAGTGGAAAATGTCATGAAGCCATTTAGGTCTCTGGTTGGGACCCGGGAGGAAATGTGTACACAAAAGAAATCAAAGGAAAGAATAATAATAATAATAATAATAATAATAATAATAATAATAATAATAATAATAAGAAGAAGAAGAAGAAGAAGAAGAAAGAAGAGGAGAAGGTAAACGAGGAAGAGAAGAAAAGAAAATAACTGAAGAAAGTGATTGACTAATAGTGAATAGACTTGTTGTCACTTGATCTCCTGTTAAAACCACTAGATACTACCATTGTGAAAATAATTGTACTACTCCTCAGAACATCATGAATGCTTTTGAAGAGCCTAAAAAAAGGTCTGGAGTCACTAGAAATCAGGGAAAATGACCAGCTTATCCAGACAACTGCATTATTGAAAACATCTAGACTACTAAGGAAAGGATGTTGTAGTATTGAAGAAACTTGCTGTCATTTAGTCTCTTGTATATGTGCCACCAGTTATTGTCAGTGCAAATAACAAATAGGTAATCTGGATCTCAACAGGGAACTGAAGAAGTTATTGAGAATGTAGAAAACATTGATTCCAATCATTGTTAGATTACTAGGAATGGCTTGAAAAGAATAGGTATAGCGGAAGGGAATAGGAAATGGAAAATCTGAGAAATTAGCAAGGCCACTCTGAGAACAGGTAAAATAGTGAGGAAAGTGCTGGTGCATTGAGAAGACTTGCTAGCACTTGATCTCCAGTGAAAACCAACAGAAATAAATAGCATGGGAATTCAATGAGAAATAATAAAGATAGAGTTCTGGAAATATTGAGGAATTTTGATATCCCTCAATCTCCAGTTTAAACAAGCAGTTACGAGTGGAGTGGATATGCTTAATAATAATAATAATAATAATAAATTTTTTGTATCTCAAAGAGATACAAAAAATTGTTCTGACAAGTACAGCCTACACTTTACAAAGGGCTTTATCTATGTAATTATTTTTTATTTTATTTTATTTTATATATTTTTTTTTTTTTTCAGTGGAAAGTGTCATGATGCCATTTCTAACCTTAGGTCCCTGGGCAGGACCCGGAAAGAAATGTGTAAATGCCAGATATCAAAGGAAATAAAAATAATAATAATAATAATAATAATGCTACTACTATTACTATGACTAATAATAATAATAATAATAATAATAATAATAATAATAATAATGATAATTTTCTTTTTTACAAAAATGATTAGTGGACACTGTATGAAGCCATTTCTGACCTTAGATCTCTGGTCGCAATTCGGAAGGTAATGTGTATACAACAGAAGTCAAAGAAAAGAAAATAATAATATCTTCATTCTAGGTAAAAAGAAACACACAATCACATTTTAACTGATTTCATTTTTTTTTTTTAAGCATTTAAACTCATATTTGAAAAGAAGAAAAATGAAAAGCAGGGAAATGAATTATTAAAAACTTGTTGAAGTATTTTAACTGCAAAAAAGGAAATTCAATATTAATCTTAGAATCTTTTTATCTTGGATAATGAAATGAAAGACTGAATATTTTAGAAGAAAATCCCTTTATAATAGATTACTTGTACTTTTTTATGAAGAAAACCTCTTAAACTTTTATACAAAAATGATAAAAATATCTGGTCAATAACTATATCAACAAATTACAAAAATTACTACAAACAAGAGATAAAACCAAAATTGAATGAATTATTCCAAAATTTCACTCATTTTTAAGGTATCATTTGATTCACAGGAAAAAATGTATATTTTAAGAAAGATTCATATATATATAGATATGTATTTCTTTCTATATTTCTGAGATTGTAAATATTTACACTATTTATATCATTTGGACTGTTGTCTTCATCTTCATTGCCATATTCACAACGTTTCAGCCGTTGTACACTCCAACCTTCTGAAAACAATCTACCCCCATGAACTAAATAAAGGGTTGGGTTGAAATTCCAACGTATATCACCTGAAGAAGGTCGGCCCATACAATGGCCGAAGCGTCATGAATACAGTAATAAAGATGAGGACAACTGTCTGAACTATGTAAATAGCATAAATATATATTTATTTTTACTATAACCCTTATTTTTAGTGGGTATACATCTTTGAGTTTCTAAGGAAATGGTTTCATTGAATGGGGGATGCAGGTTGGCATAATCTTTCTTTAGTATGACTTCTTAATCTCGGACGGTTGATATTAATTTCACGGTTTAAATAAAAGAAACTGGGATATATGTGCAGTCATTAAAAATAACATTT
>OZ038505.1:80334991-80337491 GCA_964036315.1 Acanthosepion esculentum
GTTAGATTCCTTTACTAGTTTCGGCCAGCATGGCCATCATCAGGAGAAAAAAATTTCTGCTTGTTAGTAGCAATCAACTACAGGAATGAATGACTTGATGAAGAAAATGAACTTTATCTGTAGTTTACATTTGTTTTTTTTAATTTTATTTTTTATATCTTAAATTCTGGTTATTCCTTGTGTTGGTCAAACCGTCTCTTTTAAATTGTTAAAGATAGAGGCTGGATATATTTATGCTGCTCTGAATTCCCTTGAAATATGTGTGTGTGTGTGTGTGTGTGTGTATCTATATATGTACTAGAATATAAAATTTACAGATATAGATATTCATCCAAAGATATATATATATATATATATATATATATATATATATATATATATATATATATATATATATATAAAATGCTAGAAATAAATACTTGGAAACATATGTAACATATCTATATCTAGTTGCATATATATATATATATATATATATATATATATATATATATATATATATATATATATATATATATATATATATATGTGTGTGTGTGTTAATGGATAAACATACCAGAATATATACAAAAATTATTAGATTCTTTCATGATTTACAGCAGGTATGGAAAAAATGCTGATAATTTTGAGGAATAGAGAGAGAAAGTAAGAGTTTGAATGAAAGAGAATAAAAGAGAGAGTGACAGAAAAAGAGAGATAGAGAACATAAGAGAGAGGGAGAAACGAAAGAGGGATGGAAAGAGGAAATAAATGAAAGGGGTACAAAGAGAAAAAGATATATGAAGAGAGAGAGACAGAGAGAGAATGAGAGAGAAGGAGAAAAAGAGAAACGGGAGAAAGAAAGTAAGTGAGAAAGAGAGAAATATAAATGAAGAGAGTGAGAGGAGAGAATCAGAAAGAGATGAAAGAGAGTGTGTGAGGGGGAGACTGAGATAGCTAGTAATATATATAGAGAGAAAGATGGAAAAGAGAGAACTGAGAGAGTGTTTGCAAGAGAGAGCAGGTGGAAAGAAAAGCAGAAAGAAGTAAAAATGGACAATTTCTTTAAAATTGAAGATAAATGGAAAAACTCAGGAAATGTTTTTTTTCACAAAGAGAAAAAAAAACGAGCGAGAAAAGGAAAGAGAAACTGTATTAAACGAGTATGGTTGACAAGGCTTTGGTGGAGAGGGTGAGTGGGGCGGACATGAAATAAGTAAAGCATCTGCTCACCTCCCACACATTCTAAATACATGTTGAAGGTGTGCACCCCCCACATACAGAAACACGCACACCCACACACACAACACATGTGCACACATGCATGCACACACAGAAAACAAGTATCCAACATATAACTGACCTCTCATTGTTATTGTATTCACACGAAGACACACAGGTGTGTCTCTGTTGATGAGGTATGTCAACAAGAATATATGTCTACTTTTTGTGTCTCTTTCCATGTACCTGTGTATCCGTTTGTGTGTGTGTGTGTTTCTACATGCATCAGGGGTTCATATGTGACAATCTGCGTGCGCATGTGTGTGTGCATATATGTGTGTGTGCATATATGTGTGTGTGTGCATATATGTGTGTGTGTGCATGTTCATGTGTGTGTGTGTGTGTGTTCATGTGTGTCTGCTGCATAGGTGTGCATGTGCGTATGTGTGTGTGCGTATGTGTGTGTATGTGTGTGCATGGGTGTGTGAGTGTGTGTGATGAAAATGTAAAGGAAAGAAGAAGACAGAAGCTTGCCTTATCAAAATATATGTTGATGATTAATTTAAGATGAAGATATTTTAATTCTCAGAAAGGTAATCCACAGTCCTCAGACTTCAAAGAGAACTCTGAATGCATGACCTTGTGCCTAACTACTTCTTTTTATCAATTAGTTACAGTCCATTCTATATTATTTATGAATCTCTCTCCTTTCTCTCTCTCATTCTCTCTCTCTCTATGTATGTATATATATATATATATATATATATATATATATATATATATATATATGTATAGTTGTATATTTAGGCAGCAATCCTTCGTTTATGCATGTTTCATTAAAATCGACAGTCAAGGTACTACGATTGAGTTTTTTATTTAATTTTTCTTGTGTTCGAACAAGAGCTTTCTTTACAGGACAAAGGGTGTGTAAGAACTGTCCAAATGTTTTATGTTTCCGAGTGCTTTCGGTTATACCTTTAGCCATTATCAAGGATGATTCGATTTTTCAGCTTAATTGAGTGTGTGCACACACACACACACACACACACACACACACATATTTCTAAAAAATTAATGGATTTTATTTTAATCCACCATTTTATGACTTTAAACGTTACAACAGTGTATGTTCTTATTTGAAACAGACAAGCCCTCTTTAAACAGTGTCTATTACATTTATTGGTTTTCATATTCAAGAAATCTTAATAAAAAAACATATAATTATGTATATACTAGCAGCATGGCCTGGAGTTGCCCGTGCTGGATTCAAAAATCGTATGACTCATATAGCAATCGCTAT
>OZ038505.1:80342491-80374991 GCA_964036315.1 Acanthosepion esculentum
AAAATTTGTCCAGAAATGCCATAACCTTTCAACTTGTGAAGACTTGTATGCTAAACACTGCCAAACACTTTTGAGATGTCTAAAGCAACAGCCCAGGCTTCACTATTCTTATCTAAAGCTTGCTAGATTCTTTCAACAATAATCTTTAGAACATCA
Organism: Acanthosepion esculentum; assembly: GCA_964036315.1. Taxonomy (NCBI): domain Eukaryota; kingdom Metazoa; phylum Mollusca; class Cephalopoda; order Sepiida; family Sepiidae; genus Acanthosepion; species Acanthosepion esculentum. The sequence goes on from OZ038505.1 coordinate 80,342,648, forward strand.
GCAATTGACCCAGAGAAGCAAAAGCCATATTGCTTGTTTGAAAGTAGGTCCAGCAATATGAGATGCTTAACCAATTCATAGGTAGTTAGGGCATATAGTAAGACGTAGAAGGCTTATAGGGTGATACTTCGAAGGGTCAGTCAGTCAGTACACCTTAGTTCTTCAAAACTGGAACAACAAGCAAGAAAGCAAAATGCAATGAGGTATTTATTGAACAGTTTAGAGAGAACGGGAGCCATTCTGGAAGTACATTTCTTAAGGACTATTACAAGGATACCATCAGTTGCACATGCTTTGTGGGAGATTCAATTTAGAGCTGACAGCAGAAACCATCACGCAATAGAGACTCAGTTCTAAAGAGAAAGTCAGGCAAAGATTCTCCAGATGAATCAAGAATAGATTTTGAAGAGAATTTATGGGCAAATCATCCTGCGTTATCAGCAGAAGATGTTAATACCTCAAATTGTGCGAAGAGAAGGATAAAAAGATTATCAGAAAACATATAAAGAATCACATGTTGTGAAACATCAGAAAGAGAAAGTTTCTATTAGGCGAAGAAGTACATGAAAACTGATTTCTCAATTGCAATTTTAAATAATGACTTTTGAGCTACATTGGATGGACCTGATGGACCTAGGCTAGAAGTTGGGTCTTCATGGAAACAATCAACCAGCAAGGAATTTGCAAGATGATGCAAAAGATATTGGTACACAGTAAAAATATCGTTCCCTATAAATTTGATGATTCACAAGAGATGTATAATTTTGAATGGAACAGTTCACAAAGAAGAAGCTTAAATGAGAGAGTAGATTTCTAAAAAGGAATTCTCGTTCATATTCTGAAAAGCTGACTATTGCCAAACTTGTTATGAAAACACCAAATTAATGGACTGCTCTTCCCACTATGCTTCCCAGTTATGAACCCAGTAGAAATCACTCCCATCATCAATAGAGATGTAAACCTAAATATATGCCTATACAAGGGCTGACAAAAAGTATCAGGTCTGTTGCTATGGTAATGGAACTAAAGTATGCAGAGTGAAGCCACTTAGTATATATTGACTTTGAACTCTGACATAAACACACATTAAGTTATAATGTTCTCACTCACTTCTGTTGTTTAAAGCAGTGTCTGGAAGGAAAGTGTGTAGAGTTTGGTCGTCTCACCACACTACCAAGTTTCCATCAGCTACCATGGCTTGTGCAGCAGTTATTGACCAAGATAACATTCAGGACAGATAGTCACCAGATTCCCCAGATCTCACCAGATCACAACTTTTTCATTTTCAAAAATCAAGTTCCACTTAAAAAGAACATAATTTAAAGATGTCAAGGAAATCCAGGAGAATATGATGAGTCAGCTGCATGCTATTGCAAAAAAATAGAAACAAGGCTAGATAAAGTGTGTGTATTCAGAAGGGGGGACTACTTCGAAGGAGATTAAATGCTGAATTGATATGTGTTATAGTTTTCTTTATATAAGACCAATATGTGTACATTAGTGCTTTTTATAGGACCTATATATGTATATTAATGCTTATATATATATATATATATATATATATATATATATATATATATATATATATATATATATAAATGCATATCAGGAGACACATATTTGCTGTACTTAATTTTACATATAAATATATATAGAAAATATATATATCAGCAATTCCATTTCTTTTGCTAAATTGCAAAATATGTCTATGCAGAAGAGAATTACCAGAACCTATTATTTCCTATACAATCAATGTTTATACACCATTTTCTCTAATACATTACTATCAGTAGATAAGCTAATATAAATTATATTCTTGCATATATGTATATATATATATATATATATGTGTGTGTGTGTGTGTGTGTGTGTGTGAGTATATATATATGTGTGTGTGTATGTGCGTGTGAAAATGTCATTTCAACATGCATTAATATGAAAATGGCATTTCTACATGCACACACGCACACACACACACACACACATATATATATATATATATATATGTGAAAATGCCATCTGCACACATATATGCCCATTAATGCCTGCAGAACACTGTCTTCCATACACACATTCATACTCAAACTCATCTTACCCACTTAGACATGCAGATATTTTGACAATTGCAAGTTTGTTAATGGAAGGTTCTTCTGCAGATTTTGCCAAGAAATCAATGTTTCATAAAGTATGTTACACGTTGAGATGATTTTATGTATTTTTGTCTCTTATTCCCTCTCAAATGTTTGCTTAACAAGAAGAGATCAAGAAACATTAGACATATATGAATTCACACAATATATCTACAAATAATTATATTAGCAAATGTTGTACTAATATATATCTATGTTTACAGATATGGCTTGATACCTGTTCACTGTATATCATATAAAATCTATTCTGTTCATATCTATCTATCTATCTATCTATCTATCTATCTATCTATCTATCTATCTATCAGTCTCTTCATATATCTCTCGCTCTCTTTCTCTATCTATCTATCTATCAGTCTCTTCATATATCTCTCGCTCTCTTTCTCTATCTATCTATCTATCTATCTATCAGTCTGTTCATATATCTCTTGCTCTCTTTCTCTATCTATCTATCTATCTATCTATCTATCTATCTATCTATCAGTCTCTTCATATATCTCTCGCTCTCTTTCTCTATCTATCTATCTATCTATCTATCTATCAGTCTGTTCATATATCTCTCGCTCTCTTTCTCTATCTATCTATCTATCTATCTATCTATCAGTCTCTTCATATATCTCTTGCTCTCTTTCTCTATCTATCTATCTATCTATCTATCTATCAGTCTGTTCATATATCTCTTGCTCTCTTTCTCTATCTATCTATCTATCTATCTATCAGTCTGTTCATATATCTCTTGCTCTCTTTCTCTATCTATCTATCTATCTATCTATCTATCTATCTATCTATCTATCTATCAGTCTGTTCATATATCTCTTGCTCTCTTTATCTATCTATCTATCTATCTATCTATCTATCTATCTATCTATCTATCTATCTATCTCTCTATCAGTCTCTTCATATATCTCTTGCTCTCTTTCTCTATCTATCTATCTATCTATCTATCTATCTATCTATCTATCTATCTATCTATCTATCTATCTATCAATCTCAGTCCGTTCATATTTATGTTTAAATGGATTCTAATAGAGCGGGGGTCAGATAGGTATAACGGAAGCTGTTTAGATAGGCATGTAGTCATGTGACACTCTGTGTCCAAAAAAGAAAACACTTTTTCGAAGAAAAGAAAAATGAAATAAAAAGCTTAATCGTAGTACCCTGTTGTCTTTTATGAAACATGTATATAGATATGTGTGTGTGTGCGTGTATATATATATATATATATATAAATATATATATATATATTTATGAATATAAATATGCACAAACACAGACATGTATATATATATATATATATATATATATATATATATATATATATATACATACATATATATATATATAAATATATATATATATAAATATATATATATATATATATACATATACATATATATATATATATATATATATATGTATATATATATATACATATATATATATATATACATATATATATATATATAAATATAAATATATATATATATATATATATATATATATATATATATATATATACATATATATATATATATATATGTATGATAAAGCATAGTTTTAAGGTATATTATATTTATGGGTTAAAGTGATAGATCAGGGATAGAGTGTATGTAAATATAAAGTGGACATTGATGTCAACACCCTGAAGCAACATTTTGTTTATGCTTAAATCAATCATCAGGCCAATATATATATATATATATATATAATGCGCATGTGTGTGTGTTGTGGAGGAAAATGAGTATGAACATAATATATATATATATATATATATATATATATATATATATACACGCACACACACACACATATATATGTAGGCATGTGCTTGTGTGTGTGCCTCTATCAATAGACATCTCCTTAATGTATTATAAGTCTAGAAAATGAAGTAGATCTTACATTATCTACATATGTATATATGTTAAAAGTAGAAATATTTGAACTCATAATGTGATAAATGTGTATATCTACATTTTTATATAGATATATAATTGCTACATGTATACGTATGCACATATAACAGAGTATGAAATATATATATATATACATACACACACACACACACACATATATATATATATATACACTTTTTGTTTTTTTATAAATATATGTACATTTGTACATATTTTTCTTATAAATACATGTGATATATATATATATATATATATATATATATATATATATATATATATATATATATGTATGTATGTAATATTATATATATATATATATATATTTTTTTTTTTTTTTCACCCAGGAAGCATATGTTTATAAAAACCTGTGCCTGTAATGCTGATATCTGCAGGTGTTAAAATTCAATATACCTGCACATTTGCAATGTTGCGTGTATAAATATTTATGAAGCTGTATATATGTGAGTTTTTCTATTTGTCATATATTCAGTGCATCTTGCCAAATATATATTGGGATAGAATTGCATGAATCTATATTTACATGTGCTTGCACAATATGTGCATATCTATATCAATGTACACACACACACACACACACATATATATATATATAAAACCATATTTTAAATCAGTTAATTTATAATATTAATGCTCTGTAAATTTACATTGAGCACTATTGTGTAAAAATAAAAATATCTATAAGAACACCGGATTATATATCTTACTGTTCTTTCCTTTTATTTTTATTTATATATACACACACACATATATATATATATATATATATATATATATATATATATATATATATATATATATATATATTCTTTTGGCTTCTTCATTCCAATTTATCACACTTATTCACATATACTTGAATATACTACACTATCTCTCTCTCTCTCTCTCTCTCTCTCTCTCTCTATATATATATATATATATATATATATATATATATATATATATTTATATATATATATATATATTCTGTTGGCTTCTTCATTCCAATTTATCACACTTATTCACATATACTTGAATATACTACACTATCTCTCTCTCTCTCTCTCTCTCTCTATATATATATATATATATATATATTTATATATATATATATATATTCTGTTGGCTTCTACATTCCAATTTATCACACTTATTCACATATACTTGAATATACTACACTATCTCTCTCTCTCTCTCTCTCTCTCTCTATATATATATATATATATATATATATTTATATATATATATATATATTCTGTTGGCTTCTTCATTCCAATTTATCACACTTATTCACATATACTTGAATATACTACACTATCTCTCTCTCTCTCTCTCTCTCTCTCTATATATATATATATATATATATATATATATATATTTATATATATATATATATATTTATATATATATATATATATTCTGTTGGCTTCTTCATTCCAATTTATCACACTTATTCACATATACTTGAATATACTACACTATCTCTCTCTCTCTCTCTCTCTCTCTCTATATATATATATATATATATATATATATATATATATATATATATTTATATATATATATATATATTCTGTTGGCTTCTTCATTCCAATTTATCACACTTATTCACATATACTTGAATATACTACACTATCTCTCTCTCTCTCTCTCTATATATATATATATATATATATATATTTATATATATATATATATATTCTGTTGGCTTCTTCATTCCAATTTATCACACTTATTCACATATACTTGAATATACTACACTATCTCTCTCTCTCTCTCTCTCTATATATATATATATATATATATATATATATATATATATTTATATATATATATATATATATTCTGTTGGCTTCTTCATTCCAATTTATCACACTTATTCACATATACTTGAATATACTACACTATCTCTCTCTCTCTCTCTCTCTCTCTATATATATATATATATATATATATATTTATATATATATATATATATTCTGTTGGCTTCTTCATTCCAATTTATCACACTTATTCACATATACTTGAATATACTACACTATCTCTCTCTCTCTCTCTATATATATATATATATATATATATATATATTCTGTTGGCTTCTTCATTCCAATTTATCACACTTATTCACATATACTTGAATATACTACACTATCTCTCTCTCTCTCTCTCTCTCTCTCTCTATATATATATATATATATATATATATATATATATATATATATATGTGTGTGTGTGTGAGGAAAAAATATCTAATGTCTAATTCTAATTATGTTTTAATAAATAAAAATATCATCTAATTCTAATTATGTTTAATAACTATGTCCTGAAGAAGGTCTACTAGACCGAAACGTCTGACGTTGACATTGAAACAACCTTAAAAACAGTAAACTTGCTCATTCAGATTTTTTGTTTTTCCATATTTTTCCTCATACTGTCAGATCTATATCCACATATTTGCTTGCATATATATGTGTGTGCGTGCATGTGTGCGTGCGTGTGCGTGTTGATATCTGCTTCCTATTATGTATCATTAAATCTACAGGATCATTGAAAAGTAACCCCCCCCCCCCATTTTAAAATACTTATGATTTTATATATACCTATGTGCCTGTTGACTTGGAAAACCATGTAATTTTAAGTTTCACTACGAACGTAGGTATATGTGTATTTATTAATACATTCTTCATAGCTCTGTTTCACTGCATTGAGCACTCTTTTGTTTGCACCATAAATTAAATAAAATAAATATTTATTTGCCTATCTGTGTATGCATGCTAGTGCACGCATATACAGTTGCTAATATCTCATTATTTAGTTTATATTCACACTTATATGTATATCTATCTATCTATCTATCTCAGTCTGTTCATATCTATCTATCTATCTATCTCAGTCTGTTCATATCTATCTATCTATATATCTATCTATCTCAGTCTGTTCATATCTATCTATCTATCTATCTATCTGTCTCAGTCTGTTCATATCTATCTATCTATCTATCTATCTATCTATCTCAGTCTGTTCATATCTATCTATCTATCTATCTATCTATCTCAGTCTGTTCATATCTATCTATCTATCTATCTCAGTCTGTTCATATCTATCTATCTATCTATCTATCTCAGTCTGTTCATATCTATCTATCTATCTATCTCAGTCTGTTCATATCTATCTATCTATCTATCTATCTATCTATCTATCTATCTCAGTCTGTTCATATCTATCTATCTTAGTCTGTTCATATCTATCTATCTGTCTCAGTCTGTTCATATCTATCTATCTATCTATCTATCTATCTATCTATCTATCTATCAATCTATCTATCAATCAATCTATCTATCTCAGTCTGTTCATATCTATCTATCTATCTATCTATCTATCTATATATATATATATATATATATATATATATATATATATATATATATATATGTATATATATGTGCATGTGAAAATATGAACAGTGCATTCACCAGCCTGTTTCAGTGTTAACGAATAAATTAGTAGAGATGTGTTGACAATGTCAATTACACAAAGTGGGTGGGGGTCAATTACACAAAGTGGGTGGGGGTCAATTGTTTGCATAAAATTGGCTCAACTCAAAGTTATATTCCGTATATATAGCTGTGGGTAATTGATTGACAAAATGTAAAAGTCAGTTCCAGCCTTGAATTAGTTCAACAGCATTCGCATGGCCATGTGGGTGATGAAATATTATTCGATCCTTCAACCCACTTCCTACAGATGAAGCATTGCTAGCTTCTCACTACTCGACCACTATTTCCATGGCAAATGTTTGGGTCAACTATATTCCTTAGTTTCACCTGACTAGATCAGCCATGCTAAGTAAACTGAATCAACTGATCCTCTTCATATTCCATTGGGAAGTTTTACACAGACAGCTTCTTTTCCAGAACGGTAGTAATGATAAAATGCCACCCGAAGATATGCTACCCTCATCACCACTATCTCTAACCTCTTCAAGTTGAAGGTCAGCCATTATATATCCTACATATCTTAACAATATATAATCTGCATCCAATACTGCTTCACTATATTCCTTTACTATATCCCAGGTTATGACCATATCATGTTGAAACACGACTTCCTGTATAATCTCCAAATTTAAGCAACCTTGAGGCTGGTTAATATCCTAGATTCTTTAAGCTTGGATGTGCAGGTGGTACAATGACTAATGGCATGACATTAGTAATCAGAGAGATGAGTTCCAATTCCAGTTGGGTTTGTTATATTCACTTACATGCAAATGAGAAAGCTATGAATACAACTCTACCCCCCAGCTATGGGTTAATTAATAAGAATTGTATCACTATTATTATCGCAAAAAAATATGCATACAAAATATTTAGATTTTAGCATTGCCCATAGAGGTTGATATAGCACGAAACAAAAACAACCAACCAAATTTACAATATTCACATTCATTAACCTTTGACCTTCAGTGGTACTTAGAACTTTTATTGGGTAAACAATAGTAAAGATAGCAAAAAAAGTCTAATATAGAATTTATATATCATATTCTCTCATATGAAACTATATATGTAAATATAGCAATATGTCTGTCAACATATATATATATATATATATATATATATATATATATTGATATATATAAATATATATCATTATCTCATATATATATATATATATATATATATATAGTTAAATTTTCCAGAATTAATTCTGAATGACAAATTGGTTTAAAATGAAAATTGTAAAAAAATTCTTAGTTCTTGCCAATGAGTTTCATCTCCCAACTTTATTAAGGCAAGCAATAAAAGTGAAATGTTTTGTAGCCATAGGGTTAGAGTTATATATATATATATATATATATATATAAATATATATATATATATGTATGTATATACACACACACACATATATATATATATTTATATATATATATATGTGTGTGTGTGTGTGTGTACATACATATATAGATACATATATATATATATATATATATATATATATAATTATTTATTTGAATATTACAACATAAATATGTTATAAAATCACGACAAAAGTAGCCATTTTGTTTCAACACTTCTTGTGTCTTGTCAAGTGATAATATATATATATACACACAAACACACTCATATATGCATGTACATATATTCTTTAATATATACATTCAAGCATATATTACTGCAGTTCATATTTATGATCATACTTAAGGCATGAAACTAAAATTTACTATACTTTACCTTAATGATTGATATTTTGATACAGTGTTATTAGTTTTTGACAGTAGTTAATAAAATGGACAAGCTAGTGTTGCTGCCCATCACTCTTTTTACAATCTAATTCTGCACATAAACACTGATCCCCAGTAAGGATTGACTGCAAATGACATAACCAAATTTAAGTACAAACAAAAATGAAAAATGTTGTCTTTTCAAATAAACAAGAAAAAAACATATCTGTTTGTAAATGATCTTTTTAAAAATTCAAGTTAATTATGGGTAAGGAAGAGGATAAGGAAAGGTTATGTATAAGAGAAGGAGAGACAGAGAAAGGAAACAAAAAGAAGAAAAAGAATGGGTAAGAAAGCAATGAGGGTGGAGTATGAAGTAGGGAAGAGAAAGAGAAAGAGAGAGAGAGAGAGAGAGAGAGAGAGGGAGATTTAGTGAGGACTGTGCAGTGGAGAGGAAAGTAGAAGTAGAGTAGCAAAAAAAGAAAGAAAGGTTTATAGGGAAAGAGAAAGAGAAAAGAGAAAGAGAAAAGAGTTAGAAGGGTTAAAGAGAGAGAGAGGGGGGGAATCATATAGAAAGAGAGAGGAACTGAGTAATAAAGTCTAAGAAATTGAAAGAAGGTGTTGAGGAGGAATGATTGCAAAGAAAGAAAGAATCATAACAAAAAGGGAGGAAGAGAGAAACATTGTAAGAATGAGAGACAAAAGAATTTTAAAAGAAGAATGAAGAAAAGAAAGAGGAAAAGAGAAAGATACAAGATAGAAAGAGAGGAAGATGCTGAGTGTCAGAGATGGAAAGAGGAAGAGAAAGAAATAGAGGAAGTGAGGGGTTAACTACATGAGCAGAGTGTAACAGAATTACAAGCGCAAGAGGAAAAGAAATAGAAAGGATGATATGAAGAGAGGGTGAAGAAAGAAAACTAAAGTAATAAAAGAGAGAGAGAGATAATTAAAAGAGAGGGAAAGGATATAATTAAAGAGAGAGTGAAAACAAGAGGAAGAGAGATGATGGCTACATGAGAGTGAAAGAGAGAAGTAGAAAAATAGAATTGATTACAAGACAGAGAGAGAGAGAGAGGGGTAAAGGAAATGACTATAAGGGGGAGGAAGAGAATAAGTGTGAGAAAAAGAGAAATCTCTTCCACTCTCTTGTAAACATCTCCTCTGATTTACTCTGACACTCTCATGTAGTTATTTTCTTTCTCCTTTGTTTTCATCCCTTTCTCTCTTCTTGTCCCCTCTCTTATAATCATAACCACTCTTTCTCTTGTTTACACTCAGAAACAAGGAGATGGTTATGAGAGAGAGAGAGAGAGAGAGAGAGAGAGAAAGAGAGAGAGAGAGAATGAGGAAAAGGAAAGAGAAAGAACGATGGAAAAAAGAAAAGAGAGATGGATATGAGAGGGAGAGAAATTAAGAGATTGAGGTAAAGGAAAGAGAAGGAAAGAAGGAAGGAAGGAAAGAAGGAAGGAATGAAGGAAGGAAGGAAGGAAGGAAGGAAGGAATGAAGGCAGGAAGGAAGGAAGGAAGGAATGAAATATAGCTATGAGAAGGAAAGATTGAGAAACTGAAGAAAAGGAAAGAGAAGGAAGGAAAGAAGAAAAGAAAGATGGTTTGAGAGGGAGATTGAAGAAAAGGAAAGAGAAGGAAGGAAGAAAAGAGAGATGGCTATGAGTGAGAGAGAGAAAGATTGAAGAAACGGAAAGAGAAGGAAGGAAAGATGGTTATGAGAAAGAGAGAGATTGATGAAGAGAAAATAGAAATAAGGAAGGAAGTAAAAAAAAGTGGGGTGGCTATGAGAGAGAGAGAGAGAGAGAGAGTGAGGAAAGGGAAAGAGAAAGAAGGAAGGAAAGAAAGAAGGAAGAAGAGAGAGAAATGTGAAAGAAAAGCCTTAAACTGCTGCCAGCTACTACTTTAACTACTACTCAGCTGATCAATAAAAGAGCCTCAGTGTTTGCGTGTGTGCATATACTAAAATCTGCCTGTGTGTTTGGCGTCTTATATTTCAAAAGCTTAACTTAGTCACAGTGAGAAACAAAGAAAAAGAAAGGTAAACTAGCAAGAATATGTTGCACCAATCTTAGAGGTGGAAATGGTATCTTCCTTTTTTCTTTAAAAGTGCCATATCCCTTCAGGAAGAAGGTCATCATAGCCCTCCACAGTGTCCTTTTCTTTAATATCTGTAAAATGTACCTTGCTCATGGATAAGACAGTGGATTGTTTCCTGTTGTCTTCTTCATAGTCTTGAATTCGGAGCTGGTTCAGTCCCCAGTCATAGCTAGAGAGCCCAGTCTACCCTATTATTTAAACAGATTCCTACCTTGCTCAAGAGCCATAGTATATAGTGAGCACAAACTACCTTTAAACTCACCTTGTCATTTCATCATAGTGTTAACCATTACACTACATGCATATTCAGAAAGAAGATACTTATGTTAAAAATTAGTATTTAAATTTTTTATTTTTATTTCAACTCAGATACCTTAACCCCTGACACCAGTGTAAATATATATAACAACCACAACCATCAATAAGCCCACAGTTGTATGGCTGGTTATCATATTCAATCCCCCACCCATAAATAATCACACCCTAATTGATTTTTGTTTATACAAAGTTAATTTTTTTCTAAACCAAACATACTTAAGTTTAATTGTTTCTAAAACATTATACAATCAAAATGGATATTATCAAATAGTATTTATTACCAAAAATAAGTAAACTTCTATGAAAGATGTTATTTAAAAATCAACATTTGGTGTGGCCACCTTTATTTTCTCTCACTGTTTGTAATCTGAATGACATTGCCCTCACTAGATTTGTAAAAATAGTCACTATATGTTTTGCCCTTGCCTACAGTAAGCAAACATTTAATGTTGTCTCATTCTTGGTCATCATTTTTCAAATTTCCTTTCATGTACATTCCATAAAAGCTCAAATGGATTTACATCCAATGAAATAGAGAATGGGACAGCGATTGAGTATTTCTACTTTATACTTGTTCTGAAATTCCATAGGCATCTCAGCAGTGTGTCTGCACTGATTATCATTCTGAAACATCAGTGCAAATAAATGATATATTCCTGAAAATCAGAAGAGAGTACTTTTCCATGTGGAGCAGCAATACATACTTAACTTATATTCAAATGTACTTAAATCCATCACAAGAAAATACATTTGGTTTGAAAATATACTTTCAATATCAAAGGAAATGAATTTCTTTCATGGATATTTACTTGCGGTTGGGCTGTTATATTTTTATAATTTTGATGAAAAATTTCAATTCTATAAAGTTTGTTAATAATAATACTGCTTCAGTTCTATAAAGTTTGGTAATGAGAATAGTATTCTAGTTTTATAGAGTTTGGTAATAATACTATTTCAATTCTATAAAGTTTGTTAATAAGAATATCCAATAATATACATTTTGATTTTATAATGTTACATTAGAAATAATATAGTCTTGATAGGTTTAGTTTAACCTTTTATGACAAATTGTTTGAGGTGAAATTATTTATATGTAATACTGTCTTTTATATGTAATAATACTGTCTTTTATATGTAATAATACTGTCTTTTATATGTAATAATACTGTCTTTTATATGTACATGTATGTGCTAGATATATTTTTCATGTATAAAAGAGTAATGTATTTCTGACCCAGGGCAGAGGACTATATTCTACCCTCGAAACCCCAAGCCTAATTAGAAAAAGTCAGTGCTTTGTGACCTGTGCTATCTTTATCTTATCCATATTTGTTTATTTCTACCTACATTTATATACATTACAAATTAAACTAAGCACAATTGACTATTAAAGGATGAAATATTTTTGTGGATTTTGATGTCATTTTTGGGTCGTTTTGATTTTTATTCAAATCCATGAAGTTGTCTTGCTCATGCTAACACTTGAAGAAAAAACTATATAAAATTCACTATTTTTTATTCATAATATTGAATCTGTTAAAATTATTCAATGTTTTTTAGAATCAAAAAGAGATAGTTGAAATGTCTATGGCCCATAAATGAGAAAAGAAGGCTTAGAGAATTTGACACTCTGTAGGACATATTAAAGGTTAATGGAACAGAAAGAAACAACGTGTAACCTTCTGAATTAGCTTGTGTAAATAGACAGCAGAGCAGGGATTTGAGGAGTGGAGAAAAGACAAACCTTACTAAAGATAGGAAGTTGTGCAGGGCCATGATCTCCCACATCTGGAAGGAACACGGCACATAGAAGCTGAATTTACAGAGATGAGCTTAGCGCCTCAGAACTGACAGCAGCCTCGAAAGTTTTATTTTATATGAGATGACTTGGCATAATTTTTTTTTTAATAAAGGAGATCCAATCTTTATATATAGTCATAAGTAATTTTTGTTTTTAAGTTTTAAGGGCAAATATATCTTCCTAACTACTAATCAAACGATGACAGTTAAAAAATAAATTTTTAGTACACTATCAAATCCTAGTTCGTGCAAGGCAATGACAGATTACACAGTGGAATAAAAGAAAAAAACTGTTACCCCCCCAATGACCATACACAGTCACATGTCGCAAGAATAACACAGGAAAGAATTTTGGAACTCATTTGGTCACTTCCACCCCCAACCCACCACCAGTTTCACCTAAATTTTCACCAACCAATTGTTATACTTATTTTATTGCTGCATGACATGTGGACAAAGGAAAACATTTTTGCATGAAAACTCAGTCTTTTGAACAGGAGTAGAGGTTTATCCCTTGTTTCTGGTTTAGGATTAGGTTTCCATTTCCTTCTGATGTCTACTTCAAATCTATACTTCTAACATCCCCTCCTAAACTCTGAAATTACGGTTACTATTTATTCATTTATTTTCCCACCAGAGGAGTAGACTGGTTTACCTATCTACTCTTATTGTAGAAATCTATTCCTATTCTTATCATATCACAGTCATATTCACCTGAACTTGCACAAATTGATTATTACCTTTTTTGATTGCTGCAGAATGCTTTGATGGGGAAAAGTTTTTCTTATGACAATTGAATTTAAAAGTGTGTTGAAAGTTTTTCCCGTCAAAATCTGTGGAATTTTACTCAAAAGGTATGGAAAAGCTTTTATGGAGGGGCAACAGGACATTGCAAATAATGGTGACCATATAACCGAATAAAATGTAATTGCACATTTATTTTTTGAAGAAGAAAATTGATAAACAAAAACAGATATTATTTATGACACAAATTAAAAGTTTAGAACATTTGTCAATAGTGACAAAGTAGCAAAAGACTTGTGATGTTTCATCTGTCGGTAAGGGGGGGTTGTTTAGTGGAAAATAATTCATCATTCACAAAAGGCAGTGCTTTCAAAGACTGGAACGTGAGAACTGGGCAGTTCCAGTTCAGATATGGCAGCAGTAATCTGTTTATATTCTGATCTTGCTCATTCTCATTTGTACGCAAGATGAAATCTAATCATATATATTTAAAATTAAAGATCAAAAAATATTTTTGGATATAATCAATATTTGGTTAACAAGTTGGTTAATTTTATTAATATTTCAGTCTTTATTCCTGCTTCTCCTCACAGAACTATCTATATAGGATTAAGTAAAATCTTCTTTTTCTATATGCCATGTTCCTCCAGAATGCTGGTGATTATGGCTCTCCTCAATTTTCTGTCCTTTGTAGACCTTGTCCTTTCCATCTTTCTGTATGCTTGTGAGGCCTGGACTTTGTATAATTGGGACATCAAAGGTTTCAGCAAATGAAGCTCCAAAGTACCCTTCACATTAGTTGTGAGGTCTGCATCACCAACAACGAGATCCACTCTGAAACATCTCTCTCCAGCATTGAGGCTACCATCCTTCAACATCATCTTCAGTGAGTAGGACATGTGTCCAGAATGTGTCCCAGTCGACACATCCTGTTTGGAGAACTCACTAGTGACAAGAGGCTATGTGGAGGCCCAAAACTACACTCCAAGGATCAGTTGAAACATCCTGGACACAGGCCAACATTGACTTCATAGCCATATCTAGCACCACCATTATTGTGGGGAGGAAAGGGACTCGGGGAAAGTGGATGATTATCCTGATGTCCAGATGTGAGCGGGTGCCAATATCAAGATCTTAATAAATTAGGTCTTTTTGTTAATCTCCTAAACCCTGTTTCACCATCCATTTACTGAAGCTCATTCTTCTTCTATGTGTCATGTCCCTTCAGGACGTTGGCGATCATGGCTCTCCACAATTTCCTCTCCTTTATAGCTCTTAATAAATGTTGTCTTTTTATTATTTCCCCATAGCCTTGTTCTGCAATACATTTACTGAAGCTCATTCTTCTTCTATGTGCTGCATTCCTTCAGAACATTGATGAGCATGGCTCTCCACAGTTTCCTTTCCTTTGTAACTCTGAATAAATTTTTCTTTTTTGTTATCTCCCCATGAAGTTATTCTGCTATCCATTTACTCAAGCACAATTTTCTTCTTCTATGCATTGTGTCCCTTCAGGAAGTTGACAATCATGGCTCTCCACAATTTCCTCTCCTTTGTAGCTCTTAATAAATGTTGCTTTTTTATTATCTCCCTATAACCTTGTTACACCATTCATTTATTAAAATTCATTATTCTTCAAAGTGCCGAGTCCTTTCAGGATGTTGGCAATCATGGTTTCCCACATTTTTGTCCTCTGTAGCTCTTAATCAATTTTGTCTTTTTGTTATTTTTTTTACATTAATGTTTAACCTGTATAAGGCTGGAAAGCAACTCAAGATAGAGGGTTACAGAGTAAAAGGCACAGTTTATGCAAATATGTAGGGAAGATAACGGCTGAACCACAAGCTCTTTAGGTACATTACACATTGTTTTTTTCTGTACATCTTGCCTTAAATATCTCATGTGTGTAACAAATTTTCCAAACCCTCTTTCCTTGTAATGTACCCTAGAAATTGTAGCTGTTTTTTCTGATGTTAAATATAAGTGTCCTTCTGGTTTACTTGTATTTAATAAAGATTTAATTAAAAAGGAAAAAATGATTTTTATGTTTAACCTTTGTTATTTATGTGCATGTTTAAACTTTGAAGAAATATGAGTGACCTTGACATTCAAATATCAATGATGATGATGACATCAGACCTCCACCTTAATGAGGTTATTGTTCAACTGATGAAATATGTTGCTAACGTTATATAAATAATATTATTAATGGAAACGAATAAAAAATTAAAGAAAGCATTTTTGACCACTTCGTTCTGTTTTGATAATTAAAATATTGAATAATTACATTGACGCACAAAAATATCAAGCGAGCCTTAATAAAAAGATTTTAAAAATATATACATATACTCCACACACACACACACACACACACACACACACACACACACACACACACACATACACCTACACACAGACACATACACATATATTCATATAGTCATAGACATATTGAGGAAGATGAATAATCTGATTCAGATAAAAAATGTTAAGTTTTCATAAGTATATTGATAGATATGACAAAACTGAAATAGATAGATAGATAGATATGAAATGGACTGAGATAGATAGATAGATAGATAGATAGATATGAAATGGACTGAGATAGATAGATAGATGGGAAAGACATACAGATAGAGTGATATAGATATATATAATGCAATTCAGATTGATAGATATGAATAGAGAGATATATATAGATATGAACAGATTCAAATAGATAGATAAAGAGTGTGATAGAGAGAGATAAATAGATATGAATAGAGTGATATAGATAGATTGATATAGATATAAACAGATTCAGATAGATATAAATAGAGTGATATAAATTGATATCAATAGATTCAGATAGATAGATAGATAGATAGATAAGTATGAACATAGGGATATGGATAGATTTGAATAGATTCAGATAGATAGATAGATAGATAGATGTGAATAGAATGATATAGATTGATATGAATAGATTCAGATAGATTGATAGACATGAATAGAGTGCTATAGATTGATATGAACAGATTCAGATAGATAGATAGATAGATAGATAGATAAAAAGTATGAAGTCCTATTGAAAGGTTCTCAGCCCAGTTCATTTATCAAAATCTGGGAGCAATTACAAAGTCTTAGAGAAAATGGAAACTAAAAGAACCCTTATATTTAACATCAGAAAAAGACAGTAGGTCATTAAGTGAGAAAAGACGGCTTAGAAAATCTGATACTGAGTGGGCCAAATTGAAAGTAGGACAGATGAAAGCAGCACAGAATCTGTCTAATGAGCCGTGTAAATGGTTGGCAGAATAGTGAAAATACAAAATTTACTAAGAGCTACAAATTGCAGGAAATTGCGGAGAGCAATGCTTGCGATTGTCCTGAAACAAGATGGCATATAGAAGAAGAAGAAGATCAAAAGCTTAAACATCATATTTTTTCCTGTAACCCCTTCTTGTTTGGGCTGAGAACTTTTCAACATAGATATATAGAGAATAAATTGAATGAGAAAGAGACAGAGCAAGAGAGGATCGAGGAGAAGACGATGGCAGCAGATAAATGGGAAAAATGACCAATTATAAAAAAAAGACATTGGTAAGTGAAAAATAAGGCAAAATGTTAAAAAAGAAACAAGAATATTTATAAATTTGTGAAAGTTTGGAGGGAAGCCCAAAAATGTTTTAATCTTGTCATCTGTGGAAATGGAAAGCTGGTGATTCCAACGAGTTTGTGTTTCATTCAAACACATATATGAAGAGCATTTGGATAATTTCAGAGATGGGAAGGAAGTAAATGTCCAGGTAAATTGTTTACGACATTAGTTCTTGAAAATTTCTGAGAAGTCTGCAATAAACATAGAAAATACATCAGTGATAATGTAGAGACATTTTTACATTTAGATGAATTTAGATGGACACCAAGAATTATATTAATGTCAAGAACATGTCTACTGTATGAAGAAACAATTAGTTGGATTGGTTATTTTTGTTTAGTGGCATATCAACACCTCTATGGGTTAGTTAATGTCAAAATCTAAATATGAAAATTCAGACTTTATAATTAATTCTTGAATAATGACATTATTTCATGATTAAATTCTAATTACTCGGGTGCATTTTTTTTTCTTTTCCAAATAATCTTACAAAATCAAATGTATGCCATGTCCTCAATTTTTAAATAAAAATGTATTGTTGGTCATTTTACTATAAAAATGTATTGTTGGTAATTTATTTTTATAAAAATGCATTGTTGATACTATCGCTACAAAAATGTATTGGTAATGTTTTTTATGAAAATGTATTACTGGTATTTTATTATGAAAATATAATTTTTATACTTTTTAGTGTTTTTGTTCTTATTGGGGAGAGAGGTCACTATTTGTCCGTATTTATCCTAACAGGTGTTACTGGGAATAAAAGCAATTAAGAAGTAGTTGCACACCCGACAAAACCTCTAATTTCTTAATCAGAGAGATTGCAGCTGGATGTAGTTTATCATCATGCCCAGAACTAATAAAGGAAAGAGTGTGAGAACTTTATTTCACATCAAATTTATTGACTTCGCTTATATATTTTTGCGTTACTCTTCCATTGAATGTATGTTGTTTTGTTTTTTAATTCAGTTAAGAGTAAAGATAAAATCATCTTTAATTTTTGGCTAAAAGAACAGCTGAAAGTGCTCAGACATACCAGAACATTCAAACAATTTCTACATAATTTATATCCACAAATTAAAAAAAAAATTATACAGAGTTCCTTGTCACTCATTTTTAATGAAACTTGTATAAAAGAGGGAATACTGCTCAAATACACAATATCTATCTATCTATCTATCTATCTATCTATCTATCTATATATATATCTATCTATATATATATATATATATATATATATATATATATATATACACATATGATTAAAAATGAAAGGAAAACTTATCTTAGTCAACACATTTCATTTTCTATGATAAAGCCTGTCAGACGATGAAATGTGTCAGCTAAGATAAGTTTTCCTTTTGTCTTTATTCATGTTGTCCTTTTAAAGATATATTGTAGTTATATCTGAAATTTATTACACATATACACACACACACACAGAGAAACACACATATATGGGTTAAGATAAAAAACAAAAAGGAAGCATTTATCAATCTAACATGTTTCACTTTTATTAAAGCTTTGTTAGAAATTGAAAGAAAACAGGCAAAAAGTTAATATTTTCAGTTTTGTTTGGGTCAATTCTTGTTGGCCAGTCATGTATCATGTGCATTAAGATCATAGATAATTCTATATATATGTAAGTTTGCAAGATTGTTGTATGTCTAAGCAGGTATCAGATGGAAATGTGTATTTGTAATAGTGTATGTGTGTCTCTCTAGTAGGATGAGTTCTCATGTCTTCATCTTATATATATATATATATATATATATATATATTTAAGTTATGAAAAACTTGATAATCTGTATTGGTAGTCCCAGGGAGGATGAAATCCTGACAGCTCAATGTAAATTCAGAGCTAATAATTTAAAGAAAAACAGACCACTTTAAGGCTCCATTGTAATAGTTTATTTCACCAGAGACTCTTTAAAGTACTCTGGATCATCATATGTATATATATATATATATATACAAACCAAAGTATTGGTAAAAGCTGCAATTGTAACTCCACCAACACAAAGACTGCTAAATAAAAAAAAAAAACAAACATAAAGACTAAGAACCAATAAATAAAAAAGCCATTAGAAGACCCAACAAAAAGAGAAAAAAGAATGGATAAATAGATAGATATATAGATGTAATCAAATGCATGCACTCTCATAGGCACATACATAAATACTTATTAATATATTTGCTTAGGTGTGTTTGCATAAAATATGTACTATCAAAGTAAATAACCATGCAAACAGATATACACATGCATACACACACAGACACACTCACAGGCACATACTGAGAGATATAATTTTTATCTGCATCCACTCAGACCCACAATTACTCATGCATGCATGACCCCACCCACAGATGCCTCGATGCATGCATCTGTGTCTCTACCTGAAATCAAAAGTGAAGCTGGCAGAAGGAAGGTAACAATTGAGAAGAGAGCTGAGATCGGAAACTGTGGGTTGGAAGTTAGTAAAGAGGGAAATGACTAGCCCGGTGGTTGGGGTGGATCTTTATTTCCCAGCAGTGGTGATTGAATGGGGGTGCTGGTAATGTAGGCCAGGGAAGGGTCCCTTTAATACAACAACAGAATTTCCCTGTCATTTGGCTTCAATGTATTTGTTTGTGTCACACACACACTTTCCCCTCAACTGACACAAATCTCTGTCCTTGTTTTTCCCATAGACAAGTAGTGGGCGAGTCCATCCTTTTAACTAAAAGTAGACATTAATTTTAAACAATTTCAGAGGTCAGAGGTAAAAAAAAAACAATATGTATTGGATTTGGATTGCACTCTTGGAAAAACTTTGATCTCTGATGATAAATTTTATATTACAAAATTTTAAGTTTAGTCATTTAACTTGAAGTAAATTTTTGTGGATTTAATGTTGACATTAAAAGACTTTTTATAAAAAGTGATTATTAAATATTAATATTATATATTAATAAATAGTCATTAATTAGTGATGGGTGATAAATAGTGTTACATTACACTTCTTTAGACTGACACAAGGTTACGCTTATGAAGATCTCAGAGGAAATCTCTTATCAATTGTATATCAATATTGATTTTCAAAATTTCTGTTTCTCAGTGTTTATAAAAGAAAATTTGCTAATCTCACCATTTTGTAAAATGATACATGCATATTTGAGTAAATTTATGTCTATTTTGGGATTAGGTGTGTATAAATGGTTGCTTCAGTTTGTGTCTTTGATCGTATCATTCCATAGTGATTTATTATAAAGAGATTTACTTTCACATAAAGTAACTGAATTTCATTAGAAACAAAGAAAAGTGTGCAGAAATTTTAAGTAATATGAGTCCTCTTATATGTCAGTGAATGCTGGACAATTTCCTCACAAATGAAGAAGAGACTTGAGGCAACAAAGATGTAGTTCTACAGAAGTATGCTGAGAATATTATGGGCATAACATGGGTTCAACAAAGAAGTTTTGAAGAATATACAAACAGAAATCATGATGAAGAACATAGGGAATGGGGACATCACTGGAGATATTAAACATGAGAAGACCGTATAGAATAAGGATATCAGACGACATATTTAAGGCTAGAAGAATATAGACAATAGAGATATCAAGGGACCTATTGTAGATGAGAAGAACAAAGGGAATAGAGACATCACCGGAGAAAAATGAAGGCTAGAAGAATATAGACAATAGCGATATCAGAGGACATATTGTAGATGATGAGAAGAACAAAGGGAACAGAGACATCACCGGAGAAAAATGCAGGCTAGAAGAATATAGACAATAGCGATATCAGAGGACATATTGTAGATGAGAAGAACAAAGGGAACAGAGACATCACCGGAGAAAAATGTAGGCTAGAAGAATATAGACAATAGCGATATCAGAGGACATATTGTAGATGATGAGAAGAACAAAGGGAACAGAGACATCACCGGAGAAAAATGAAGGCTAGAAGAATATAGACAGTAGCGATATCAGAGGACATATTGTAGATGATGAGAAGAACAAAGGGAACAGAGACATCACCGGAGAAACATGAAGGCTAGAAGAATATAGACAGTAGCGATATCAGAGGACATATTGTAGATGATGAGAAGAACAAAGGGAACAGAGACATCACCGGAGAAAAATGCAGGCTAGAAGAATATAGACAATAGCGATATCAGAGGACATATTGTAGATGATGAGAAGAACAAAGGGAACAGAGACATCACCGGAGAAACATGAAGGCTAGAAGAATATAGACAGTAGCGATATCAGAGGACATATTGTAGATGATGAGAAGAACAAAGGGAACAGAGACATCACCGGAGAAAAATGCAGGCTAGAAGAATATAGACAATAGCGATATCAGAGGACATATTGTAGATGAGAAGAACAAAGGGAACAGAGACATCACCGGAGAAAAATGTAGGCTAGAAGAATATAGACAATAGCGATATCAGAGGACATATTGTAGATGATGAGAAGAACAAAGGGAACAGAGACATCACCGGAGAAAAATGAAGGCTAGAAGAATATAGACAATAGCGATATCAGAGGACATATTGTAGATGATGAGAAGAACAAAGGGAACAGAGACATCACCGGAGAAACATGAAGGCTAGAAGAATATAGACAGTAGCGATATCAGAGGACATATTGTAGATGATGAGAAGAACAAAGGGAACAGAGACATCACCGGAGAAAAATGCAGGCTAGAAGAATATAGACAATAGCGATATCAGAGGACATATTGTAGATGATGAGAAGAACAAAGGGAACAGAGACATCACCGGAGAAAAATACAGGCTAGAAGAATATAGACAATAGTGATATCAGAGGACATATTGTAGATGATGAGAAGACCAAAGGGAACAGAGACATCACCGGAGAATAATGAAGGCTAGAAGAATATAGACAGTAGCGATATCAGAGGACATATTGTAGATGATGAGAAGAACAAAGGGAACAGAGACATCACCGGAGAAAAATGCAGGCTAGAAGAATATAGACAATAGCGATATCAGAGGACATATTGTAGATGATGAGAAGAACAAAGGGAACAGAGACATCACCGGAGAAAAATGCAGGCTAGAAGAATATAGACAATAGTGATATCAGAGGACATATTGTAGATGATGAGAAGAACAAAGGGAACAGAGACATCACCGGAGAAAAATGCTAGAAGAATATAGACAGTAGCGATATCAGAGGACATATTGTAGATGAGAAGAACAAAGGGAACAGAGACATCACCGGAGAAAAATGCAGGCTAGAAGAATATAGACAGTAGCGATATCAGAGGACATATTGTAGATGATGAGAAGAACAAAGGGAACAGAGACATCACCGGAGAAAAATGCAGGCTAGAAGAATATAGACAGTAGCGATATCAGAGGACATATTGTAGATGATGAGAAGAACAAAGGGAACAGAGACATCACCGGAGAAAAATGCAGGCTAGAAGAATATAGACAGTAGCGATATCAGAGGACATATTGTAGATGATGAGAAGAACAAAGGGAACAGAGACATCACCGGAGAAAAATGAAGGCTAGAAGAATATAGACAATAGCGATATCAGAGGACATATTGTAGATGATGAGAAGAACAAAGGGAACAGAGACATCACCGGAGAAAAATGAAGGCTAGAAGAATATAGACAATAGTGATATCAGAGGACATATTGTAGATGATGAGAAGAACAAAGGGAACAGAGACATCACCGGAGAAAAATGCAGGCTAGAAGAATATAGACAATAGTGATATCAGAGGACATATTGTAGATGATGAGAAGAACAAAGGGAACAGAGACATCACCGGAGAAAAATGCTAGAAGAATATAGACAGTAGCGATATCAGAGGACATATTGTAGATGAGAAGAACAAAGGGAACAGAGACATCACCGGAGAAAAATGCAGGCTAGAAGAATATAGACAGTAGCGATATCAGAGGACATATTGTAGATGATGAGAAGAACAAAGGGAACAGAGACATCACCGGAGAAAAATGCAGGCTAGAAGAATATAGACAGTAGCGATATCAGAGGACATATTGTAGATGATGAGAAGAACAAAGGGAACAGAGACATCACTGGAGAAAAATGAAGGCTAGAAGAATATAGACAGTAGCGATATCAGAGGACATATTGTAGATGATGAGAAGAACAAAGGGAACAGAGACATCACTGGAGAAAAATGCAGGCTAGAAGAATATAGACAGTAGCGATATCAGAGGACATATTGTAGATGATGAGAAGAACAAAGGGAACAGAGACATCACCGGAGAAAAATGCAGGCTAGAAGAATATAGACAATAGCGATATCAGAGGACATATTGTAGATGATGAGAAGAACAAAGGGAACAGAGACATCACCGGGGAAAAATGAAGGCTAGAAGAATATAGACAATAGTGATATCAGAGGACATATTGTAGATGATGAGAAGAACAAAGGGAACAGAGACATCACCGGAGAAAAATGAAGGCTAGAAGAATATAGACAATAGTGATATCAGAGGACATATTGTAGATGATGAGAAGAACAAAGGGAACAGAGACATCACCGGAGAAAAATGCTAGAAGAATATAGACAGTAGCGATATCAGAGGACATATTGTAGATGATGAGAAGAACAAAGGGAACAGAGACATCACCGGAGAAAAATGCAGGCTAGAAGAATATAGACAGTAGCGATATCAGAGGACATATTGTAGATGAGAAGAACAAAGGGAACAGAGACATCACCGGAGAAAAATGAAGGCTAGAAGAATATAGACAATAGCGATATCAGAGGACATATTGTAGATGATGAGAAGAACAAAGGGAACAGAGACATCACCGGAGAAAAATGAAGGCTAGAAGAATATAGACAATAGCGATATCAGAGGACATATTGTAGATGATGAGAAGAACAAAGGGAATAGGGACATCACCGGAGAAAAATGAAGGCTAGAAGAATATAGACAATAGTGATATCAGAGGACATATTGTAGATGATGAGAAGACCAAAGGGAACAGAGACATCACCGGAGAATAATGAAGGCTAGAAGAATATAGACAGTAGCGATATCAGAGGACATATTGTAGATGATGAGAAGAACAAAGGGAACAGAGACATCACCGGAGAAAAATGAAGGCTAGAAGAATATAGACAATAGCGATATCAGAGGACATATTGTAGATGATGAGAAGAACAAAGGGAACAGAGACATCACCGGAGAAAAATGAAGGCTAGAAGAATATAGACAATAGCGATATCAGAGGACATATTGTAGATGATGAGAAGAACAAAGGGAACAGAGACATCACCGGAGAAAAATGAAGGCTAGAAGAATATAGACAATAGCGATATCAGAGGACATATTGTAGATGATGAGAAGAACAAAGGGAACAGAGACATCACCGGAGAAAAATGAAGGCTAGAAGAATATAGACAATAGCGATATCAGAGGACATATTGTAGATGATGAGAAGAACAAAGGGAATAGGGACATCACCGGAGAAAAATGAAGGCTAGAAGAATATAGACAATAGCGATATCAGAGGACATATTGTAGATGATGAGAAGAACAAAGGGAACAGAGACATCACCGGAGAAAAATGAAGGCTAGAAGAATATAGACAATAGCGATATCAGAGGACATATTGTAGATGATGAGAAGAACAAAGGGAACAGAGACATCACCGGAGAAAAATGAAGGCTAGAAGAATATAGACAATAGCGATATCAGAGGACATATTGTAGATGATGAGAAGAACAAAGGGAATAGGGACATCACCGGAGAAAAATGAAGGCTAGAAGAATATAGACAATAGCGATATCAGAGGACATATTGTAGATGATGAGAAGAACAAAGGGAACAGAGACATCACCGGAGAAAAATGAAGGCTAGAAGAATATAGACAATAGCGATATCAGAGGACATATTGTAGATGATGAGAAGAACAAAGGGAACAGAGACATCACCGGAGAAAAATGAAGGCTAGAAGAATATAGACAATAGCGATATCAGAGGACATATTGTAGATGATGAGAAGAACAAAGGGAATAGGGACATCACCGGAGAAAAATGAAGGCTAGAAGAATATAGACAATAGCGATATCAGAGGACATATTGTAGATGATGAGAAGAACAAAGGGAACAGAGACATCACCGGAGAAAAATGAAGGCTAGAAGAATATAGACAATAGCGATATCAGAGGACATATTGTAGATGATGAGAAGAACAAAGGGAACAGAGACATCACCGGAGAAAAATGAAGGCTAGAAGAATATAGACAATAGCGATATCAGAGGACATATTGTAGATGATGAGAAGAACAAAGGGAATAGGGACATCACCGGAGAAAAATGAAGGCTAGAAGAATATAGACAATAGCGATATCAGAGGACATATTGTAGATGATGAGAAGAACAAAGGGAACAGAGACATCACCGGAGAAAAATGAAGGCTAGAAGAATATAGACAATAGCGATATCAGAGGACATATTGTAGATGATGAGAAGAACAAAGGGAACAGAGACATCACCGGAGAAAAATGAAGGCTAGAAGAATATAGACAATAGCGATATCAGAGGACATATTGTAGATGATGAGAAGAACAAAGGGAACAGAGACATCACCGGAGAAAAATGAAGGCTAGAAGAATATAGACAATAGCGATATCAGAGGACATATTGTAGATGATGAGAAGAACAAAGGGAATAGGGACATCACCGGAGAAAAATGAAGGCTAGAAGAATATAGACAATAGCGATATCAGAGGACATATTGTAGATGATGAGAAGAACAAAGGGAACAGAGACATCACCGGAGAAAAATGAAGGCTAGAAGAATATAGACAATAGCGATATCAGAGGACATATTGTAGATGATGAGAAGAACAAAGGGAACAGAGACATCACCGGAGAAAAATGAAGGCTAGAAGAATATAGACAATAGCGATATCAGAGGACATATTGTAGATGATGAGAAGAACAAAGGGAACAGAGACATCACCGGAGAAAAATGAAGGCTAGAAGAATATAGACAATAGCGATATCAGAGGACATATTGTAGATGATGAGAAGAACAAAGGGAATAGGGACATCACCGGAGAAAAATGAAGGCTAGAAGAATATAGACAATAGCGATATCAGAGGACATATTGTAGATGATGAGAAGAACAAAGGGAACAGAGACATCACCGGAGAAAAATGAAGGCTAGAAGAATATAGACAATAGCGATATCAGAGGACATATTGTAGATGATGAGAAGAACAAAGGGAACAGAGACATCACCGGAGAAAAATGAAGGCTAGAAGAATATAGACAATAGCGATATCAGAGGACATATTGTAGATGATGAGAAGAACAAAGGGAACAGAGACATCACCGGAGAAAAATGAAGGCTAGAAGAATATAGACAATAGCGATATCAGAGGACATATTGTAGATGATGAGAAGAACAAAGGGAACAGAGACATCACCGGAGAAAAATGAAGGCTAGAAGAATATAGACAATAGCGATATCAGAGGACATATTGTAGATGATGAGAAGAACAAAGGGAACAGAGACATCACCGGAGAAAAATGAAGGCTAGAAGAATATAGACAATAGCGATATCAGAGGACATATTGTAGATGATGAGAAGAACAAAGGGAACAGAGACATCACCGGAGAAAAATGAAGGCTAGAAGAATATAGACAATAGCGATATCAGAGGACATATTGTAGATGATGAGAAGAACAAAGGGAACAGAGACATCACCGGAGAAAAATGAAGGCTAGAAGAATATAGACAATAGCGATATCAGAGGACATATTGTAGATGATGAGAAGAACAAAGGGAACAGAGACATCACCGGAGAAAAATGAAGGCTAGAAGAATATAGACAATAGCGATATCAGAGGACATATTGTAGATGATGAGAAGAACAAAGGGAATAGGGACATCACCGGAGAAAAATGAAGGCTAGAAGAATATAGACAATAGCGATATCAGAGGACATATTGTAGATGATGAGAAGAACAAAGGGAACAGAGACATCACCGGAGAAAAATGAAGGCTAGAAGAATATAGACAATAGCGATATCAGAGGACATATTGTAGATGATGAGAAGAACAAAGGGAACAGAGACATCACCGGAGAAAAATGAAGGCTAGAAGAATATAGACAATAGCGATATCAGAGGACATATTGTAGATGATGAGAAGAACAAAGGGAACAGAGACATCACCGGAGAAAAATGAAGGCTAGAAGAATATAGACAATAGCGATATCAGAGGACATATTGTAGATGATGAGAAGAACAAAGGGAATAGGGACATCACCGGAGAAAAATGAAGGCTAGAAGAATATAGACAATAGCGATATCAGAGGACATATTGTAGATGAGAAGAACAAAGGGAATAGGGACATCACCGGAGAAATTGAAGGCAAGATGAACAGAGAGAATAGGGACATCACTGGAGATATTGAAGGCTAGAAGAAGGGAGATAATAGGGACATCACTGGAGAAATTGAAGGCAATAAGAAGGGAGAGAATAGGGACATCACCGGAGATATTGAAGGCAAGAAGAATAGAGGAAAACCGAGAATAACCTAGATAATGATTTTGAGGAAATGGATGGCAGGTTCAGGTTTGAGAGTCATGGTGAAATGACAAACCTTACTAAGTACTACGAATGATAGGAAGTTTTGGATAGACATGCTTGTCTATGTCCTGAATAGACATGGCGCATATAAGATTGATTTTATTAGTGCCTGTATAGGGCTCCACAGGAAACCACCCCAATGTGAAATATTGCTGCCATCTTAGTTGTCAAAATCTTTCAGTTCTTGTGCTATCCAGGTTTCTTCAGTTGTCTGTTGCTGTCAGAGAACTTTCGGAAATTTCAGATAAAACCCTTTATTCAATCCACAGAGGAGATTATTCTCATTTTGCCTCTATGCTAGAGGAAATCTCATTAATTTAATTGATATTTACTCTCTAGTCTTTCTAGTTAAATCATCCTTGCAAAGAGGCTTGTTCTTTCCACTAAAGCATCAAATAATTCAAACAAAAAATTATTTACATGTATGTGTATGCACAATCTACCAATCTAATCATGCATCCAAATATCTGTCTCTGTGTGTCTCTGTGTGTCTGCATAAACAAGTTACATCTTAAAGTAAAAAAAAAATAGCACTTCTATTTACCAAATCATTCCATTAAAATCATGACAATGGTATTTTCAGTTTTTGATATAAGTACAATTTTCTTATATGTGCCATATCCCTTCAGGACATAGGTGATCATTGCTCTCCACAACTCCCTGTCTTTTGTAACTCTGAATAAGATTTGACTTTTTTCTATCTCTCCCAATCCCTGTTCTTGCCATCCATTTACACAAACTGCTTTGGTAGTTTATTGTCTCTTTCCCTCTGTGCCTTTTGCCTTCAATATATCTTGTGAGTATCAAATTTTTCAGGCCTTCTTTTCATGGAAGTTAAGCAATATTGAGCCTGATCAGTACCTAGATGGGTGAACACTTAGGAATGCTGGGTGCTTTAAGCTTGAATATGGTGTAATTAACGATGTCTCCAAAGAACAATCTTAGTGAATTTATTGCCTTGCTTGGGATGAAATGATAAAAAAGTGAATATTTGGAAACACATGTAATTCTGTGTACAGTTATACTTTTATGAAAAAAGTATGATGTCTTGGAAATACACTGAGCAGAATCTAGGAGAATATATATATGCACATACATATATACATATGCACTTATGAGGAGAAAAGATCTTGGTGTAATCTAGAAGGGAATAAAAAGAAATTGTTTGATCATTTGGTTAAATTTTGGAAAGTGTGTGAGGCTAAGAACTTTTCAGCGCCTTTCACACATATACATGTGCATAGCTTACACTCAAATGCACATGCACACGAACATGCATGCACACACACACACACACGAATTCACACAAACACACACACACACAGACACACACACACAAACATGCATGCACACACATGGCTTACGGCCATATAATGTTGAAACACCAGTTCTTTTAAAATCACTGAAATTATGTAAGGTTTAAGCCTGGTCACTAAGATGTTTGACAGCTTGGGAATAACAGGTCCTGCAAGTAATGTAAAGGATAATGACTCGGAATTGGTGGGCTGAGTTTCAATTCCAATTGGGGTCGTTATATTCACTTATGCACAGCTATCCTTGGGAAAAGTATGAAATTTTTTGCTACCTCCAGCTATGGGTTAATTAGTAAGACTTGCATCACTAAACAATTATTAACTTCTCAAAATTCACACAAACTAAAAACAGTTTCTCACTTTGGATAACCTGTAAATGGTCGATAAACTGTAAAAAAAAAAATCAATCAATATAATCCTACCTCGTTGTGTTGCAGAAACTTTAACTTTCTGTTTTTGAACTGACGTAGAAATATCTTTTTTTTTGCTTCCATTTAACTCAAAATTTCCTCATTGCTGTGCATATGATGCAATCATGTGATTACACGATAAGTATGATACAGTTTCAAAATTACCATACATTTTATCTGCAAGCTAAAAATATTCTGTAAGCTAAACATAATTTAAGTCATAAATAAATTATAGTGTTTCATTTGACAAGTTTAAATTAAGAGAAAATTTTATTTCCACAACATTAACAAAAGATTATAATATATGATGATAGGTAATTTGTCATTCTATAGAGTCAACTCTTCTGGGGATGTAGAATTAGGGCTGCACACACACACACACACACACACATGCACATAATATCATATATATATATATATATATATATATATATATATATATATATATATGCATATATATATAGATGTATATATATGTATGTATATATAGATGTATATATATATATATATATGTGCATGTATGTATGCATATATATATATGGATATATATATATATATATATGCATATATATATATATGTATAAATATATATGTATGCATATATACATATGTGTGTGTGTGTTTTTAAGGCAAATATATGCATATATATATGTATGTATATATATGGATATATATATATATATGTATGTATGCATATATACATATACATATATATATATATGTATGTATGCATATATATATATATATATATATATATATATATATATATATATATATATATATATATATAATCATTTATTTATTTAAATATTATAACATAAATATTTTATAAAATCACTACAAAGATAGCCATTTTGTTTCAGCACCTCTGGTGTCTTATCAAGTGATGATGTCGAATGTAGAATAAATGGTTTTAAAAGTTTCAAATTAATTAATTAACGATCCTTAGCTAGGAGTAAACGCTGTTACATAAGCTAGAATGACCAATCAAAATACAAGTATATGGTAATTTGAAAAATTTGACAAGTAAGCAGGATTATCCTAGATATTAAAAGATTTCTAAAACTTGAAATTAAAAGTAAAAAATTACCTATTTAGAAATCTCAATCAAATCTCTATTAAGTTTTAAATTATAGAATTACCGAGGAGAAAAAAATAAAAATAAAAAATACATATACTATTTAATTTATTTTTTCATTGAAATTATATTAACATAATTTCAATGAAAACCATTCCACGGGTTGTCCCAAGCATTGTGAATGAAATTAGGTTGAAGGAACTCTTGAGTGCTGTCGATAGCTGTGCTAACACAAAGCCACAATTCATTTTGGATGAAGGCTTGTGTGTGGTGGCCTTGTTCAAATTGTTGATCACGCTAGATAACACACACTCTCTAAGAAACTGTAACTAAGATCTGCTCAGCATAGTT
This sequence comes from Acanthosepion esculentum, assembly GCA_964036315.1. Lineage (NCBI taxonomy): Eukaryota > Metazoa > Mollusca > Cephalopoda > Sepiida > Sepiidae > Acanthosepion > Acanthosepion esculentum. Next base: position 80,374,307 of record OZ038505.1, read on the forward strand.
ACAGCTTGGCTCTGTTTGTGTTCAGCAAACACAAATATGCCTCAGTGAGCATCTGTTATATATATATATATATATGTATGCATATTTATATATATATATATATATACTATTTACATTATTCTGACTATTGACCTCATCTTTGTCACCATATTTATTACAATGTTTTGGTCGTTGTACACTCTGGCCTTCTTCAGGTGGTTGGAATGTCGAACTGAACTCTTTATTTCGCTCTCTGGGATAGACTGTTCTAGTTACATGTGCCATGTTTTTTAATGGATGTCAGTTATCTCCTGTTAAATGTTTATGACATCTATCATGGAATATCTCTGCTGACAATTACTGGTTAAATATTAGCTAGACTCTTTCTGAACAGGATTATCAAGTATGTTGTAAATGAGATTTACCCAGAATCATAGTGTCGTTTTAGGTCCAGGCCTGACAATGCTGATGTGATCTTCTGATTCTGTCAGGTAGCCGAAAACGTACTTGAGAAGAACCAGGAGTTTTATATGGTGTTTGTTGATCTTACTAAGGCCTTTGACATTGTGAATTGTGAAGCACTCTGGAAAGTTCTTAATAAGCTTGGAATCCCAGACAAAATGTTGAATGTTATAATCTCCTTTCATGAGGGATGAAAGCTGCTGTTGTATCTGATGAGTAATTCTCTGATTCCTTTGATGCTAAA
>OZ038505.1:80379991-80529991 GCA_964036315.1 Acanthosepion esculentum
GTGTGTGTGTGTGTGATTGGGTGGGGGGAAGCATTACTGAAATATTTTCAAGTAGTGGGTGTGTCATATGTAACTGTAAATGTGTTCTTGTTTATATAAAATAATATTGAAGCAAGCCAATTTATGATTATATATTAACTAGCAGCATGGCCTGGAGTTGCCCGTGCTTGATTCAAAAATCGTACGTTTAGGTAGTTTCCTCTTACTTTTCAACGAATATGTGTAAACTGATTTGCAGTACAAATGGTAGTTACGCTCACCAAGCGTTTCATGTGACAAAACATACTGCCTCTGTTGAGATTGACTGGAAAGCCTCAAAGAGGCCTCTATCTCGGTTTCCTCCTCCCGCTTTCTCTTTGCCGCAGAGGCTCTTTTAGAATGCCTGCTAAGGTTGTCTCGCCATGGTATTTTGGCACGCTTAGCAAAGCTGCCAGGTCGGTTATCGCCATGGCAATCAGAAGAGTGCAAAGCAGAGGTTTAAGTAGATGTCAGCTGCTTCTCCCCCAAGGAGGCGCACTCAATGGAATCCTGCTCCCGTTTCCCCTTACCTGGTGAGGCTTTTTTAGAACGCCTGCTAAGGTTGCCTCACCTGGGTGTTTTTGCAGCCTTTGCAGAGCTGCCAGGTTGGTCATCGCCATGGCACGCAGAAAAGTGCAAAGCAGAGGTTGAAGTAGACGCTATATGATCATCTGTAACCGGAGTTATTATGTGCTCCTCCGCAGTTGCCTGTTCTGCATGTGTAATGTTAACAGTGATAGCGGCCTTTAGTTGCTGATGTGCGGATGTTCGTTGTGTAGGAGCCATTTGAAGGGTTGTAGAAATGCTGTGTAAGAATGCGAATAGAAGTTGATGCTGAAGCTGAAGAAGTGCAACCTCGTTGTATACAAAAACTAAAAATGCAGTGGAGCGGTATGGAAAAAGCTTCTCCTAGCTATGGGCCGTGCTTTCTGGCAGCACAAAAACATTGCTGTAGGAAGAGGTTACGCAACCAAAATGTTGAAGTGTTGAAGGTTAAAAAGTAGTGAAACACTGAGGTGTACTCGGCCGCGTAGTAAAGGCAGAAGAGAAGTAACTTGCGACAGCAGATAACTGTTTAATAGCAAAACTGAATTACGAAAAGGTAGAAATAGGTATGGAACGCTAAGATGGACTGGGCTGCTCTGTAAAGGCAGCAGGCGGAGATAAAATGGGTAATGCAAACGTTTAAGCAAATAGGCAGTGAAGTACTGAGGTGTACTGGGCTGTGTAGTAAAGGCAGTACACTTCAACTTACAGTGAAAACTGTAACGTGGAGGTAAAATAGGTTGGGCAAACGATTGAGTAAATAAGTAACTTGCGACAGCAGTTAACTGTCTAATAGCAAAACTGAACTACGAAAAAGTAGAACTAGGTATGGAACACTAAGATGGACTGGGCTGCGCAGTAGAGGCAGCACATGGAGATAAAATTGTAAATGCAAACATTTAAGCAAATAGGTAACTTGTGGTAGCAGGAAGCAGTCAATTAATCCAAGGACAGATGCATTAATGGCGATCAAATCAAGACGTGAGTGCAGATGCAGCCGCGCTGAAGGTATTTAAAGAGAGCGTGACTTGTCATTGACTGGTGTAGCCTGGACAATGTCCATGACTTAGACCAATGAATGAGCTCACGCAAAATGGAAGATGCTACCGCGCATTCACGCATGCGCGAATGATTTGGCAAGCGCAAGGCTTGGCCGTAAACGGGGTCAAGCTGCCTGCTGCATATGCAGCTTGGCTCTAACACATGTGATGCCGGCGATGAGAATGCAAGGAGCTGCAATGAAGCGTTTGCTCATTTGCCGGCATTAGCTTTGAAATGGATTGGGAGGAAGCCCTGCTGTTTTAGCACAAAAACTCCTCGTAAGGTCTGGGATGCAGCCTGGGCTAGGGGAAAAGGTTTAAAGAATTGGAAAATGGACTGCTGAGGGTAGAACCATTTTCACTCAGCACGTATGTGGGTTTTTTTTTCAGTAAAGGCGCGAATAAAGGAAGTGCTTATTTTGGTAAGATGCGACGATTAAAGCAAAAGTGCTGACAAAGTCGAATATGTCATTTGTGGCTCAAAGTCAGACCTGGTAGCAGGGATGAAAAAAGCTGAATTTCAATGGCCCTGCACCCATTCCAGAATTTGAGGTCAAATGTTTTCTTCCACTCCACTGCACGCACTGACATGTTTCTTCCTGCGCATAGCGTGACCTTAAAATAATCTGCATTTAGGAAATACCCAACCGGAAAAACATTTTTATGGGTTGACCAATTGTCGATTTGCACTCTGTTTGGGGAGCGCTCAGAGTTGAAACTTCACATGGTGACTCCCAATGGCCTCCTCATAAATCTGATCGGTTCAGACGCAATCTGGGCGTATCGGTTTTTGGGTTTTATTCATTTTCCGTGCTGTTTAGGGCATATATTATATATATTAGGGGAAAGAAGTATGGCATGTTTCATCCTTTCGGACTTCCTCGGACTAAGTTTATGTTGATGTTGATGCAACGAGACATGCGCACAAACAAGAGATGCTGAGAATTGCAAATTTAAAAACAATTTTTTTTCACTTGATTTCATGTAAGAACACACAGAATTTGCAGTCGTCAGTATTTAAATGAAGAGGAGAAATACACTGAAAATACATTCAATCGCCTCCAATACCCTATGCAAAACAAAAGGCTCATAAAATATTTAAAACTAGAAAAGTTGTCCTTCCTGGAAAAGCCAATGGTACACAAATATTATATTGTTCTACCCACAACTAAAGTTGAAAAGAATTTATCTCAGCTCAACATAAAATTTATTACAACTAGTATGTCTAAAACAATAAAAAACTTAATTAATACAAAATAAAATGATAAGCTTAAAGGAGGTATTTACTCTATTACCTGTAATAATTACCACAAGTAATACATCAGAGAAACTGCAAGGAATATAAGTAAAAGATTATATGAAGACAAAAGATATCTTTTACAAAACAATACATTAAATGCATTAGTTGCTCAATATAAGACTGAAGACTGACCACAATTTTTATATAAAAAATGTTACTCTAATTAAAAGAGAAAAATATTAATGAAGATGAAAATGTATAGAAAGTGCTTTGATTGCTAGTTTATCCACAGTAAATTTATGTCCAGGTTGTTACATCTTTTCACCATTCTTGACAGATCTTTTATTACCACAATGTGGGGTAATTAAAAGTATGGAAACATAAACAAAAAAGAAAAAGAATAGAAATTAAATAGGATAAATTATATACTTAGAACACATTTGTCATACTTCTTTTCCCACTAAAATTGTTGTTGAGATATAAATATTTAGTATATATTATTATCCCATATATATATCTAAGCATATATATATATATATATATATATATATATATATATATATATATATATATATATATATATATAAAAGAGTGCATTCAAGCATGTTTTTAAAAATCAACATCACAACAAAATACATAATATCCTGGGCATGACAATAAACTACAACCGAGTCCTGAGTAAGATGATAAACTACATCCAACAGCAAGGCCTCTAATCAGGAGGTTTTGAGGAGTGTGGAACCACCTCTTAATTGCTGGTGTTCCCAGGACCATTCTGACCCGGGGTGGTAGCACCTGTCAGGGTCCCAGCTATAGGCAAATAGTTAAACCCTATATTGGGGTCAAAACACTATGAAAGTTTAAAAATAGGTTTTAATTCCAGAAATACTTTGTAAACAATTATTACCAGCAATACATTTTTGAAGAAAAAATATTGCCAAAAATATATTTTTGAAAAATAAAAAAGTTACCAGGTATACATTTTTTGAAAACAATATTACCAGAAATAGATTTTTGAAGAAAAAATATTACCAGCAATAAAAATTTTGTCGGCAGTAAATAGCCCATTGAGATTGATATGCCGTAAAACAAACAAAAAGAATGCATATTTTATGGCAGTTACAATATGTCTGTCTTTGTAATTTAGCACTAAAGATGATCTTGGAAAGTACATAGATTAAGAAAAACTACAGCACCTTCCTTGATGAATTTCATCTTAACATCAAGAGACTGATTAGACAACTGGAAAGAATCAGTAGAGAAATAAGTAGTAAAAATGTCTATATTATTCAAAGAAACATGTTTGAATGAAGATATGCTGCCTAAAGATATATATATATATATATATATATATATATATATATATATATATATATGTATGTATATATATATAATTTATTCGAAAATTATAACATAAATATGTAATAAAATCACTACAAAAATAGCCATTTTGTTTCAACACTCAACATTGATAAGACACCTGAAGTGTTGAAACAAAATGGCTATTTTTGTAGTGATTTTATTACATATTTATGTTATAATTTTTGAATAATTTATATTTTCTCTACTCCATATTGAGCACTCTTTTAAAAATAGTATTTTTTGGTTACTGAAATTTATTCCATATACACTAGTCCTATACTTGTATATATATATATATATACATATATATATATATAAACAAACTTGATCAAAAAGAAGTTACAACATCTGCCTATTTAATTTTTATTATGTTTTTACAATTTCAAATTCAAATTGATGTTTTTTTCAAGTATTCTCAGCTGTCTCAGTTGTTTTCAAGAAGCAAAGTGGGTATTTGTGTGGTGTACACGGTTCCATTGTCTATATGGTGGTATTCTTTGGAAAGCTGATAGTTTGAAATAGTTCTCACTGATGTCATGTTTGACACATCTTTTTTGGTGAGGCTTCACTCCCTGTAACTAATATATATATATATATATATATATATATATATATATATATATATATATATATGCATATGTCATTGAATATGACAGACAAGGTGCTTTGATTTAGTTTTTATGTAATTTCTCATGTGATCTAATAAATTTCTTTTTCAGATGATAAATTATATAAAAACTGTCCAAATGTTCTTAGTATCCGAGCGCTTTCAGCTACACATTTAGCCATTTTCAAGGATAAAATATATTTACTGTTTACAAGAAATAGTTTGTTGTATGTGTGTATTTATATAATATTTTCATTTTCAAAACACAGTCAAGATATTGTGTCCTTGTTCATAGTTGATATTATTGAATGTTGGTTTTATTCTTTTTATTAATAAGGCTTCCAGTATTTTTAGCCTTTTTTTGCATGTAGATGATGCAATTATATTTGTGTTGGTAACAAGTATCTTACGAATAGTGTCCTGTAGGTCTCCCTGAATATTTAAATGAGATCTAATTGAGCTATGGTCATAAAGGTGTAGAGTGAGTCTTCATGTCAAACATGTTGTAATTATTTACGAATTATGATTGATCTGGAAAACAATTCCTTAATGGGCATTTAAATTCGTAAATAATATTTGCCCTATTTAATTTTGTTCTAGGAGGTGAATTATTATTTTTAACTATAAGGTAAGAGGTTTTAAATTTTTTATAATAAATAATTAATCTAATTTTTTTGCTATTGTCAACTGGTGTTATGCATTTGTTTTATAATGTTCTTAATTCTGCATTCATCAAGTTTATAATTTTTGCTCATTTGATTTTTATAAAAATATTAATATTATTGTTTATATTTCTTTTCTCTTTGTTGCTATTAGTTACCTTAGACAGAAAACGCCTAATATGGAAATCCAATGATTGATTAGGAAATCCGTTATTAATCAGCGTTTGCTTTACATTGTTTAATTCTTTAAAGAAATGTGTGCATGAGTATGAATTCTCGTGCGCTCTCTTGAGGAAATTTTTAATAACACCTATTTTATATCTAAGAGGGCATTCACTAAAGAAATTAAAATGGCAAGAGTCTTTACTAGTTTGTTTTTTACAAACAGAAGTTTTAAAAGTATTATTACTAAAATTGACAAGAACATCTATGAAAAGATTTTTTTTTTTCACTAATTTCATAAGTAAAATTTAATATGTAAAAATTTTAAATATAAAAAATTATATATATATATATATATATATATATATATATATATATACACTACTGTTCAAAGGTTTGAAGCCACCCTCTGAATTAGCATGTGATGAACTTGACAGAAGAGTGAAAAAAAACGAGAAAGAGCTTTTAGAGTCATTGAAAACAGAATGGAATCAATTATCAAACTTATACTGAGAAACTTTTTCAATGAATGCCAAAAATTTGTGCTGCAGTAATCAAGGCAAAAGGAGGATATTTTGACGAGAGCAAAATTTAATCATAAAATGATTTTTCTTTTTGTCATAATAAAATTTCTAATAAAAAATCATGTCTCACATTTTTACCATGTATAATAATTTTCTCTTATTTAAAGTACAAAACAAAAACTTTTGGGGTTAATTTAAAAAAATTAACAGGGGTGGCCTCAAAATTTTGAACTGTAATGCATATTAGTATTTATATATCAGTATTTGGAAGAGTGTATATATTTACACTTATATATATATGAGTATGTATATGTTCCCATTGTATGTATGTGTGCATGTTGTGTATGTATGAGTGTATATGCATGTGTGTGCATAGCAGAGACGAAAGAAAGACAATTTTTCAATTAAGTCATTAACTGGGTCATAAAGAAAGGCTAATAAGTGCTGTGATATATTTTTACTTTTAATATTAGTTGGCTACGCAAAAGTTTCTTGTGAAAAACTCTCTACTTTGTCTCTACTCTTCAAAGTACCGTGCAGGGAACTTTTGTACACGCTTCATCCAATTATCCATTCGTTGCTGTAAGCCAGAGACAAACAGAATTAATAATTTCATATCCCTCTGTCATGTTTCTGAGTACTCACAGGACATATTTTGACTTCAAGAGGGGGGTGAAAGTAAACAGTAACTTATGGAATGAATTTGTGTAAATGGATGGCAGAACAAGGAGTGGGAAGAATAGTAAAAAAGGAGAGAAAGTTGTGGAGATCCATGATTATTCACATCCTAAAGGAACACAGCACTTAAAAGGAGAAGAAGAATGCAGCCATATTTGTGCGTGTGTGTTTATTTTTTCATATATCTCTCAGTCTATGACTAAGTTTAATGATTTTGTTGAATATGTTATGACGTTCATCTATGATGACAGTGATTAGCCTTGGAGAATTACAATGAAATAAAACAAATAATAATATCCCATCAACAAATTTGCGTGCTGGTCATGCTAAAAGATGTAGCTTTTATTTTTGCTTTTAAAATCATTAATTTGGTTGCTAATAAATATAAAAAGGGTTTTATAATCTCAATCGATGAGAAAAAAATAAGGAAAAAAGCGAAAAACAATTTTTAGTAATAAATAATTCAGATTTCTTCTTTCATCAGAAAAGATTGGCTTCAAGGTTTTCCTGTTAAAAAGGCTTTTTTACAGAAACAAAGATTGCAACAATTATTTTTGATCAATTAAATTATGAATGAATTCTAACAAATGATTTTGCATCTTTTATCATGTGTGCACAAATTCACACACACATAAATCTCTTTACATTTTTATATTCATAAGCCCATATATGTATAGATGCTATGAATACTATTCTGTGAGTAATGCTTGCATTATTTCCTGACCACTGACAATACATTTTTACCTTGTTTGTCAGTGCATTTCTATAGTAAAACCATTATCAATGCATTTACATTATACTTAATAAAACCCTATAAAGATAGCAAAATTAAATTATTTTCTTATCCTTATCGGAAATATTTAGCAGCAAGTGGGAATAACTGGAGAAGAGATGCAGTCAATGAGTAGCAATAAGAAAAAGCCATAAACCTTACCTACATCTTGTTCAAATGCAGTCAGTAATGAAATGTAAAATTGAATTCATGGTTAAATTTTAAATGAGACTAAATTTTATATTTGTTATACATGTCTGTGAGTGTGTGTACATATATATATATATATATATATATATATATATATATATATATATATATATATATATATATATATATATGTGTGTGTGTGTGTGTGTGTGTGTGCGTGTGCATATAGGCAGTACATGTTCGTTCAAGCACATCTCATTGAATAATATAGACATTATGATTATTTTTATACTCATCCTTTCCAGTTGTCGAATCAGTTTCTTGATGTTAAGATAAAATTTCTCAAGGAAGGCGATGTAGTTTTGTTAACCCAAGTACTTTTGATCTTTTCCAACATCTATATTATCCAATGATATATATATATATATATATATATATATATATATATATATATACACTACCAGTCAAAAATATTTTCCCACCCTCAAAAATTTTTATTTCACCTCCTAAAAGTATTATTTTTAATGAAACTAGTTGAAGACTACAATGTTTTTATTTATTATACTAAATACAAGTCTTCCTCAGTAACTTTGAACTTAGTGTAATTAGATATCTTTTGAAAAATTGATTTGAAGACGATTTTTTCTTCTTCAGTACTGATCATGAATAAAACGTTTTCCAAAAGTGATATTATACCACCATTTGAACTCACCTTAGATTATATTATGTTGGAATAATGAAGATTGGTCTGTTGCTTTGAATATCTCAAAGGCATTTGACAGGATTTGGTATGCTAGTCTTCTTCATAAGTTGAAAATTTGTGGTATTTCAGGATAAATTTTTGATTTCATTTAATCTTTCAAGACCAAACTTCATGGTGGAAATTGCAACACCCATTTCCCAGCCCGAATCCTGCATTCCCTTGTCTGATTCTTACATCATTTTCTCCTGCAGGTTTTGGATGAATTCTGGTGAATTACTGCTTGTTAGATACAACCTGTTTTACCTCTGCTGCCAATGGACCTTGACCAGTAATGGAATCTGTTATTCTTATTTGGTTTAAATTCAAACCTAAATTTTGCAACTTTCTTCCCGATCAAAACATATTTCCCAACAAAATACCCAAAACATGTGAACTTACACTTGAACAAAGACAAGAGATGATTACTTAAAAAAAAAAAGAAGGATATTCAAGCAGAGAAATTTAAAAAAAAGAAGAAAATTTCCATAACTACAGTGGATTATATTGTTAGGAGACATTAGGAAACAGGACAAAACAAGACCAAAAGTAAAACAGGTTGATCAACAAGAGCAGAGGACAGTTTCATCAGAGTCACCAGTTTGGGTGATAGAAGGCTGACTGCTCCAAACAGTTTCATCAGAGTCACCAGTTTGGGTGATAGAAGGCTGACTGCTCCAAACAGTTTCATCAGAGTCACCAGTTTGGGTGATAGAAGGCTGACTGCTCCAAACAGTTTCATCAGAGTCACCAGCTTGGGTGATAGAAGGCTGACTGCTCCAAACAGTTTCATCAGAGTCACTAGCTTGTGTGATAGAAGGCTGACTGCTCCAAACAGTTTCATCAGAGTCACCAGTTTGGGTGATAGAAGGCTGACTGCTCCAAACAGTTTCATCAGAGTCACTAGCTTGTGTGATAGAAGGCTGACTGCTCCAAACAGTTTCATCAGAGTCACCAGTTTGGGTGATAGAAGGCTGACTGCTCCAAACATTACTGCACAACTAAATCAATGTTGTGAAAAAAATATGTCAACATCCACTGCGAGAAGAAGATTCTGTGAAGCTGGCCTAAATGGCAGAATTACTGTCAAGAAACCACTGTTGAGGAATTGAAACAATGTCAATAGGCGCTCTAGTGGACCAAATTTTAGCTGAAATAGGAGGGTCTATGTGCAGTGAAGAGTTGGTGAAAGAGCTGCAATCCCATGTATCACACCAACTGTAAAGCGTAGAGAAGCTCTGTTATGATGTGGAGGGCTTTTCCCAAATGCAAAGTCAGGGATTTGTACCAGGTAAAGGACCAATTGAATCACAATGGCTACCACAGCATACTGAAGCATAATGTGATCCCATCTGGAACATGGTTTAGAAACATTATAAAGAAATACAAATCTCCAGTCAACAAAAACAAGAAAATTAAATTATCTACTATAAAAAATTTAAAACTTTTAACCTCATTGTCAACAATAATATCTCATGTGCAACATCCAAATAACAGAGAACCAATATTATTTACAAATTCACATGTCTCTTAAGGATCTGTGTTCCTGATCAAACCAAATTCATAAATAATTATATTGGATATACTACAACATGCCTAACAAGAAAACTCACATTAGATCTCTTTGATTATAGCACAATTATGTCTCATTTAAATACTCATGAAGATATACAAACTCTATCCACAACACACTTGTTGATAATACAAAATACAATAGCCTCATCCACATGTAAAAAAAAGGCTAAAAATAATGGAAGCATTATTAATAAAAAAGAAAAAGCCAATGCTCAATAATATCAACTATGAATATGGCCACAATGTACTGACCATGTTTGGAAAATAAAACATCCCTATAACTCTAGATCGATACATAAAACAATCCATACATTTTGTTAAAAGTAAAAATAAAATCATCCTTGATAATCGCTAAGAGTAGAGCTGAAAGCATTTGGACAGACAGAATATTTGGAATAATTTATGTCCGGAAAAGAACCTAAATTATTAGAACAGAAGAAAAATTCAATAAAAAACTTAACCGCAGTTCCTCGTCAGTTGTTTTTAACAAAACTTGTATAAAATAGGGATTGCTGTCCAATGTAAGGATGATGAATGACCTGATGACTGCATTCAATCCTAAACCCATCTGATGGTATCCAGTGTTGGTAACTGTGTTCACTCAGCTTATAATTACAAATGCTCTTTCTCTGATATTGTACACTTTTCTTCCATAAATATAGCATAAAAACATTCCTTATGAACTATATTTTATCACACACACACACACACACACACACATACATATATATATATATATATATATATATATATATATATATATGTGTGTGTATAAATTTATATATAGGTATATATATATATATATATATAGGTGCATATATATATATATATATATATATATATATATATATATATATATTCATATATATATATGATTATACGTGTGTATATGTGTGTGCGTATATATACGTTTATATGTGTGTATAAATGTGTGTATATATATATATGTGTTTATATGTGTGTATATTTATGTGTGTCTGCATATATATGTGTATATATATGTGTGTATGTGCGTGTGTGTATATATATATGTGTGTATGTGTGTGTGTATATATATGTGTGTGTATATATATATGTGCGCATATGTGTGTATGTGTGTATATATATATATATATATATATATATATATATATATATAGTTTACGAAAAACTAGGTAATCCGTATGGGAAGACCCAATGAGGATAGAATCCAGAGAGCTCAATGTAAATCAGAGCTAATAATTTAAATAAAAACAGATTGCTTTAAGGTTCCATCTAATAAATTATTTCACCACTGCCCTTTTAAAGGACAGTGGATCATCAGATTTATTTCCAAATGTTGAAATGAAAAAATGAAAATAAATTTACACATTTACGACAGGCAATAATAAGGAAATTAACGAAGTGGGGGCAGTGTAGGTGGGTAGAGAGACAGCGTTGAGTTAGATGTAACATTTCTATTGTTTCAATACCCCCCTACACTGCCCCACTTCGTGAGTTTCCTTATTATTGCCCGTCATAAATGTGTAAATTTATTTTCATTTTTTCATTTCAACATTTGGAAATAAATCTGATGATCCACTGTCCTTTGGAAGGGCTGTGGTGAAATAATTTATTATATGGAACCTTAAAGCAATCTGTTTTTATTTAAAATATATATATATATATATATATATATATATATATATATATATATATAAACTAATTGTTTCTTTTTTCCAGGTTTTCAGATAACACATTTAGGCATCTTGACACCACTTGTCGTAAGAATCACTGAAAAACCCTTTGGGTTATTAAGCTATAAAGATAACAGGTTAAAATCGTTTTGTGTCAAAACCATGAGCAATGGTGAGAGGAAAAAGTTAATTCAGGCCTTCAGTAATAGAATGAACATTCATACTCTGGCTTCCATCTTCAAAGTCCATTCAAAAAACATCAAGAGAATAGTGAATAACTTTAAAAAAGAGGGAACAGTTGAGAGGAAAACTGGATCAGGAGGTCACAACAGCAAGAAGGATCATAAGATGTTTGGCATGTGAGAGAGCTATGACGGACCAAAGAGCAGTGAAAAAAAATTGAAAATGAAATTATACATGAAACCTGTGGAGCACCTTATTACTCCAGGACAGAAAGTTAGAATGTTAGTGAGGGTAAAGATCATCTTCAATATGTTCGAAAATGATCCTGGAATAATATATATATATATATATATATATATATATATACATTTGAACTTAATTTCAATCTTTTATGAGCTTCCGATCCTTAGCTATAATTAATTAATGTTGAACATGTCATTCTTGTTTATGATCAATTTCATCACAATTCTTCTTTTAAGCTTGGAGAGTAATTATACATTCTTATTGCTCAACGTATTATCCAATAGCGTTGTAAAAACCTTGGAGAATTCCAGTAAGATATCTTTAATCATTTCTAAGATACAATGGTTCAAAGCTTAATCTAACAAATGGACAATTTTGCCGTTACACCCAGTATGATGAAATTTAATTCATAAATAATTATCTGTCACACTATTACATGCCTATCCTGACATCTTATGTTACACCTATCTGACCACAGCTATATTAGAATTCATTTAAACACACACCCACAAACTTACCAAACCCCATCCGAAACATACTAGTAGAAAATACAAGCATAATAACCTCATCCACATGTAAAAAAAGATTAAAAATAATGGAGCCCTAATAATAAAAAAAGAAAAATCCAACACTTAACAATATTAACTATGAACATGGCCACAATGTGCTGACTGTGTTTGGAAAATAAAACATCCCTATAACTCTAGAAATCATACGCACAACCTCTACACCCAGTTAAAAAGCAAAAATAAGATCATTCTTGATAATGGCTACAAGTATAACTGAAAATGCTCGAAATTACAGAACATTCAGACAGTTTCTACACACTGTCCAAAAAAGAAAACACTTGTTCAAACACAAGAAAAATTAAACAAAAAAGCTTAATCGCAGTACCTTGTCTCTCGTTTTTAATGAAACAGGTATAAACATACACACACACGCACACACACACACACACACACACACATATATATATATATATTATTACTTTAAATGTTATTTTTTATGGATACCTGTATTTGAGTGTTTATTTCAAACAGTATTTTATTTTGTCTACTATCCTACACATTTGATAAAACTTATTAAAGAAAATGTGCTTTCCAGTAAGATTTGAACCCGGATCCACCTTTGCTGGAGAAACTGCTCTTGGATCCAATGTATATATTCCATAACCCTCAAATAAATAGATAGATAGATATGATAGATAATGATAGAAATATATATACTGAGAGATATTATATATGATCATTTGTATATATATATATATATACAGAGAGATATTATATATGATCATTTGTATATATATATATATATATATATATATATATGATAGAGAGTGTAAGTAGGATTTGATAATTATAATTAAGTAATTCATTGAGTCTGAAAGAAACCTCAACAGAATGCAGAAAGCCCTGGACGGCCGTTTCGTCCTATATTTGGGACTCATCAGCAGTGCGCATCCACTATCGAGAATGTTGAGTTCCACCATGGAATATGTGAGTGAGTGGCGCTATATTCAGTCTGATTTGCTACCTCTTTGTCACCGAGGCCCGTTGGAACAGTTGGTATGGTGTTCGCTTGACAACCTAACTGTCATTGTTTCAATTCTTGGTAGTGGATGCGCACTGCTGATGAGTCTCAAATATATGTATATATGTAAGCATGTCACTAGATTGGCAGATAGCTCCCACCCATTTACTGTTGAAATAACTAAATGCAACCACCACTTTTACTCCAACAGTTTCTTTTCTCAAACTTCTCACCTGTGGAACTCCCTTCCATTTACTTGATTCCCTGATAACTACAGTCTTCAAAAATTTAAATGCAACATCAATTGCATCCCATTCATCTTTTGTCTCCTCCTCAATCCTCCCAATACTCAGTTTTTCTCTCACTTTCACTCCTTGTGAGCTCCTGCACAGTAGTGGCATTCACGCCTTGCTTGGAGTGAGATGTTTAAAAAAAAAACCCCAAAAAACACACACAAACACACACTAATAGGGAAACATTTTTCAACCATTTGAAACAATAAATCTTGTATAGAACAACATTATTTCTTTCTATTGAGTAAAACTGTCTGTGGGTTTTCTCATAAGATTTAAACATTTACAGAAATCAAAGGGGAAATTTTCTTTATCTATTTGTTTAATTCTTGTTTATTTCCTGACCAATGATTTGTTGTTAAGACCATCAAAAGCTTAATATTTTGACATGTCAGGCTTGGCAAATTATTTTTTCTCCAAGGAGTGTACATTATGTGTGATTTATGCAAAATAATATTTCCAAAATAAAATTGGTATTAACAAACTGATATTGGTAAAATTTTCAATATATACTTACATTTATATGAACAATATATCATGTGAGTTTCTATACCAGATGAAACATTGAAGGTCTATTGCTACTCTATTACTCTTTGCATGATGACTGTTAAGGCAAGCTAGATTTCTTAGTTTCACCAGATCAGCCCTTTACAGTTAGGGTCTTTCATCTATTTTATGGAACAGACTCTCAAGAGGATGCTTCCCTGATCATTTACAGCTAGGATCCTTCATATTCCATTGGTGAGAAGGAAGTTTTGCTTACTTTCTTTCTGAGAACTGCTACTTTGTGGAACAGATTCTGAAGAGGATGCCTCCATGATCATTACAATCTTAACCTCTTCAAGTCTAGCGTCAAATGTTACCTATTCTGCATATTCTTATAATCTTCACTTACTTCCACTTCTTACATCCATGCAACAACTTCATTCAGTAAAGTTCTATCTTGAGTGGCTCTTGGGTTTTGTATGTTATATTTAGCATATAATATAAGGATATATAAGTAGATCCTGAAAGTTTTAGCAACAGTGATTGACTAAGATACTCAAGGTTACGGAGATGTGGTTCTACAGAAGGATGCTAAGGATATCATGGACCGAGCATGTGAGCAATGATGAAGTCTTAGAGAGAATGCAAACAATACTTATACTTAACATCAGGAAGAGGCAGCTGAAGTTTCTGGAACACATAATGAGGAAGGAGGGCTTGGAGAATCTGATACTCATGGGTTGAATAGAGGGAAAGAGAGACAAGGGAAAGCAGCGCGTGACATTCCTGGCGGGAGATGACAGAACGTGGTCTAGGGGAGGAAGCAGAGGGAAGGAACTTGTTGAGAGCTGCAAGGGATAGAGGGCGATGTGGAGAGCCATGATCTCCTACGTCCTGAAAGGACATGGCACATAAAAAAGAAGAAAGAATGATTGGCTTAGGCCAGAGTTTTGTGGAAACAGTGACTGGCCTAATAAAACCTTGCAAAGGCATTTAAGAATATTTGTACATGTCTATATTTACTTGAAAGGGTTGGGCTCTAATCATTTTATGTATGTGTTTATAGACATATGAATATACATATACTCATATATATGAATATACATATACTCATATATGTGCATGTCTCCAACAGAAAGGAACAGCCCAAGATACCAACTACAAATTGGTGACGCCAAAATCAAGCAAGCAGGTAAATTTAAATATCTGGGAAAAAATCTGAAAAGAGGGTGGAAAATATGACATCATAATCCAAAGGTGCTTTGAAATAGCAAAAGATCTCTTCTGTAAGATAAGCAAAGTATTAAGAAAGAGGAAAATTTAATTAGAAACAAAATAGACTGTCTTGTATTATTGGTCCTCGTATATGGCATTGAATGTTAGTCAATTTCCTCACAGATGAAGAGGAGGCAGCAGAATGTAGTTCTACAGAAGGATGATGAGAATAAGACATGGAATGAACATTTCAGCAACATGAAGGTTTAAGGGAAATGGTAAGAAAAAGAACATTCTTCTTAGAATCAGAATTGGAGAATTTGACATTCAAAGGCCATACCGAAGGTAAGAAGGACAGAGGAAAGCAATGCATAATTTGCCAAATGAGCCTCTGTGCAAATGAATGGCAGGACGGGGATCAGGAGAGATAGCAAAAAGACGAAATTTATTAAGAGGCTACAAAGGGCAGAAAGTGTCATGGCCACCTACATTATGACGAGTGAGAAAGATTATTTTATAAAAATTGGCTTGAAGAGAGACATAAACTGAGCAATAAATTCTCCCCTCCCTCATGTGAGTTTTCATTATACTTCTAAAATCCTTATTACTTAATATATATTCTCTCTGCTTTTTCTTCATGTAAAATCGAAGCAGCCTACAAGTGGTTCAGATGTGAAGTCATCCATTGAAATGGGAAAAAGAGGAATTAGCTTTGGATCCTGTTAGTGCAGGTGCCTTGGAAGCGCCACCCATCCTGCCATCCTTGCATCTGAACAGCTTTTGCTTCCATTGATTTTAATTGCAAAGCTAATCAACTGCTACCATCCCTAAATAGAATCTTTGTCAGAAGCAAATATCCATTTCTTTGTCATTGCCTTTCTTTCTGGATTTTCCTTAAATTCTTTAGATTATGCTTTCTCTACACAAAAAAACATTGCAGAACAGAAAGTCCATTAATTTATTTTTTACTTGCTTTTATAATCCGAATATGGAATTTTAAAAAATTTTCAATAAAATTTGCATTTCTTTTTGGAAAATAGATTAAACAATTTTAAAAGCATATTATCACAATTCCATAAAATATGGATTGATTTGTTAGCTGCAGTTACAGTCCAGACAATCTCAATAATACTTAAAATCAACATTTTTTCATAGAAATTCTTGATTCTGTCTATTTTTCTTGTGACCTATTATTGGGGCTTCAGTCGGATACATTACACAACTTTTTAAAACTTTTTTCTGAGTTTCCAATTGAAATTTGCCAATGAAATAATTTGATTATTTTTTAATCTAAAAAAATAATATTTTATTATTATTGTTTTCCTTTTTACTATTTTTAGTTTCTATGATTTGACAGCAAATTTTACACGCCTTAAAATTTATAATTTTATAAGTACCACCATGTCTGAATATTTTTACTAATTTGAATTTACTTCATTTTAATTTTTCAGTAAAATCTGGCAAATCTCAAATAGATTTGCATTTTTTCCTCTCAACTTTGAAAAGACTAAAAAGTGTGTATATATCTATCTCAGCCTGTTCATATCTATCTATCTATCTATCTATCTATCTATCTATCTGGCTGTTCATATCTATCTATCTATCTATCTATCTATCTATCTATCTGGCTGTTCATATCTATCTATCTATTTATCTGTGAGATACCAAAAAACTCTTGGCTGAAACCACAGAGTCAAATCAATATTTATAAAAAAATAGAGGTTATCTCCCTTTGTTAGATTGCTCCTACTGATAATAATAAGAGTTTATTATAAACTAATGATGATAGGTATAACCCAAAATCAGGAGCGAAATAGGAATTGAGCACCAACTGGAGATGCCAAGAAGAACATGGAACGGACCACATATGTTTTGCCTAACCCCAAAGGATAGGAGATGTTTGTCATGAAAAGAACCTGAATAATGCATAGAGAGTACCTATCAGAAGAAGAATGAACAGCATACAGATACATGTATTTGGACTTCGTCCCCAATGCTTATGTAAAGTATGTTTTTAAACTGTTCAATTCTCTCAAATTTGTTCATCAAGCATGACTCAGTTTGAGGAGCCGTTGGGTTATGAATACTTTGAATTTGTGAGTAGCAGTGCTATATCAAGTCTATTAAGTTTCTTTTGACTGAGGCCAGTTGGTATGACACTTTACCTAATGATGATATGCCTAAATCCCCCAGATTCTCTTACTTGTATATCCTTGCTTAACCCAGCTAATTCTCTGTGATGGAGCGGTTTGGGGGAAGGGAAAGACGTAGCTCTTGGGGCAAAATCCATTGGGTTATGAATACTTGGATGAGTATCACCACAGAATTTGTGAGTAGTGTCACTATATTGAGTCTAGTCAGTTTCATCTTTGTCACCAAGTCCTGTTGGTACAGTTGGTATAAAATTGTATTGAAAGAGTCTGGGTTTGAATCTTAGTAGTGGAAATGCCCTCCTGATGTGTCCCAAAATAGGATGAAATGGCTGTCCAGTGCTTTCTGCGTTCTGTTGAGGATTCTTCTAGACTCAGTGAATTACTATAATCATATATATATATATATATATATATACAGGGTGATTGAAAAGTAACTCCCTATTTTATGTATGATTGGCCAACTAAGAGTCTGGACTTAACCGGTGACTTTTTCTCTGGGTTTGGCTAAAGGAGCAAGCCTACTACATCATATAAGAACTTGAAGGGTGAAAATAAGAAGTTATGTCTTCCGTACTACAAGAGTTCCTGGTGAAATCAGTTAACACGATTCCTGATCGGCTCTAGAAGCTGGTAGCAAAATCTGGTACGCATACTGAATTTTAAATAAAACCTCATGCTATATGCTTTCCTCTCGTATCCATTCCTTATAAAGATTATAGTTAATAAATAAATTATAATAATTTTAAAATGGGGACTTACTTTTCAATCAACCTGTATATCTCTTCTGATGTTACTTGGCAGTTATCTCTGCATTAATAAACTGAGTGTGTCATTACTTTAGGGGACTTTTTAGAAATGAATTGTGAGGGTTGGCTTTGTCTTATGGGCACAAGTTTGTAGCAGGTTAACAAAAACATTAAAAAACAACAAGCTCTGAAAAATTTGTAAAATATGACCACCACTAAGTAAAAAGAAACACACCTACACACACCTACACCTACACACACATGCACACACACACACACACACACACACACAAGACACATGTTGGCAATGACCAAACATTTTCCAGAACATCCCCTATGAGGCTTGGAATAAGTCATGGGCTCAACACTCTATTGACTAAGCTTCTCTGGTCAGATCATAAATTTCAAATTTACAAGACTCAACATATGTGTATATGTATTGAACTAAGTGTTTGGCACAAGGGCACATACATTGAGTGACAAATGAGAATAAGCCTAAAATAAATTGGTTAGATTAAAAGAAATGAACAAATGTACTTGAAATAATTATATTTTCCCATGTCAGTCTATACTTCTATATATATATATACAAACAGACAGACTGATAGCTACATATATATATATATATATATATATATATATATATATATATATATATATATATATAATTTTAGGCATTTAAAACAACATGCCTGGCTGCATACACAATTCCGGAAAATCCTCGTCGAAAACACAACTATACTTAAACATGAAAACAAAAACTAAAAATTCTTGAAGCTATATACATAAAACAGTTGAAACCTAACCTGAACAAAATAAACTATGAAATCTCCACAAATATCCTTAAATGCCTATAATTAGTAACAGAATTCATCGGTTCATACCAACGGCTTTCCATACTCAATACTCATCGGATTCACTCTCGCGTGGTCATGTGTGACGTCATGAGCTGTTGTGCGATTTTCGCTTTCAGCGTTTTATATGCACGTGTTTATCGTTGCTTGGAAATCATCCATGTAAACAAAAACAGACTATCATCAATTTCTTGTTCGTGTATTGCTTAATATATTGTGTAATTGTCATCTTTGATAATGGCTTATGTAAGCCGAAAGCTTAGATTGGATTAAAAAAGTATGTATCAATATTGTGATTTTCTTTCATTGTTTAATGATAATGTTATTAAGCTTATCAGACAATATGAAAACTACGTACATAAAATATATAGACAACACTTATCTATATTATTTAATGAAACATGTATGAATATATAGTGAGAGAGAGAGAGAGAGAGAGAGAGATTTTTATAAGTAAATAAAGTAAGGTAGATTGTATTTTAACTCAAACCTGATATTTCGTGACTGTATTATTTGTAGGAAATTATGAAGGTATTTATTTAGGAAAAGGATGTGACTGGAATGATAGAGAAGTGATTTCAAACTTAGACAAGTCTTTTGTTGGCTGTAACTGGACAGAACACGACAGAAGCTATAAAATCTTAATATCTCTAATGCAAGAAAGAAGAATTCTTTAATGACCATGAATACAGGAAGTAGAGGTAGTGGAAATGATGGATAAAAACATGTGAATCTGTTCAAATGTGAATGTTTTTTACTAATGTTCACCCAATACCAGGCCCAAGAGCCATTCTAGGTAGAAGGTTACAGCATGAGGTGTGCAGTATAGGCATAAGTGAATGAAGTAGAAAGTAAAGATTATGAGGATATGGCGGATAGATAACTATTTACTCTAGAGTTTGAAGTTTTCAGTGAAGCATCTGAAGTGATAAAGGGAGAGATGTTAGATTTAGAGAAAAATAAAGAAAAGAAAAGAAAAAGAAAGAGGTATAGAGATAAAGAAGAAAGACAATTATGAAGGAAGAGAAATGAAAAGAGAAATTTTAAACAGAGAAATATTATTATATGTTTTGCAGTTCAGCATGCATATTTTGGTTGGTAGAGCCTTTCAGCTGTTGTATCCTCTAGGAATTCCTAGAGTTTGAAGACAGACGCCTGAAGAAAACTGGGGGGTATAACGGCCGAAACGTTATAAGAATAATAACCAAGATGAACATGCTGATCGGAATAGCAAAGTATATGATAATGATAATCCCTCATCTCAAAGATTCTGGCAGAGAGAAATACTAAGAGATGAAGAGAAAACAAGGAAAAAAGAGAAAAAATAAATAAGGAAAAGAGAAAGGCAAGAAAAAAGAGTAAGGGATGAGAGAGAGAGAGAGAGAGAGAGAGAGAGAGAGAGAGAGAGAGAGCGAGAGAGGAATGAAGAGAGAGGAAAGAAAGATACCAGGAAATGAGAGAGAATGAAAGAAAGATATGAGGAAATGAGAATGAGGGAAAGAAAGATGAGGAAATGAGAAAGAAAGAAAGAAAGAAAGATATGAGGAAATAAGAGAGAAGGAATGAAAGATATGAGGAAATAAAAGAGAAATAAGGAAATGAAGAATGATAGAGAGGGAAAGAAACTATGAGGAAATCAGAGAGAAGGAAAGAAAGATGAGGAAATGAGAAAGAAAGAAAGAAAGAAAGACAGAAGAAAAGAAAGAAAGATGAGGAAATGAGAAAGAAAGAAATATATGAGGAAATAAGAGAGAAGGAATGAAAGATATGAGGAAATAAAAGAGAAATAAGGAAATGAAGAATGATAGAGAGGGAAAGAAACTATGAGGAAATCAGAGAGAAGGAAAGAAAGATGAGGAAATGAGAAAGAAAGAAGGAAAGAAAGAAAGAAGAAAAGAAAGAAAGATGAGGAAATGAGAAAGAAAGAAATATATGAGGAAATAAGAGAGAAGGAATGAAAGATATGAGGAAATAAAAGAGAAATAAGGAAATGAAGAATGATAGAAAGGGAAAGAAAATATGAGGAAATGAGAGAGAGGGAAAGAAAGATATGAGGAAATGAGAGAAAGAAAGAGAGAGAGAGAGAGAGAGAGAGAGAGAGAGAAAAAAAATGTATGTTTTTGAAAAGTATGTTTTTATAATCTTCAGTTGTGGAAGATCACAAAGCATGATTGGCTTTGATGGCACCCCAGACAATTGTCTGAGTTACCAGTACCTTGAGCCAGTCCTGGTCTTTACCAAGATCCACAGGCTTCACTTGCTCAAATCTATTTTTAACATTTGATCTTAGAAAGTAGTTTTCTACAGGCATATGATGAGGCTATTTTAGAATGTGACACGAGTCTTCGGGTTGATGTTTTGGTTTTGTAGCAATTTGTGGTGTTGGGAGAGACTACCTCTGGCGCAACCTATTCTATGTTCATTTTCCTTATCCCCTATACTAAATTTGTTATAAATGATTGATACACAGAGATATTTGAAAAGTTTAGTATTTACTAATTCCATATCCTGAATTTTTATGATAGATTCAGGGTTGGTGCCATCACAGCTTGCCATCCAGTTCAAGACCATAGTTCAGTGATTCTTAACCACCATATGCAGCACATCTTTTATCATCACAGCATACATATATATATATATATATATATATATATATATGTGTGTGTGTGTGTGTGTGTGTGTGTGTGTGTGTGTGTGGAGGTAGTAATGGTACAGTGTCAGTATTTTAATGAATAAGTTGCACAAACAGTTGAATAGAAACCTTGAAATAAAGTAAGTTCATATTTGTATGTATTTTTTCAAAATCTATGGTTTTATTCCCTAACATTTAAATGTATATACCCTTTAAAAATTTTGCAAAACGTGCCATGATATTTTAATTTGCTCCTAAAAAGGTTAAGAAACTCTGATATAGTTTCTGTTTTTGGAAAGGTTTATCTAGATTCTTACTTCTTGGAACACTTGGGAAAGGATGTCCGAATAATGAAAATTCTGAATATCATTTTAAAATTTCATTGAGCATTTTGTTTATCTCTGTCTTTTGCTTTGGTAATGGTAAAATATTTGCAGCTCTTCCTTTCTTCTGTAGCTGTGGTTGGATCCGAGGAAAAGAAAAGCTTGTTAACAATTCCATTCTTATTATAATGACAGCATTCCATTAAGCGACTAATAAATGGAAATGCAAAAGAAGAAAGAAATTAGAGAACAAGAGAAAGTATGAAAGAGGAAGAAGAAGTTTGGAAGAGAAATGGAAAAAAGAACTAGAAAAAAACAAATAAAAGGAAGAGAACGAAAAATAAGCTGTCGGAAGAAAAGAGAGAAAATGAGTGCACACAAATAGAAAAAAGATATAAAGAAAAGAAACAGAAAGAAAAAACTAAAAGGAAATGAAAAACAAATATACAAAAAAGAAAATGGATATTAAGAAAAAAAAAAAGAAATTTAATCTATATAAGAAAGATTGAATGAAAAGAAAAGAGAGAAAATGAAAGAAAGAGAAAGAAAGAAAGAAATGTAACATGAACAAGAAAAGAAACAAATGAACAAAAAAGGAAAGGATATAAAGAAAGAAAAGCAATCATTTTGATAAGCTTTCTTGTTTGGTATCTGAACTTCATGAAGTACTAGATTGGTAGTTAGGTCTCAAACTTTTACAGTTGAAATATCTAGATGTAACAGTAAATTCTATTCTAATAATTTATTCTCTTACACTTCTCACATGTGAAAAATTTTCATGCTTTCCTGAAAATTATGATCTTCAAAAAAATAAAATGTAATGTCAATCTCCAGTTTTTGTCATTCTGAATTCTGTTCTTTTATTGTTTTTTCTCCTCACTAACATTTTCTCAGATTCTTTCATCCTTAGTAACTCCTTGCATCTTAGTGGCTTTATCGCCTTCCTTAGGGTGAAATGACTAAAAAAATCTGTAGAAGAAAAACATAACAAGCATGAAAAGATGAAAGAAAAAGGCACAAAGAAAGAAAATAAAAGAAAGAGAAAGTTTAGAGATAATCAAATGAAGTGAAAAATGAATAAGTTTGATGAGCATGAATAACTCGCAGGCAAGAAAAGTCAAATGAACGAATAAATGTAACTTGGCCAATGTGAATCCACAGACAATTTGAGCCAAGTAAACTTGAACTCTGATTCAACAAGCAAGAATGAAAGAAAGTTTCTGACTTATAAAAGCTCTTCAGTTGAACAGTTGAAGATAACAAGTAACCACTTGAACCTTTCACTGAGTAAATCATCATTGAGATTCTATAGACAAATGAGAGATGAATTGATTTGAGCCACAAATATCTTGCAAGAAATGTTTTAATTTTCTCACAAATGTAACACACAGAGAAAGGTTTCATCTTGGCTCAATACTCATTTAAAAGAAAAAAAAGAGAAATATCAGGAGAGTTCAATTGATAAATCTTTTTTATTCTGCTCTCAGACCGTTGGTGGTTGATACAAGCAATCAAATATGTCTGCCTTTATTTTCGCTTTTATTGCATGTCCCTTTTGAATCAGAGATTCCAGAAAAATAATGATGTTTACAAATTTAGTTTTTCTTTTATGGGATATGCAATGATATATCAGTAAGCAGTAAGAAAGACAGAGTCAGTGAACTGAGTTTGAATTTCAGTTGAGCTTTGCAATGTTCACTTTTTACTAATACCCTTGTGAAAGGCATGAAAACACGTTTTCCTGTACTTTCTCATATTACTATTTAGAGCTAGTTATAAACACTTTGCATTAGTGCCTTTGTGAAATGCATGAAATCATTTTTTCTCTGGTTTTTTCACATTGCCATCTAGGGCTGCTTATTTACATTTTGCACTAATACTCCTGTAAAAGGCATGACTATGCATTTCCCTTTGTTTTGTTACAGATAACTTGACAAAAGTTCTTATCATTGTCATGCCACATTGCTTGATAAATTAAAGTGTGGGTGAGGAGGTGGGTGAAGATTTGAATTTGCTGCTATTTTGCATTGGAAGTAGCAACAAAAATCTTACTCCCATAATCAACTTTGACTAGGGCTGATAATAATAATGATAATAATAACATTAATAATATGAATAAAAGCACATTCCCTGAATCCCTCACGAAAATTTAGGATGTGGAATTCTTAAATACAAAACATTTCAAATATATCAGTGTATGACAAGTTGAAACATAGGAAATTAAACATAGAATAGATGCTGTTGCACATGGGGTAGTTTTGCCCAATACTGCAAGCTGCTACAAAACCAAAACATTGACATAAAAACTCAAGTCATGTTCTTAAATAGCTCTGTCAGATCAAGACTTTCATATGGATATATGTATGGTGGCAAACTTGTTCAGAAATATCTAATGTCAGCTGTATGCAACTGTTCCTCAGATTCATGGTTAAATGTGGCTTTGTGCAAATGAAGCCTGTAGGTCTTAACAAGGACAATCCTTCTTTGAACATCATGAACTGGTACTTTAGAATCACAAATAAAGAAGTGTACCAGAGAAGAGAAACTGGTTCTTTAGAATCACAAATAAAGAAGTGTACCAGAGAAGAGAAACTGGTTCTTTAGAATCACAAATAAAGAAGTGTACCAGAGTAGAGAAACTGGTTCTTTAGAATCACAAATAAAGAAGTGTACCAGAGAAGAGAAACTGGTTCTTTAGAATCACAAATAAAGAAGTGTACCAGAGAAGAGAAACTGGTTCTTTAGAATCACAAATAAAGAAGTGTACCAGAGAAGAGAAACTGGTTCTTTAGAATCACAAATAAATAAGTGTACCAGAGAAGAGAAACTGGTTCTTTAGAATCACAAATAAAGAAGTGTACCAGAGAAGAGAAACTGGTTCTTTAGAATCACAAATAAAGAAGTGTACCAGAGAAGAGAAACTGGTTCTTTAGAATCTCAAATAAAGAAGTGTACCAGAGAAGAGAAACTGGTTCTTTAGAATTACAAATAAAGAAGTGGACCAGAGAAGAGAAACTGGTTCTTTAGAATCACAAATAAAGAAGTGTACCAGAGAAGAGAAACTGGTTCTTTAGAATCACAAATAAAGAAGTGTACCAGAGAAGAGAAACTGGTTCTTTAGAATCACAAATAAAGAAGTGTACCAGAGTAGAGAAACTGGTTCTTTAGAATCACAAATAAAGAAGTGTACCAGAGAAGAGAAACTGGTTCTTTAGAATCTCAAATAAAGAAGTGTACCAGAGAAGAGAAACTGGTTCTTTAGAATCTCAAATAAAGAAGTGTACCAGAGAAGAGAAACTGGTTCTTTAGAATCACAAATAAAGAAGTGGACCAGAGAAGAGAAACTGGTTCTTTAGAATCTCAAATAAAGAAGTGTACCAGAGAAGAGAAACTGGTTCTTTAGAATCACAAATAAAGAAGTGTACCAGAGAAGAGAAACTGGTTCTTTAGAATCACAAATAAAGAAGTGTACCAGAGAAGAGAAACTGGTTCTTTAGAATCACAAATAAAGAAGTGTACCAGAGAAGAGAAACTGGTTCTTTAGAATCACAAATAAAGAAGTGTACCAGAGAAGGGAAACCATATTATTTGAAAACTTTCAACCACAACCACAACAACAACAACTAAAATAGAATATATAAATAGAAGATAATGTTCATATTCCATATTTCAAAAGATTTCAAAAGTTTCAACTGAAAGTAACACTGTTCTCTCAGTCAATAAATGCTGAATATTTCCTTATAAAGAAACAGCTATTATTACCATTACAGATATTTTCTAAGTTTTATTAATAGATTTACCTAATTATTAAAATTTGTCATAAAGATAAAAACTTTTTAAAAAGTTTTTGTCTGTTGTCAAGTATAACTTAAAATCTTTTTCATTTCATATTACAAGTATCAAATTGTAAACATCTGACAAGGTTGATTGCGGAACCTGTAGAATTTCTTTTATCATCCTGTCCACTGTGGAATTAATGATCACGCCGTATGTGCAGACTTTTATTATCATGTAGGAAAGTCAATCATCAAGAAATATTGTGCAACAAAGAGAGTCACCAGAGAAAACTACTCCAAGTGCAACAGCCTCTATTCAATATACAAAAATATTGTGTAGAGAAGAAAAATCATCCAAAAATATTGTGTAGAAAAGACAGTCATCCAAAAATATTGTGTAGAAAAGACAGTCATGCAAAAATATTGTGTAGAAAAGACAGTCATCCAAAAATATTGTGTGGAAAAGACATACATCCAAAAATATTGTGTAGAAAAGACAGACATCCAAAAATATTGTGTAGAAAAGACAGTCATGCAAAAATATTGTGTAGAAAAGACAGACATCCAAAAATATTGTATAGAAAAGACAGTCATCAAAAAATATTGTGTGGAAAAGATAGACATCCAAAAATATTGTGTGGAAAAGACAGACATCCAAAAATATTGTGTGGAAAAAACAGACATCCAAAAATATTGTGTAGAAAAGACAGACATCCAAAAATATTGTGTTGAAAAGACAGACATCCAAAAATATTGTGTGGAAAAGACAGACATCCAAAAATATTGTGTAGAAAAGACAGTCATCCAAAAATATTGTGTAGAAAAGACAGACATCCAAAAATATTGTGTAGAAAAGACAGTCATCCAAAAATATTGTGTGGAAAAGACAGACATCCAAAAATATTGTGTAGAAAAGACAGTCATCCAAAAATATTGTGTAGAAAAGACAGTCATGCAAAAATATTGTGTAGAAAAGACAGTCATCCAAAAATATTGTGTAGAAAAGACAGACATCCAAAAATATTGTGTAGAAAAGACAGTCATCCAAAAATATTGTGTAGAAAAGACAGACATCCAAAAATATTGTATAGAAAAGACAGTCATCCAAAAATATTGTGTGGAAAAGACAGACATCCAAAAATATTGTGTAGAAAAGACAGACATCCAAAAATATTGTATAGAAAAGACAGTCATCCAAAAATATTGTGTGGAAAAGACAGACATCCAAAAATATTGTGTAGAAAATGCAGACATCCAAAAATATTGTGTAGAAAAGACAGACATCCAAAAATATTGTGTAGAAAAGACAGTCATGCAAAAATATTGTGTAGAAAAGAAAGACATCCAAAAATATTGTATAGAAAAGACAGTCATCCAAAAATATTGTGTGGAAAAGACAGACATCCAAAAATATTGTGTGGAAAAGACAGACATCCAAAAATATTGTGTGGAAAAGACAGTCATCCAAAAATATTGTGTAGAAATGACAGACATCCAAAAATATTGTGTAGAAAAGACAGACATCCAAAAATATTGTGTAGAAAAGACAGTTATCCAAAAATATTGTGTAGAGAAGCCTGTGATCAAAGGTTATTGTGTAGTGAAGCCAATCATCCGAAGATATTGTATAGAGGAGAAAATCATCAAAAATATCTTTGAAAGTGAATCTCTTTAAGTTAGTTTCAAATAATAAATATAACAATCGTGTATAATGATGTGCTTCCATTGAATGAGTTCAAGTAAAATAGATATGTCTCAAACATTTTTGGATGTAGTTGTTTGCCCAAATTTGGATGAATGGTTTTCGTGTCTAAAACATAGAATTATATTGAGTACTAAGATTAGTATTTTCCTCTTCTTTTTTTGTCAAGGATATATTGCATCTGGTGAGCAAAACTTTGATGACCAATATTGCAGAAATGTAATAGAATGGGATGAAACTATCACTAGATGCAGCATAAACCTGAAAAAAACATGAAGACAAATCGACTGAAATGTTGCAATAAAAACAACAAAGATAAGGAGTTTTTTTAGTTTATATTACAATTCAATGAAACAATAGATCAACATAAAATATTTTGGCATTCATGTAAAAGTTTGTGTGTGTGTGTGATTGATTGATGTGTTTTTTTATGGTTTATCAACCTTTTGCAGGTTATTTAAAGCCAGAAAATATTTTTACATTGTAAGAAGTTTTTTCAGATACTAATGATTTACTGATACTAATTAACTCATAGCTGGGGGTGGGGAAGATGTGGAATAATAGATTTCCCAAGGGTATTTGTACTCTCGGCTCTTTGAATTTCAATATCCAAGCCGTTATCCATTACAGCACATGCACATCTAAGCTTATGGCACCTGCTATTCCCAAGCTGTCTCCCTATCTAGGTAGTGACTAGGCTCAATGTTGCTTAACTTTGGTGATTGAATGAAAATTGGTGTTTTCAACATGATAAGTCTGTAAGCTGTGTGTTTGTATTTATATGTATGTATATATGCGTACATCTATGTGTGACGTATGTATATGTATGCGTGTGTGCATGTGTATATGTAAATGTGTGGAAGCATGTATGTATGTGCACACATGTGTGTGTGTAATACTGACATCTACATGTGAACTCACCAGACTTTTCTATTCTTACATTAATAATTTTTGGATAAAATTAATGTAACTCCTTTACTTCATTGTACATCATGTGGACATCTTAATGTTTAGCTTCAATCTAAACACTATGCTTACATTGTATTATTAAGAACTGATGCTATAAGAAGATGCCACAGATTTCAAAAGTGTGTTGTCATAACAACTGATTGAAGCTTGTAAAAACCAATTGACTGCCATTGTTTAATAGCCAACATTAAAGACATTGTTATATATTAGGATTTATTAAAAGTATTTTCATATTTTATAGATAGTTACTTCAAAGCTTATTCTATATACATATATAGGCAAGTCATTCAAAGAATATGGCGATGGTAAAGATCTTTAGATTTAGGAATGAAATATCAATAGTTTTTTTTATAAACTAAGCATCCTGGATTTAAAATTCAGAAAAATTTCAATGGCATTATGTCCTTCAACTATTTTATTTTTATACTAGAATTTCAGTTTTCCAAAAACTAAGGAATGATGGGAAAGTCTTTTTAAACACGAGCTGAACTCGATTAATAATAACTTACTGTGAAGGTCTTTAAAAAAAGGGTGAACAAGAATTATCCCCAGATAATTAAACTTTTTGTATTTTGTTTATATTTCTGAGATGAGTTGTAACTATTTACACTACTGTAAATATTGTTTAGACTGTTGTCCTCATCTTTATTGTTATATTTACTATGTTTCAGCCGTTAAAGAGTTTGGTTCAAATTATATCACCTGAAGAAGGTCGGAGCGTACAACAGTCAAAACCTTTTTGTATTTTACTGATATTTTATGTACAAGACTGACTGCAAGGTTTTAATTCTGATATCACATTTTAGCATTTCATACTCTAGCTTTGAGTTTAGGTAACAGAAATAACCAGTATTCAGTCATTGCTTTTTATGCAGATGTATCCTCAGACATTCTTTGAGCAGCTTATATTGATATTAATCCCGAAGATGAAGCATTATACAGTGAAAATTTCAGATCAAAATTCAGTTTCTTATGATGTGACGAGCTACAGACTTATTGATTCATTCTTGGTTAAATGCAAGTGAAACTTGATTTTTTTTCTTAATTTTTCTTATGATTTTTATTTCTTTTATTCGTTTAGATTTTTTATTTTGTGAATTTTAACCTGCTTGATTATTTTGTTGGCTAATACAGTGTAACCCGGATATAAGAGAGTTGTCGGGACCGGAGAAGAATTATCTTATATCCGGGTTTCTCTTATATCCGGGTTTGGTCTATTATATATACATTAACACAGGCTCTAATTTGGGACCAGAGAAAATCGCTCTTATATCCGGGTTTCTCTTATATCCCGGTCTCTTATATCCGGGTTACACTGTAATTGTGTTTAATGTCTGCCTCAATGAAATGTAAAACCTTGCCAGATTTGAATATCCATTTGTACCCTCTTACTTCTTTAAATAATAACCCGCATTCGTATTTATAATTGTTATTGTAATATTTTGTTCAAGTTGTTAAGCTCAAATAATTAACAAGGTGAGAGCAGAATTTCCTTCTATCTTTCCTATAAATATTTTCAAAGCAATTTTAATAATAAGCTTTCATTTTTGGTACCATGATCACATGAATTTAGATAGAGTGGAAATTAGATCTCTTCATTTTACTGTTGAAATAGCTAGATGTTACCATAAGTTTTATTCTAATAATTTTTTTCTCACATTTCTTCCTTGTAGAACTTTCTTCCAGCGTCTTCTTTTCCTGTCACCCACAAAGTTTAAATACAACATCTGTCGCCATCTGTCTTCCTGAATCCTGTTCTTTTATTGTTTTTTCTCCTTACTAATATTTTCTTACTTTTTTACTTTCTTAGTAAACCCTTGCATCTCGGTGGCATTATAACCTTGCTTGGAAAGAAATGATTAAATCTTGGAGAGAAATGATTAAAAAAACAAAACAGAAAGGAGCCAGTAAGATGACGGAAAATCTTTGAGAGAGTAAGTGGTTGGGTTTGTTGACATTGAGAAATTAATTTGATGGAAAGTCATTGGTGGGTAACAACACCAGTGCATGCTTCCAATGTTTTCAGTCTTGCTGACTATTTACATAATTTTAATGTTGATAAGCATGCAAGGAATTTAGGAATAATAGGTTTAAAATTGTGGAATCTGTGAAAAGCTTCCATTGAAAGCATTAAATCCTTTTAGACTGATTGAGCTTTTTAATTTGCTCTTGGTCATTTGTACAATGTCACAAGAAGACTGCTTGTTATGGACGGTCAGTAGGTTGGCAACATTTGGCATTTGCCTTAAGGCTAAAGGCAAGGTGGTCATTTGGGAATTAGGGAGAAGAGGGAAGCATCTGCCTAAATCTGTATGCAACTCCCATCACTACCCTTGCACATCGTATAATTGATAGATACAGTCAGCTGGATAGACAGATAGAGAGGAGCATGTAGACAGAAGGAAAGGAAATGATCGACTAATAGATATCAACACACAAAGGCTGGATATTTAAAGAGGAGCCCATTCATCTCGCAAGCCATTGCTAATGGCTTTATTTCTTACAGCATGTTTCTTAAATATGGCTATGTGCCAAAATTGGTTCCATCAAATATATTTGTCCATCCATTTATTTATTGATAGAGACTTGATCAAAGAGGATGTAAAATGACTTAAAATTTATGAACATGGAAAACAATTAGAATTTTAGACTCAGCTGACCTGTGAAAATATTCTTAGGAAAGGCATGAACCCAACTTTCTTGAGAGTCTATCTTGAAATGACTTGATTGTCATGTTATAGTGATTGATATGAAGGGTGCAGAAAGAACAAGGACTTTCTCCATCTATTAGTACCATTTGATAGACAAAACTATATTGGTCCGAAAAGTCATGCAGTGAAAGAATTCAAACCTCATCATGAGAACAAAAAGGAGGAAATGGGAGCTGACTAGGCCCTTCACAAGTACAAGCACAGACATGAAGAGATAAGTGCACTGATCATTTAAGAATTCTGTGCAAGAATCCTAATGAATCTATTAATAGAAAAAAAGAGTCCTTGTTTTCCCTCTCAAGGCCAGTGTAATAATAATGAAGAGGACTATAATTATGAAGTGGGGGTGTTATGCTGACAACATAAATAGTCATAGTTTACATAAAAATGATATTGAATGGCAAAATCAACATTCTTTACCAATTTACATTATTTACATTGTTCAGACTGTTGTCCATTTTTGCCATATTCATGACATTTTGGACAACACTCCAAATTTCTTCAGGTGATACACATTGCAATTTTGAACTAAATCTACCCCCATAGACTAAATAAACGGTTTGGTTTTAAATTTCAATGTAAAGAACCTGAAGAAGGTTGGATCGTATGTTGTGAATATGGAAATAATGGTGAGGACAACAGTCCAAACAATGTAAATAGTGTAAATAGTTACAATACCTCATCTCAGAAATATAGACTGTGAATATGACAATAAAGAAGAGGATAATAGTCTGAATAATGTAAATAGTGTAAATAGTTACAATACCTCATCTCAGAAATATAGACTGTGAATATGGCAATAAAGATGAGGACAACAGTCCGAATGATGTAAATAGTGTAAATAGTTACAATACCTCATCTCAGAAATATAGACTGTGAATATGACAATAAAGAAGAGGATAATAGTCTGAATAATGTAAATAGTGTAAATAGTTACAATACCTCATCTCAGAAATATAGAGTGTGAATATGGCAATAAAGATGAGGACAACAGTCCGAATAATGTAAATAGTGTAAATAATTACAATACCTCATCTCAGAAATATAGACTGTGAATATGGGAATAAAGATGAAGACAACAGTTTGAACAATGTAAATAGTGTAAATAGTTACAATACCTCATCTGAGAAATAGAGACAGATGTTGAAGGTGAATATGGCAATAAAGATGAGGACAACAGTCCAAACAATGTAAATAGTGTAAATAGTTACAATACCTCATCTGAGAAATAGAGACAGATGTTGAAGGTGAATATGGCAATAAAGATGAGGACAACAGTCCAAACAATGTAAATAGTGTAAATAGTTACAATACCTCATCCGAGAAATAGAGACAGATGTTGAAGGTGAATATGGCAATAAAGATGAGGACAACAGTCCAAACAATGTAAATAGTGTAAATAGTTACAATACCTCATCTGAGAAATAGAGACAGATGTTGAAGGTGAATATGACAATAAAGATGAGGACAACAGTCCAAACAATGTAAATAGTGTAAATAGTTACAATACCTCATCTGAGAAATAGAGACAGATGTTGAAGGTGAATATGGCAATAAAGATGAGGACAACAGTCCGAATAATGTAAATAGTGTAAATAGTTACAATACCTCATCTCAGAAATAGAGACAGTTGTTGAAGGTGAATATGGCAATAAAGATGAGGACAACAGTCCGAATAATGTAAATAGTGTAAATAGTTACAATACCTCATCTCAGAAATAGAGACAGATGTTGAAGGTGAATATGTGAATAAAGATGAGGACAGCAGTCCAAACAATGTAAATAGTGTAAATAGTTACAATACCTCATCACAGAAATATAGACAGAAACTCATTATCCAGTGGTCCAAGAAATAGGGGACTTGAGATTAACATTTCCAAAACATAAACTATGATCTGGATTAAAAGCAGTGATGACAAATACTCTAGATCTATCGGAAAAATTCAGGAGATGGAATGTGAGTAAATAGTGTAAATACTTAAAATATCTCAGTGTATGGATTGGTGATGGCGTCAAGTGAATGAGGCCTGTAGGTCTGAATGAAGAGCATCCTTCTTTGCAACTTGTGGACGGGTGCCACAGAATCACAAATACGGAAGTGAATCAAATAACAAAAACTGCATTACTTGAGGACTTCCAACAGCAGCAACATCTAAAATGGATGGAACTATATAACTAGGAAATAATGACCTAATCAAGATGTTGATATTCCACTCTGCCTTTATAACTTTCACTTGAAAGAAGCTCTGGCTACTCGGCCAATGAATGCCAACTGTTTCCTTATAAGGAAACAGTTAATATTGCCATAAACCTTATGATATAATCTAGCACAACCTATCCAACATTCTTTTTCTTCTATGTGCCATGTCCCTTTATGATATTGGGGATCATGGCTCTCCACAATTTCCTGTCCTTTGCAACTCTTAATAAATTTAGTCTTTCTGTTATTTCTCCCAAACCTGTTCCACTATCCATTTACTCAAGCTCACTATGTAGGTTATGCATTGTTTTCCTCTGTCCTTATTGCCCTCTATCTGTCCTGTGAGTATCAGATTTTCCAAGTCGTCCTTCCTCATATATGCCCCAGAAATCTCAACTGTCTCTTCCTGGTGATAAATATTAGTTTCCTTTTTATATCCATTTTCTCCAAGACTATGTAGTTGCATACATGTTCGATCCACAGTATCCTCAGCATCCTTCTGTAGAAACACATTTCTGTTGCTTTTCAAGTCTCCATCTTTGAGGAGATTGTCCAGCACTCACTATCATATAGCTGTTTAGTACTCTTTTCCTTGTTTCTAGTGAAATTTTCTTATTAAATGTCCTTTTTGTTTTGATTTCCTCTAAAACTTTGTTGTAGCTCATATGCTCAGTCCGTGGTATTCTCAGCATCCTTCTGTAGAATCACATTTCTGCTTCTTCATCTTTGAGGAGATTTTTCAGTATTCACTGCCATAGAGGAGAACTGAGATTACGTAACATTTCAGTACTCTTTTCTTTGTTTCTAACAAAGTTTTTCTAGTTCTTGATGCTTTGCTTAGATTTTGAAAGGCATCTTTTGCTATCCCAAAGTGTTTGGCTGTTCCTTTTGCTGAAAACCATGCAGTTTGTCTTTTTGCAATTGATGATTAGTCCTTTCTTCTTGCTTTCCTTCACTGACTTCTGTACAAATTCCTGTAGTTTCCTTTCTATCATCACTGTGTCATCTGTATATATTATGTTGTTAAGATTGTGGCTACCAATAAGCAATCCTTTCAAGACTTCTGATTCTTTTAAAATTGCGTCATGGTGAAGTTTGAATAAGTCTGGTGAGAAAACACATCCTTATATGGTCACTGCTAGGTAGACTCCCATGTGTTAGGAATTCCATGTAAGGCCTAGCATGACACTCTAAGGATCTGGAGTGAGAATAGTCTCTTAAGGATATATTTATGTGTTTGTGTGGAGGTGTATTAAAAAACAGAAATCTGTAGAAAGAAGCTAGACAGACATTTAAAACATGACCAACCCAAGATGGTGGAAATATATTTTAGGCCCCCCCCTTATTATAAATTTTGTAATTCCATATTATTTCATGAGAAGATCAGTAAATAAATTTGGCTGATGAGGAAAAGGAAAGAATTGTGTTCAGGAGAAAAATCAGAACTAGGCCTTGACTTTTTCTCTCGAGACAGGGAGGAGGACTTTATGTAGGCCAGACATATATCTGCTTTTGCAGAAAAGAAAAGATTTTTAAGAAATGAGAAATCAAAGCGGTAGGTAATTAAGCAGAAATTATTAATTAATAATTAATGAAATGAGGTAATTAAGAAGAAAACTTTTGGTGAGTAAGATAACAAGAATCTTTGATTAGCAGAAGGCATTTATATCATATAATTAGGGCTAAATGTCATACGTACATAAATGGATTGACGGCTTGGTTAGGATTAGAAATCTTATCTTGAAACAAATTGCTGGGTGATGGCTGGAGGGCCGGGGAGAGACGGTGCTTGTCAAAAAAAATCAAAATTCAAAATCTTTGTTATTTCTTAGATTCAAATTCTGATTCTAAAGGAAAATGACTAATTCATTTATGCTCTTTCTCTCTCTCTTTCTCTCTCTCTTTTTCTCTCACTCTCTCTCCCTATATATATATATATATATATATATATATATATATATATATATATATATATATATATGTTCCAATAACTTGGACTGATTTTAAATGTCAATTAAGTTTAAGCATCTAATGATTTTTTCTTTTTCTTTCAGATTTGGCAGACATTTGGGTGATATTTTCACACGTAATTGCCATGACTTAAATAACATGATCCAATAGAGAAATAAATAAATTGTCACCAATAACACAGATTTATTTACTGCTGACTTTGATCCGTCTTAATGAAACACCCTTATATATAATCCATCTTAATGAAACACCCTTTATATCTATATCTCTATATATATATATATCTATATCTATATATATCTATATATATATATATATATATATATATATTCTTACCATATATATATATATATATATATATATATATATATATATATATATATATGGGGAAGAAAGTATGACAAGGTTGGAAAAGTTTATCAAGACAAATGCAAGGATTTTATTTTGTAATATCATAAATACTTGTTTCAAAATAAAATACTTGCATTTGCCTTGATAAAGTCCCCTGAGAGAATTAAATATATCACCTAAGTTTTCGTTTCATCTTTATTCATATTGTCCTTTTACAGATATATTCTCTATCTGAAATTTTACATGTACACACATAAACACACATACACATCTCTTTGAAGAGCAGTATCATTATACAGTCTAAAATATGAACGAAAAACATTTCACTTCATTGTCATATTGGTTAACTATTTCTATGAGTTTAGCCAACATCTAATACAGAAATTGGCTCCATTCAATATAAATGACTTTCACCATTAAACATTACTTTTTAGACATCAGTTTTCATGTACATCTTTGCTCATCTTACATGTTTCTTTTTGTGATGTTTACTTAAAGATGTTAGTTTATGATGCTTAATTAAAGGTGTTAGTTTTTGTTGTTTACTTAAAGTTGTTAGTTTGGTCACTGTCATGCTTTTAGTCAATATTCTTAAAATTCTGCATCATTTATCTCTGTTTCACAATGACAGATTCTTCCTATTTTTCTTGCTTTTTACCCTTTTTAAGTTTTCCCAGATCATTTTTTTGTGAGATTCTTAAAGTGAGTTTATTCTTGATTTTATCTTGGCAACGTTTTCTTTGTTATCTTTTTCTATTTTTCCATCTGTCTTGAAATTATCTTCTGATCTCTCAATAAATTTACAATACGGTCTTTTTCTTCTAAAGTTCAATATTCCTTACAACCCATGGCAAATTTTATATGTTTGAAATTAAAAAATAAATATCAATAACTGCCCGATTATGTACATTTATTTCCAGCATGATGAGAAAACGTCAAATTGCATAATAAAACCTCCCGCCTCTCAATAAGTTATTGTAAGTATTTCTGATGAAGGCCCTTGGAAAGTTTGACTCTTACAGGGTAAGTTGAAGGCAAGAGGGACAGAGGCAAAAAGTGCTTAACATGCCTAACGAGCTTATTTAAAAAGATGCTAGAAGAGGGTTCAGCAGCGATAATGAAAAGACAAAATTTACTAAGAGCTACATAGGATCCAAAATCATGAAGAGCCATGATTGCCAACGTTCTGAAGAAGATATACTTCAAATATTGGCAACATCAGATTTTTAATAGCAATTTTTAGTACGTAACATTGACTTGCATAATAAAATCTTACATGGTGTAGCAATTAAAGGGGATCAGTTTATTAGTTAATAACAATAGAAAAACAATCTCTTACTTTATGTCCAGTAGAAACTGCAATTAATATTTAATGTAAATACATCTTGGCAATTTTAGACACATCAGTTGGTTAATAGCAATTTTATTGTGAAAACTTTGACTTTCCCAATAAAATCTGACACATTGAAAAGTATGCTATGTTCCCTGACAGCAAAATGGGTGTGTCCAATAGCAGATTCTATTTCTTTCTCAAAGTCCTTATCACAAAAGTGACAGCCATGACCCTCGTAAGAGTTGCAACCTCTGCTTGCTGATTACATTTTCTGAATCCTTACAAACTCTTAATGCACCCATTTGCATTCAAGAATTGATATGCGAGATTATTGCAAGTTGTGAAAACTGAAAATAATGTATTTATTTCTAGAGATGTGTCTACATTCCAAGCATTGTAAGTGGCTGCGATGGAATGTCACCTGTCTGATGCTGCTGCTGCTGCTGCTGCTAATGATAACGATGATAATGATGACGATGATAATTTATGTTTTTATAGCGAGAATCCTTCTTCATACTGAGAAAATGAAACAAACAAATTCATTAAACCTAACCTAATCTTAGTTTCAGGTAACGAACTTGTTTTAAATGAATTAATTACAGCAACAAAGACAATAAAAATAGGATTGATATTAAACAAGTAATTGGAGAATAAAGGATGGCCAGTTTGAAGAGAGTAAGGCAAGTGGTGGTGGGGAGCAAAGTGCAGTTTTTAAGAAAATAATTACAATTTTTAAGAGAACAAAGTAAAAGTAAGTAGAAAGAAAGTAAATGTTTTCAGTTGTAAATATGAAGATCATTCACAAAATTCTAAGCTTCATCCAGAACGAGTTGGAGAAACAAGACAGTTTTTCACTATTTCTCAATATATTCTCCTCTGATATCAATACATTTGATCCAATGATGCTTAAGCATTGTAATGCCATCACAAAAAAAGTGGGCCCTCTGATACTCCAAAAACTTCTCTACAGCACATCTGATTTCATCACTGTTTCCAAAATGGTGACCATGCAGATGGGATTTCTGTTTAAGAAACAGGATGAAGTCACATGGAGTTAATTCTGGTGGGTAAAGGGGATGGTGTAGCATTTCAAAGCCACAGTTGGCTGATTCAGTTACTACAACCTGAGCAGTGTGAACAGGCCCATTATCCTGGAGCAAGATCATATCTGCCCTCACCTTCCCTTTACAGTTCAACTTGATTGCTTCCTTCACTTGTCTTAATTCTTGAGGCATAATCCTGTTCATTAATAGATTTTTCATTTTTCTGGTATTTGATTATTACCTATTTGAACTTGTTTGGGGGTGGAGAACCAGATTGTTTCCACTGTTTGTTTTGAATCTTTGATGTGGTGAACCCAGGTTTCATCTTGAGTTGCTAATCTGCAGTGGAGATTCTCAGGGTCAGTCTGGAAGCAAGTCAGAAATGACCTGGAAATGTTAACCCTTTTCAGCTTCTGCCCGGGTGTCAGCATTCTTAGGACCCATCTTGCAGACAGCTTGCTCACCCCAAGATCTCAGTTAAAAACAGTATGGGTGAAAGGATAACTAATGCTGATGGTCTTAGCTATCTGCTGGACAGTAAGATGTCTGTCATCCAAAACCATATGGTGAATGACATCAACTTGTTCATCAGTGGTTGAGGTTTTTGGATGAGTTGACTGAGGGTGATCTTCTGAGCTGTCCCTGCCTCAGTTAAATTCTTCAGCCCATTTCTTCACAGTTGCATAGGAATGGGACTCTTCGGCAAGTCTCTGTACCATGTCCTCATGGTATATATATGTATATATATAGAAGACTAAGCCAGAATTTGAGCTTGGCTCATGTCTTCCATTTTCAAGGCAAATTACCATCATGCTATATATATATATATGTATATATATAAATACAAGTAAATTTTGTCACTTATCTGATTGATGTTATATTCAGCAGCTCATATCTGGAGTTTTGTAGACAAAACATTTTGTAATCATTCTGTCCACTCATATATAAGACCTTTTGAATGTACAACATTCAAAAGGCTTTAAATATTTGTACCAACTTGAGTTTTAATTATTAGTAGCCACTTATATGAGTTTTATTAGTAGCCACTTACAAAAGGACCTAGATGCAAACTGTTGGTTAGAAAGAAAAAGAAAGGCAAAGAAGAAACTTTTAAATCCAGACCTGTATTATCTACCAATAATTTTTTTTACTTGTTGTATAATTAAGCCCAGCTGTCAATTCATTTGTCCTTTTAATGAATTATTTATGGTATGTCTCTCAGTTTATTAAATTTGACAGAATTTTGGAAAAATTCAATTTTCAGTTTTAATAAATAAATGATAAGAAGAAGATGAAGTAGTATGTCAGTGGGTGAGTGGAAAAATATGAAATAAAATTTGTTGTTGCAGATTTCTTTTTTTTTACTTTATATTTTCACTATCAACTTTTGAATTATCTTTATTTATTGCTCCTTCTGTTCCTGTCTAAAATGGCAGATTTTTAGCAGAGTGTCAAGTGACACAAACTCACCTTAATACTGTTAGCAGTAATCTCGATGTCTCTTTTTTTAATTATTTCACTATGTCATCGTGCCAGGGGTTCCCTTTGATTCTTCTACAAATATTTCCATGAGCGGGAGGGAAGAAGGAGAGGATTCATATCTTTCCCAAGGGTATTAGCATGCAAGGGAATGTAATGGAGTCCGTTTTTGTCCAAATCCGTAAATTTGTTTCGCTCATGGCAATTGTTCTGATGAACTTTTATCCTTAGTGAATTAACTGCATGAATTTAAGGGTGCTACTAGATTGGCAATTAGGTCTCATTGTTTTATTGTTGAACTAGCTAGATGTAATCATCTGCTCTATTCTAATAGTTTCTTATCTTGCACTTCTGATTACTTGCTTCCCTGACACCATGGTCAGTTATGTGCCATGCGTGATACATGCTTACGTGATCATGTATCTTTCGATACATGACTGATGATTTTTTTTTCCACGGTAGGTTGCCATTTCTTTTTGTGGTAGACCAGTTGCCATCCAATGCTATAGAACCCGGGCTGTCCTGCTATTTACCCATAGCTGGGAGGGAAGAAGGAGAGGATTCATATCTTTCCCAAGGGTATTAGCACGCAAGGGAATGTAATGGATTCGACTGGAATTCGAACTCGGCTCTCAGCTTCCTCAATCCGAGCCACTACCTATTACTCTACTGTGCCTCATTGCCCTGACACCTACAATCTTAAAAAGAATTAAATGCAGCATCAATCATCATCTTTTGTTTTTCTGAATCCTGTTCCTCTATTGTCCTTTTCCTAACCTCTCCTCACTAAAGTCTTCTCATTCTCCTTCACTCCCTGTAATTCCGTGCATCCTAGTGGCTCTATTCTCTTGCTTGGGGTGAAATGATTAACAAAAAAAGATTCATACTATTGTGATGCTGACATGACATTTTTTTTAATCATTTCACCCCAATACAGGCAATAAAGGCACTAAGATACAATGGGTTGCTGAGTGTGAAAGAATAGGATAAAAATAAAAATGAACAGGAATTAAGAAGGTAATGATTGATATTGCATTTAAATTTTTCAAGTTGATTGGAAAGCAGTAGGTGAGAAGGGAGTTCTATAAGTGCAAAGAAGAATCTGTTAACATAGAACTTACATTAATATCTAGCCATTTTAATTGTAGAATGATGAGACCTAATTACCAATCTACTTCTGCACTTAAAATCATGAAGCCAAGGTACAAGACATCATAAAAATTACCATGAAAATATTTATAGAAGAATCACAGGGAAGCGATGTTAGGGTGGGGAGAAATTGACTGAACTGTGATGTCAGATCAGGATCAATAACATTGCATATTCTTCTCTGGATTTTGTCAAGAATCTCTAAATACATAACAAAAGCACCAGTTCAGATGTTTCTGCTATGCAGAGCCCTTGGGTACTGCCCATAAGCTGGGTCGATCCAAGCCTGATTTGGGGATCTGGGCAGTGCTTTGTGACCCTCGTTATCTTATCAACATTTGCTTTTTTCTACCTGCATTTATATTCATTACAAATTAAGCACAACTGAATATGAAAGGGTGAAATTTTTTGAGGATTTTGACTTCATTCTGGAGTCCGTTTTTGTCCAAATCCGTAAATTTGTTTCGCTCATGCTAAGTCTCAAAAAAACACCTGATAAAAATCACTATTCTTTATCCATAATATTGAATGTGTTAATATTATCCAACTTTTTAACAATTAAAATCTCAAATTGATGTTAAAAATTGCCACAAAATATCGTTGATTTATTTAAGACGGAACGATCTATTATGACAGGTCTCTAATTTGTATTTACATACATTGTATTTATTTTCAGTTTTTCTACTTGAATTGTTCACTTATATTGCATATGTTCCATTATTGTACATAATCAGGTTACAATAAAATTTGTATTTTATATGAATACTACCTTATGAAAATTGAGATGTAGGTGACTGGTGGGGAGGCACATATCATAGATTTGAGGGCCTGTATTATAGATTCTTGTGGGGAGGCACCTTTGAACTGGTTTTGCAGCTATGTATTCATCTCTATAGGAATTGTGCTTTTCTGACGATCCCACTCTGAAGAAGAGAATTCTTATCCATAGTCAATTTGTTAATTACACTCTTTTGTTTTAATTAATGGCCATAAATATCATCGTTTAAGAAGATCAACCATATAGACAAAAGAAAATTTATAAAATTACATGTAGCATTATGAGAATGACATGTCCGGTTATTCAATAGGAATGACATTTACAATTA
Source organism: Acanthosepion esculentum (assembly GCA_964036315.1). Lineage (NCBI taxonomy): Eukaryota > Metazoa > Mollusca > Cephalopoda > Sepiida > Sepiidae > Acanthosepion > Acanthosepion esculentum. The sequence goes on from OZ038505.1 coordinate 80,422,170, forward strand.
TTCTAAAGAAGGAACAATATTGAGAAATGATTTCAAGATATTTTTGTGTAATTTTGTTAAAAATATCTGTTAAAATGAAATGTCAGTATTATTTTCATTTCTGTGTAATTTAGAAGACAATTTATCCATCGCACCCTGTACACATGTAATAAAGATTCTTGGTTTATTGAGATGCATTATTCTTCTCAATATTTTTTCCCCGACTGAATCATTTCAGTTCATTTGATTTAACAACGTCGGTTCAAATTGTCCATATAAATTATTTCTTCCTTCTTTCCTTCCTTTATTTGTGTCGATTCATTATAAAATCAAAACACTAGTTTGAAGAATGCAGAACTTACTTATCTTAATGGTAATCCAATGTTTATGGCTCGGTGGAAATTAGTTTAAATGCTTTCTCACTTGGGCAGGGAATACTGAGAAAATTAAAGTGAATAAGAGTTTTAAATCATTTCAACTTCAAGCAAGGCAACAAAGCCACTAAAACACGGGAGGTTACCGATTTTATCAATTGAGCCACAGAGGAGTATTTCGGTTAGCAAGGTTGATTTTACTGTTTTTAAACTACAATTCTCCATGATTTTTTCTCATACATTCATATCTGCTCATGGCATATCCAAATGTAAACAAATGACGTCACGCATTATGAAATGGAAAAAAGTCCAACAATTATTTTAAGACATTTTTTATGTTTGTACTTTCTTTTTATGGCTCAATTGGTAAAAGCATGTCAGGCTATATGACGGTTCCGTATAGGATACAGGTTCGATTCCTGTTGGTGGATGGATATTTTCTATGAGAATTTCTAAAGACATTCAGGCCGGTAAATGTTGTTAATACTGTTTATTGTAAACAGAGCATTTACTTAAATATTTGTATCTATAAAAAGAATGTATAAACATAAAAAATGTCTTAAAATAGAACTTATAGTTGCATCTTGCAATTTCAGCTGTAAAAGGATGCAATATTGCCACCAATCTACTACTGGGCTTAAATTCATAGAGTCTTAGATACCATAGAGAAAAGTTCATCAGAACAATTATGATGAAAGTATTTATAAAAATAGGCACAGGGAAGCTACATTATGGAGGTGGGAAAGTCACTGATGCTGAGATGCCAGGTCAGGACCAATAACATTGCAGATTCTTTGGATTTTATTAAGGATCTCGAAATATATAGCAGGAGAATCAGACTATATGTGGCAGCAGCATTCAAAGCAAGGACAAATGGTAGACTTAAAAATATGTAAGATAGATTTGGACAATAAAAATTGTCTCACATGACACAGTGAACCAACTTTCCTAGGTGTATTGAATCAATACAATCTTTCCACTTGACTCATCTTGAGGAATTGCTTGCAAAATCTCCTTGGAATTTCTGCAAATATTAAAAATTATTATTCTGGCCATTTTCTACATCTTCTTATTCCTCATGAACCTTAGTAGAATTTGTTTCTTTGCCAAGCTTCCTGTCTGCACTCCACCATCCATTCACACAAGCTTGTCAAGTAAGTGGCTTGTCATGTTCCCCTATCTTTCTTGGCCTACAATATACTTCATCATGTTTGTTTTCCAAGCCCACTTTTCTCCTGATATATCCAAGAAATTTCAGCTTTCTTTCTGATTCTAAGTATAAGTGTCCTTTTTGTTTCCATTTTCATTAAGACTGCCTTGTTGCTTACTCAATCCATCCATGGAATTCTCAGCATCCTTCTGTAGAACCACATTTCAGTTGGCTCCAATTTCTTCTTCATCTGTGGTGAGATTGCTGTGCATTCGCTGGCATACAAGGGATTGATCTGACAATTAGTATGTCACCAAATTCATGAACCATCACTTTAATACATTAGGCTATTATCTTGGATCGACAGATATCTGGAGTAGGCAACAGCCAAAACATTGTGATAATAACAACAAAGATGAGGATACTAGTCTAAATGTAAATAATGTAATGCAGAAATTCACTATTAATATATCATATATAAATCATTTTTGTTGAATCCTGATTCAAATTTCAGAATATCGAAATGGAGAATGGAGCAGTATTGCTATATTTGGGTGTGTGGGGGGGGGGTGCTTCCTAGTCCTCAGTCTCCAGTCTTGATAGAGTCCAAAAGTATCTTCAGGTTCTTGTGGGTGACAAAATATTTTCCACCCTCCAACATCTCTCTCACAAGTGCGATGTGGCAAGCCTCTCACTACTCTATTACTAATTGCCTGAAAAGTGCTCAGACAAACTACATTCCTTGATTTTTCCAGATCTAACCTTCATGACCAGGACTTGCCATGCCACTCACATTGTAGGAAACCAACAAAATTCACTCTGTGTTCCATTGGTGAGAAGTAAGTTCCACTCAAACAGTTTCTTCCTGTAAACCATTGCTCTGTGGAACCAACTTCAAAAGGATGTTTATTCAATCACTACAATCTTAACATTTTCAAGTCCAGAGTTAAGCGTTATCTTCCTCTCCTATCTGCCTAAACTGCTTCTTAATGTAACCCTCTACCATGAATGGATCTCAGGCCTTGTACAGGGTGAGCCTTACTGTAAAAATTTTGTAATTTTTAGCTTCACTTCTTCACACATATTTATTAGTTCTCTTCTGGGATTTAGATTTGGCTTTAGTCAAAGGAATTCTACAAAAATCTATAATTCCTAAACAGATGTGTTCGTTTTATATGAAGCCTGTTATTCACAAAAGGCAGTGTTTTTAGTAAAATCTTATCTCATCCCAAATCAACAATTAAATGTTTGACGACTTAAAGGATTTTATTTCTCATTTAATTTTTCTTTACTTTCCAATATTCCCATATTAAATTCACTTACATTAAGTTAAAGTGAAATTCTAACTCTTATATATCAGGTCATCCCATAAGTTCTGTCCAAATTTTGAATTTTGAAACAAGTGACCAAATGTTACATTTAATTACAGATTCAATCAACAATGTATTTTCCCTGATTATCTATGACTTCCTTCCATCTATTAACAAGCTTACTAATTCCATGACTGTAAAATTCTTTTGCCTTTGATTCGAAGAACTCACAAATGTCAGTTTTAACCTCTTCCTGTGTTACAAAAGCTGTTTCTTCCAAATGATTCTGTAAGCTACAAAACAAATGGTAGTCTGAAGGAGCAAGGTTGGGAGAATAAGGTGGATGAGGAATTTTCTCCCAACCAAGTTCTTCGATCTTTTGTGACGTGATTCTTGCTGTGTGTGGCCGCGCATTGTCCTGATGAAACATCACCTATTTTCGATTCACTAGAGCAGGTCTTTTTTTCCTCAAAGCTTGGTTCAAACACTCTAATTGCTGACAGTATATTTGAGCATTAATTGTTGCATTAGGTGGTAAGAATTCAAAGTGGATTATTCCTTGACAATCCCACCAGATTGAAAAAAGAACATTTTGCCCATGAAGTTCCCTTCTCGGCTGTGGCTGGGGTCCTTCCCCTTTACCAAGCCAATATCTACGATAATTTAACATTTCAATAAAAGATCAATTTTTCATCACCAGTCACAAGTCTATCCAAAAAAGGTGAAACAAGTTGGCGAGAATGGAGAGAAGAGCAGATGCCAACTCGGGATTTGAGGTTGTTTTCACACAATTCATGAGGCACCCATTTTCCAAGTTTAGGAACTTTTCCAAGTTGTTGAAGATGACGATGAACAGTTGTATGGTTTGGACTGAGAACCACTGCCAATTCCTCAACTGATAAAGCAGGATTTTCTTCAAGGGCTGCTTCAAGAAGTTTTCCATCAAACTCAACTGGACATCCGGTTCGATCTTCATCTTCAAGGGTGAAATCTCCACCTCTGAATTTTGCAAACCGTCTTCTGCAAGTTCTTTCATTCACACATTCCTCTCCATAAACTGAGTGAATGTTTCTAGCCACTTCGGCTGCTGAGTTTCCTTTCTTGAACTCATAAAGCATTATATGCCTCAAATGATTCTTGGGTACTTCTATGTTAGCAGGGTTTTAATCAAACAAAATTTTATTTTATTGTTCTCTGAAATAAAATTTGATCAGTTTAAATGCATCTAAACATAAAAATAATGTTCAGCTCCATTAGACATTATAAAATACTCTTTATATTTCGTTCATTTTAACAAAAAGTTAAAATTTGGACAGAACTTATGGGATGACCTAATATTTCAGTCAAATTGACAAATATACTATAAAAATAATCCTTGCTTTCCTGCCACCTAAAATCTTCAAAAATATAAATGCCATGCCATTCACCATATTCTGCTTTCCGGAACCTGTTCTTTTATTGTCCTTCTGCTTTACTAAAGTCTTCTTGTTTCTTTTAGACCCAATGGTTCCTTGCATCCTAGTTTGCTTTCTCAATTTGCTCAGGGTGAAATGATTTTAAAAAAAAAGTAGAATAAGATAAAATTATTTAATTCATTTGAACAGCTAATAAAAACGTTCTTAAAGTTTCATATATTCGGTAAAAATTGTCGGTTTTGTACAAAATATTTTATCCTTGAACAATAATGAAGCATGTTAGTGTTTATATTTCAATGTTTATTAGCATCATCTTGAGGACATTATAGAAAAAGTAACTTTCTCTACTGATTAACGACTGTGCAAATGAGAAAAGGAATAAATTCTTTAAAAAATGATGGAGAAAATCACTCTTTATTTTGTAACAGTTTAAAGTATTTACTTAAAAGCACGATATATCAATCTCCAGAACCTTTAATTCCAGAATTCTTTCTGTACAATAAGAAAATTGGAAGCTTATCTGGAATGACAAGAACCTGATGGCACAACAACTGAAATGTAGTGATAACAACAACAAAGATGAGGACAATAGTCTATATAATATAAATAATTATTTTGTCTTTAACTTTTTGCTGTACTAAAATTACCTACCTTGCATTCACAATTTAGTTATATTTTTATATAAGAAAAACATCTGTGAAAACCTTTTAACAATAGTAAGGACTTAACAAAAGATGTCATCATTTTTGGCATGATGGGTACACTTAATTCAATAATGTACTCCTCACCTACTGATAATGAGCATCTCAAATCTTTAAAGCATTAAGACTGTTTGAAACTTAAATTAAATATTCCTCATCTTACATTTTTGATAAATATCTCAACAGTGTTGTTTTGATTTACCATGTCTTATAGTGCATGAAAAATGAGTAGTACTTAACCTATATACAAGTACAGTTTTCTTTAGTCTTCTGTTTGGATAAGAGACATACAGTCAGATGATAAGTAGTAGACAATATATAAATTATTCTTACTAAGCAATTCAACTCTAGGATGGGCTGAACATTTGTGCAAAATAAGAAGAAAGGTGGATTCTTCCAGTTTAGCTGACGGACATGTCATGCACTCTTGATTTTATCCAGATTCAAGCAGCTACTGGGTTATTAGTTGTCAAAATATCACTGGGATGTACTCATACAAAGTTCCTGACGATTGATGTCTGTATTATTTGGGAATAAACTCACAGTTTATGGCTCTGTAACAAAAAGAAAAACAAATCAACGAAGAAGACACATTATTAAAATTGCTTCAGTTTTGAGTAAATATTTTCTTGACTGTCTTTAATTTTATAATGATTCTACAATTTATGTGCCATTTCCCCCCAGTGGCTCTCCACAACTTCCTATTCTTTGTAGCTCTTAGCAATGTTTGTCTTTTTTCTATCCTTTTCAGTCTCTTTTCTACCAAGATTAAGAAGGCAACTTGCTCTCCCTTTCTGTCCCATGGGCACCAAATTCTCCATGTCCTCTTTCCTCATTATGTCCCCTAGAAATTTCACATCCTAATGTATCATTTTTGTTTCTATTTTCCTTAAAACTTTCTTATTGCTCACATGTTTTGTCTATGGTATTCTATAAAACCACATCCATTATAGCTGATGCTAACCTTCAGAGAAATGACTCATTGCACTGCCTTGTGCTAATGTTCTCTGCTGATATGAAGTAGAAGGACTATATTGTACCCACTGCTAGGTCATCTGCTAAGAACGTTGGTTCACTGTGTGATGCAAGACAATTTCTCTTTGGAATCTATCTTATATATCTATAAGTCTACCATACCTCTATGCTTAGAATCTTGCTGCCACATGATCCGGTGCCCCTGCTATTCACCTTGAGCTCCTTGATAAAATCCAAAGGAGAATCAGCAATATTATTGGTCCTGATCTGGCACTGCTATAACATTGTCTCTCTGTGCCTTTCCTATAAATACTTTCATGGCAATTGTTTGGATGAGCTCTACGCTATGGTACCCAGACTTTTTTAATTTAAGCGCGCTGTACTAGACTGGCGACAAGATCTCATCAATTTACAGTCAGCCTAGAATGTTATCCTGAGAAGGCGCAACGAGTCACTTTCCTGGAGGTTAGCATCAATCATGCTGATGAAAGGCAGATGGTTAATAGCAAACAGTTATGTTGACTTCTGTTTGCTCACATCTACTCTATCTGGTCTTCTTGCTTTTATTGTTATTTGCAATCTTTGAGCTTTCACATTGATTGGGATTAGTAACTTACCTTGGAAATCAAGTGACAGCAACTCTTCTTGACATGTCAGGACTCTCCTCAGTATCTTAGCTGATTTTAGTGGTGCTATTATCTAGATGGTTATGATTCTTCAATGAACCTGTATTTGCTAGTCTTATAATCAAATCATGCTGAAAATACTGTTTCTCATTTGATCATCAAAGTTAAGCAGTGTTGAGCCCAATCACTACTTAGATGGGGGTTTGCTTGTAAACACTATCTACTCTAAACCACCTCCTACAATCCAGAATGTATTTCAGCTTTAAATAATCCACAAAGGGTTGATAAGCCATAAAAAACATATCAATCAATCAACCAACCTTTTCTCAACCTTTTTGTGACTGTTTGACGCTACTGTCTCCTTCATATTCCATATTGTTTTCAGTTTTCTTGTAAGGTTAAGATACTTATTTAATTATTTGCTTTCTTTTAGCATTCCGCTTTTGTTTTCTGGGACATAAAAATCATCTGATATGAGTTTTTTTTCTTTTTGTTTATTCAAACTAGATCTGGTATTCCGATTTGGATTGGATGATCCACTTGGATCTTCAGTTCCCAATGAATTTTATGTTTATATTTTTTAGGATAGATTCTGATATTTGTCTATAATATTAGTTTTGTATGGGCAAAATGCAGTTACTTGGATAGATCTTAGTAGATCCCCGTTCCCATGCAGACTTCTCTCTTCTTGTCCTTCTTCTAAGTTAAATTATTGCATTCACTCATGATGTGGTTGATTGGGTTTTTATCTCTGCATAATACACATTTGCAATTTTCCTGTTTTCTCAATTCTAGTTGTTATGTAATTGTTTCATATTTCAATGCTCTGCTGCACTATGAAAAGTAATTCAATTTCGCTCTTCAGGTGTCATCATTTGGATGCCAACACACCAGCAATTCGTAAAATTTATCTTTTGAAATGTCCATACACTTTTTCTTATTCCTGCTTCTCAACTTGTCCTCTTAGTTTTATTGCATCTTTTGGTTACTTTAATTAGTCTTGCTTTTATAAAAGTATTTTTCAAGTTCCTTGATTGTCATGTCAATGCAATTCTTTCTATTGATAAATTCCATTCCTCACCATCAACATTATGCATTGGTTTTCTTGTAGTACTTCAGACATTATTATAGTGGACACTTGCATTTGAAATAGAAGCCCATTTTTTATTCTGTATAAACCTAAATATAAGTGTGTGTTTGTATACAAAAATATATGTGTGTGTGTATATAAAAATATATAATTATATATATATATATATATATATATATATATATATATTATGAAATGGACAAAGTCTGACAATTATTTAAAGACATTTTTATGTTTAACATTCTTTTTATAGATACAAATATTTAAGTAAATGCTCTGTTTATAATAAACAGTATTAAACAACATTTACCAGCCTGAATGTCCGAGAAATCTTCATAGAAAATATTAGTCCTCTGACAGGATACGAACCTGTATCCTATACAGAAGCATCATATAGCCTGATGTGCCTTTTAACCAATTCGGCCACAGAGGATTGTTCAGTTGGCAAGGTCGAAGTTTAAAAGCAGTAAATTCGACATTGCCAACCGAACAATCCTCTGTGGGTGAATTGGTTAAAAGGTATGTCAGGCTATATGACAGTTCCATATAGGATACAGGTTCTAATCCTGTCAGAGGATTAATATTTTCTATGTAAATTTTCTCGGACATTCAGGCTGGTAAATGTTATTTAATACTGTTTATTATAAACAGAACATTTACTTAAATACTTGTATCTATAAAAAGAATGTTAAACATAAAAATGTATTAATATATATATATATATATGGTAAATTTGCAGATTAAGCCCAAAAAACGAATTGTAATGAAAATTTCCATTTTGTTATAAATTTGCATGCTTATTTTGAAAATAACAATAAAGGAAGTTTAGGAGTTACTGACAATATAAGTTGGACCTTATTCGTGTCTAGTCTGTCCACCATTACTGGTGTTGTTTACATATATTTGCCTCGAGTAGTCATGCGTGGAACCTTATTTAGTTAACAACCTTTTTACTCATCTTCCTACTCATCTCGATTACTGTGCAAAACCAAAAGAAATCTTTTAAAAACTGCAAATTAAAAAAAAACAAAGTTTGAACCTTAAAATTGATTATGTTATTATTAAATCCTTTCTAGAACTTTTAGGGTTGATAAATGCATCATTTCCTAAAACAAAAGCATTTTTTGTTTTATCTTATAATTTTTATTTATCTTGTAATTTCAATTTTGTTTTTAGCTTGTAATTTTGATTTGTCTTTAAGTATTTTTCTTTTTTTTAAATGATTTATTTGGAATAATGATCCTTTCCCTGCTGCGTTACTTTTTAAATTTCACGCAATCATTTTAAATTAAAGTTCACGCATTGCGTGCACAATAATCAAGACAAGTGAAGTTTGCGTACATGACTACTTGAGGCAAATGCATGTAAACAAAGCCAGTAATGGCTGCTGGACTGTAGCTGTGATGTGAATATAGCCGAACTTATATTGTCAATAACTCCTAAACAGTATATTTCCACAAACTTTTATTGTTATTTTGGAAATAAGCATGCAAATTCACACCAAAATGGAAATTTTCATTACAATTTATTTCTGGAGCTTAATTTACCATATATATATATATATATATATATATATATATATATATATATATATACACTTTTTGATCATTCCTACTGTTGTCCTTATCTTTGTTGTCATATTCACGACATCTCGGCTGTTGTACACTTTGGCCGTCTTCAGGTGATTGGAATTTCAAACCAAACTCTTTATTTCATCCACTGGGGTAGATTGTTCTAGCTCCACGTGCCATGCCTCTTCCTGATATCTCAGTTTCAGTTATTTCCCTTTAGTAACTGAACCCTCCAAGTTTTTTGTTCACTTCCTCTGTGGCCAGGTATTGAACTCACAACTCTTTGGGTCACATCACTTGATTCAACCAATGTTTTTATCCACTAGGCCATGAGTCCTTGGAGATTTCATTTAATATTCAGCACATTTGAGAAATCTTAATAAAAAAAAAATGTGTTCTCTAGCAGAGATTGGACTGGCAACCCCTTTGTAGAGAAAACCAGGTTTTACTGCTCGGCCACAAAGAACATCACAGTTAAGCAAGGCTCTATTTTCTCTTCTTAAGGAAAGCACATCCTCTTCACTCCGATTATAAAAAAGATGTGCTAATCGGATGCCTGTTTGGATTTTTGCATCTCATTTTCCATCCTTTGTTACAATGCATCTCAGATATTTCAACTTCTTGGCTTTGTGTTGACATCTCCAATTTATATATTGGCTTAGACGGTCTTAATTTTCTCCATTAATTTTGTCTTTCTTCAGGCTCTTTTGTTAGGATCTTCAGGACTATTCCAAGTATTCTGATAATGACTGGTATAACTGTCATTTTCATGTTTCCCACTTTCTTCAGTTCTCTGCTAAAATCATTTCACTTTCCTTTGTATTCCTTCTTCTCTCTGCCACATTCTGCAAAATCCGACATTATTTTTTCTTGTTTATAACTACTAGACCCAGTGTTCTGGCTTAGATCGGGTAATTCATTTGAAAGTCGCATAGAAATTTTATGTATTTCCTTATTTAATTCAGATTGTGATCTGCACATATAATAATAAGGTTTATATGTCTAAAATGTAATCACTTGCACAGTTCTCTATAGATCATCTTTCCCACCCAATCATGCATATTCTTCTATTCTCTCTTGTCTTATTTTCTACATTCACCACTATTTATGTAGTTGATTATCCCATCTTTATTTCCCCACAGTCTATGTTTACTGTTCATCTGTGTTCTACCTGGACTTTTATATAACCAATTATTACATTATAATTTAGGGACTCACTTTCACTCTGTTCCCCTACATAACCATGTCCAAGGCAGTTGATTTTATATTCTTCTGAATTGTCTTTTGAAGTATCCATACAATTATTATAATTCATTTTGATAAGTCTCCACTAAATCAATAATTGTTCAGCCATCTTAAGTGATGTCCCGAGGAGGATTTTGTCTTTATATTCTTTGGATCTGAAATTTTCCATTTGTGGGATTTTATAAATGAAGTTTTGAAGAATGTTATGGCTGTTTGGTCAATGAATGCTAAATGTTTCTTTATAAGGAAACAGTTAATATGATCATTACCGTTACCCTAAAAGTTCAAAGTTAAAACAATGCGTTAGAGATCTCAGGGGAATATCTAGCAATGTTTAAAATGTAGTTTTCCTTTTCCCATGTTAGGCTTAGTGAATAAGCCTCAGACATCAGTCTTCCAGTGTCAGAAATACTGGAGAGAGACAGAGAGAGAGGGGGGAGGGATAGGGAGAGAGTGAGGGTAGGAGAGAAAAGCCAGCAAATTCATGAAAGCCATTCCTATCAATCATTCATAATTGTGTGTCCCTGTGTGATGCTGTAGCCCAAAGATGAGTTGTGAATCCTTAAGCCAAGATTAAAACATTAGCAATTTACTAAAACCTATGAATAATTCACAGAGATTAAGATGCACTATGACATCTGGAACAAATGATTGAGTTATTAATTCAAAATGAACACAGAAAGCAGCAATAATCTTATTTTCATATTTTTTATTGCAAAATAACAAAACACTGAAATGTTGAATTTGTGAGTCATTTTAAAAACATGAATGAAAGAACTGTAGGGAAAAATACTTGAAAACAACGTCAGAAAAAATGTTCTTTCTAACAGAATATATAATGAATAGATAAATAAAAGTTCAAATGACTTATCTTGTTGTCCTTTTGCTATTTCTCCAAAACCCTGTTCTGTCATCCTTTTACACAGTCTCGTTAGGTAGGCTATGAGTTGTTTTCCGCTCTTCCTCCCGCCTACCTAAGTCCTGTGAGTATCAAATTTTCCAAAACTTCTTTTCTCATTATGTGCCCTAGAAATCTATTTCTGATGTTAACTATGAGTGTCCTTTTTGTTTCCATTGTCTTAGAATTTTGTCATTGCTCACATGATCGGTCCATGGTATTCTCATCATCCTTCTGTAGAACCACATTTCTGTTGCCTGAAGACTCTTCTTCAGAGGAGATTGTCCTGCATTCACTGTCATATAAGAGGACTGATATTATTAACAGTTCAGTACTCTTTACTTTTTTTCTAATGAAATCTTTCTATTTCTTCATACTTTGCTTAGCTTTTGGAAGGCACCTTTTGTGATCACATTACACCTCCAGATTTCAATGTAGCAATTTACTATCTTCTGTTAAAAACACTTCCCACATATTTAAATTTTTGTACTTGCTTGATTTTGGTTTCCCCCAATTTGTAATGTACATGTTTGGACTGTTTCTTTTGCTTACAGCTGTAAATTATATCTTCTTGCAAAGATGTTCAGTCCTTTCTTCTTGCAAAGATGTTCAGTGCTTTCTTGCAAAGATCTTCAGTTCTTTCTCCTTGCAAAGATGTTCAGTCCTTTCTTCTTGCAAAGATCTTCAGTGCTTTCTTCTTGCAAAGATATTCAGTCCGTTCTTCTTGCAAATATGTTCAGTCCTTTCTTCTAGCAAAGATCTTCAGTTCTTTCTTCTTGCAAAGATGTTCAGTCCTTTCTTCTTGCAAAGATATTCAGTGCTTACTTCTTGCAAAGATGTTCAGTGCTTTCTTCTTGCAAATATGTTCAGTCCTTTCTTCTTGCAAAGATCTTCAGTGCTTTCTTCTTGCAAAGATCTTCAGTTCTTTCTTCTTGCAAAGATGTTCAGTCCGTTCTTCTTGCAAATATGTTCAGTCCTTTCTTCTTGCAAAGATCTTCAGTGCTTTCTTCTTGCAAAGATCTTCAGTTCTTTCTTCTTGCAAAGATGTTCAGTGCTTTCTTCTAGCAAAGACCTTCAGTGCTTTCTTCTTGCAAAGATGTTCAGTCCTTTCTTCTTGCAAAGATCTTCAGTGCTTTCTTCTTGCAAAGATATTCAGTGCTTTCTTCTTGCAAAGATGTTCAGTCCGTTCTTCTTGCAAATATGTTCAGTGCTTTCTTCTTGCAAAGATGTTCAGTCCTTTCTTCTAGCAAAGATGTTCAGTTCTTTCTTCTTGCAAAGATGTTCAGTCCTTTCTTCTTGCAAAGATCTTCAGTGCTTTCTTCTTGCAAAGATGTTCAGTCCTTTCTTCTTGCAAATATGTTCAGTGCTTTCTTCTTGCAAATATGTTCAGTCCTTTCTTCTTGCAAAGATCTTCAGTGCTTTCTTCTTGCAAAGATCTTCAGTTCTTTCTTCTTGCAAAGATGTTCAGTCCGTTCTTCTTGCAAATATGTTCAATCCTTTCTTCTTGCAAAGATCTTCAGTTCTTTCCTCTTGCAAAGATGTTCAGTCCTTCTTCTTGCAAATATGTTCAGTCCTTTCTTCTTGCAAAGATATTCAGATCTTTCTTCTTGCAAAGATGTTCAGTCCTTTCTTCTTGCAAAGATATTCAGATCTTTCTTCTTGCAAAGATGTTCAGTCCTTTCTTCTTGCAAAGATGTTCAGTCTTTTCTTCTTGCAAAGATATTCAGTGCTTTCTTCTTGCAAAGATCTTCAGTGCTTTCTTCTTGCAAAGATCTTCAGTCCTTTCTTCTTGCAAATATGTTCAGTGCTTTCTTCTTGCAAAGATGTTCAGTGCTTTCTTCTAGCAAAGATCTTCAGTGCTTTCCTCTTGCAAAGATGTTCAGTCCTTTCTTCTTGCAAAGATCTTCAGTGCTTTCTTCTTGCAAAGATGTTCAGTCCTTTCTTCTTGCAAAGATGTTCAGTCCTTTCTTCTTGCAAAGATCTTCAGTGCTTTCTTCTTGCAAAGATCTTCAGTTCTTTCTTCTTGCAAAGATGTTCAGTGCTTTCTTCTTGCAAATATGTTCAGTGCTTTCTTCTTGCAAAGATGTTCAGTGCTTTCTTCTTGCAAAGATCTTCAGTGCTTTCTTCTTGCAAAGATATTCAGTGCTTTCTTCTTGCAAAGATGTTCAGTCCTTTCTTCTTGCAAATATGTTCAGTGCTTTCTTCTTGCAAAGATGTTCAGTCCTTTCTTCTAGCAAAGATGTTCAGTTCTTTCTTCTTGCAAAGATGTTCAGTCCTTTCTTCTTGCAAAGATCTTCAGTGCTTTCTTCTTGCAAAGATGTTCAGTCCTTTCTTCTTGCAAATATGTTCAGTGCTTTCTTCTTGCAAATATGTTCAGTCCTTTCTTCTTGCAAAGATCTTCAGTGCTTTCTTCTTGCAAAGATCTTCAGTTCTTTCTTCTTGCAAAGATCTTCAGTCCGTTCTTCTTGCAAATATGTTCAATCCTTTCTTCTTGCAAAGATCTTCAGTGCTTTCTTCTTGCAAAGATCTTCAGTTCTTTCTTCTTGCAAAGATGTTCAGTCCTTTCTTCTTGCAAAGATCTTCAGTGCTTTCTTCTTGCAAAGATATTCAGATCTTTCTTCTTGCAAAGATGTTCAGTCCTTCTTCTTGCAAATATGTTCAGTCCTTTCTTCTTGCAAAGATATTCAGATCTTTCTTCTTGCAAAGATGTTCAGTCCTTTCTTCTTGCAAAGATATTCAGATCTTTCTTCTTGCAAAGATGTTCAGTCCTTTCTTCTTGCAAAGATGTTCAGTCTTTTCTTCTTGCAAAGATATTCAGTGCTTTCTTCTTGCAAAGATCTTCAGTGCTTTCTTCTTGCAAAGATCTTCAGTCCTTTCTTCTTGCAAATATGTTCAGTGCTTTCTTCTTGCAAAGATGTTCAGTGCTTTCTTCTAGCAAAGATCTTCAGTGCTTTCCTCTTGCAAAGATGTTCAGTCCTTTCTTCTTGCAAAGATCTTCAGTGCTTTCTTCTTGCAAAGATGTTCAGTCCTTTCTTCTTGCAAAGATGTTCAGTCCTTCTTCTTGCAAATATGTTCAGTCCTTTCTTCTTGCAAAGATGTTCAGTCCTTTCTTCTTTCCTTCACTAACCTCTATAGTTTCCTTTCAGTGTCTGCTATCAACACTGTGTCATCTGCATATCTTATGTTGTTAACATTTTGGCTGCCAATAATGAATCCTGGTGAGGCTTCTAAATGAGAATTTACTCCTCATAAGTTATACTGGAGGCAGGAGAAGCAAGGACAAAAATAAAATTTGTGGGAGCGGGGATAGCAGAACGTGGACAGAGAGAAATTGTAAAGGGCCAGAAATTACTGAAAGTATCAAAATACAGGAAGTTATGGAGAGCTGTAATTGCTTATATTCTGAAGGGACATTTAAAAAAAATCATTTCACCTCAACAAGGCAATAAAGATACAAGTGGTTACTGTGAATGAAAGAAACAGAGAGGACAATAAAAAGAAAGCATTCAAGGAGACAGAAGACAATGATTGGCATTGCATTTAAATTTTTGAAGATTTTAGTTGAATGGAAAGCAAGAAGCCAGAAGAGAGTTCCACAAATGAGATGTACAAGAAAAGAAACTGTTACCATAGAAATTACAGTTACATAAAACCTATGGTAACAAATCTATGGTAACAAACCTATGGTAAAAAATCTAGCTATTTCAAGAATTTACTTATGAAACCTAGCTGTCAATCTAGACAGTCAGCTAAGTGCCATATGTGATTTAAACTTGGGCGATCATGTCTCTTTCAATCCATGACTGACCAGGCAGAAGATTGTTTCTTGCAGTAGGTTGTCATTCTCTTCCTGCAGTAGACTGGTTGCCAATCAAGGCTAGAGGACCCAATTTGTGCTGCTATTCAACCCATAGCTGGAGGGAGAAGAGATGGATTCATAACTTTCCCAAGAGTACTTGTGTGTAAGTGAATGCTACAAAATCTGACTGGAATTCAAACTCATCTCTGCAATTCCTCATTCCAATTCCTTACAGCACAATTCTCATCCAATCTAGTACTGCTGCTTAAATTCCTGAAGTTCAGGAACTAAAGAAGAAAGTAAGATATATTTTGCAAATATAAAAATATGGCACATGGGAGAATGAGGGAAAGATTGAAGGAGGAAAGTTCATCAGAACACTTACCATGAAAATATTTATGGAAAAGGCACAGGGAAACTATTGTTATGTTGGTAGGAAAGGGATTGAAGCTGAGATGTCAGGTCAGGATCAATAATATTGCAGATTCTTCTTTGGCTTGTGTCAAGAAGATGCCACTATGTGCATATGCTCATGCATGTATGTGTGTGTGTCTGTGCACGCGTTTTTTTTGCATGTGTGCATATTAGTGTGTGTGTGTGTGTGTGTAAAGGAGAGAGTGATAGAGGAGGAAACTGAAAGTTCCAAGAGAAAAAGAAAAGAAGGATTAACATGAAGGTAAAAAGAACGGAAACTAAGCACCCAAACGAAAGAAGGTCATCCTGTGTCATCCACCATTGTCAGTAAAGTATAAATGGCAGACTAACAGAATACAGCAAAGAAATCAACTTGTTAACCATAACATTACGATAAGTACCTTAAAATAAACTTAATTTAAACTAGCACAAGACTAACTCGAGGGTTGAACTAAGTGCAAAATAAAAATGGAAATGATTGATGAGATTAGCTTATTAAACATTGCTGTGAGACTTGAAGAATTTACAATGTGTAATACAAAACAAAGAAGTTTAGGAGCTTTACTTTATTCAACTATAACTCAACTCTGGCAACAAACAGGGTGGAACATATTCTTTTATAACCTATCCAGGGGGAGACAACTATGGTTGACTTCTACCGCAACAAGTTTAGCTAAGTCTGGCACAGGGCCATATTAGTGTGACACCTATTGAGAATTTAACTGCACACATGAGAAGTATACAGGACTAGTACCTGAACTCTCACTCAGAGACACCTGATGAAATAGAATGGATTCCAGTTCACGCAACATGAGAAAGAAATGCAATGAAGACTATCATCAACAAATGATAGTCTTCAGCTGTAAGGCAACTTGATAATCAGGTATATATTTAGGTTTTGCATATTACACTTTTATTAAAATAAAAAGGCAATTCTCTAGTAATGTTTTTTTTGTTTTTTTTTTAAGCTTATTACCTCAAGCAAGGCTGGAGGCCACCAGCACGCAAGGGGTTACAGAAAGTTTGGAAGAAGAACAGATAGGAGTGGTAAAGGAGAGGGTGTGGAGAAAGATAGTGGATCAATCAAGGCAAGGGGGTTACAGAAGATTTGGAGCGAGAGCAGATAGGAATGAAAGGTGAAAGGATGTGGAGAAGGGAACTGGATAAATCAAGGCAACTGGAGATGTCGATTGACATTACACTTAAATAGTTGGAGATTGTATTTGTCAGGGAAACAGGAATAAGGAAGGGAGTTCCACAGGTGAGATGTGCGAGACATGAAGCTATTGGAGTAGAAGAGATGTCTACATCTAACAGTTTCAACGGTGAAGAGGTGGGAACAGGATGCCAGCCTCATAGGACGTTTAAATTCATGAGGCCTAGGGACCAGCGAAAGCAGCTCCTCAGAGCAATTACCATGAAAGTATTTGTAAAAAAGACAGAGCGAGGCAACGTCGCGTCTGTGAGAGAGCGACTGCAGACACAAACAGCAGGGGCTCCAGACCATATATGGCAGCAATACTCCATGCAAGGGCGAATGGTCGATTTATAGATTTGGAGGATCGATTCCGGGGAGAAAAATTTCCTGGCTCGGCACAGGGAGCCAACTTTCCTTGTGGTGGATGATGCAACTGACTCGATGTATTTGTTCCATCTCAGATCAGCGGACAGCGTGAGACCGAGCAGCCGCAGAGAGGAGCTCTCGAGAAGTTGGTCTTCAGACATTCTAATGGGATGAAGGGATGGATCTCTGTGGTGATTAATAGAGAGCAGTTTAGTTTTAGAGGCGTTAAAGTTAACCATCCATTTCTCGCCCCAGTTCACAACCGATTGGAGGTCCTTTTCTATTTGAACTGCCAGGTTAACTTTGTCAGCATCATGTAAACATATCTTAAATGATTCCAACAATTTTCTAATGTCTTTATTTTTTCTTTTCCTTTTTTACTAAATATCATCAAATACAAGCCTCGAGAGTAACTCAAAGTAGAGGGTTACAATTGAAATAGTAATAATGTATGAGGTGTCTAATATGAATGGATGTTAAGGTAGCTGAAAATGAGGATCATGAACATAAGTAGGATAGATAACATTTGCCTCTTGACTTAAAGAGTTCAAGATTAAACTGTTTAATTGTGCACCACTAGAATCTGTTCTACAAAGTGGCAGTTCTTGAAGTTTAGTAATTATTTACCTAGCAACTGCAGCAGTTCAGTGGAAATGTGTCTAATTTTGATAATGTGTTTAATTTTGGTTTGAAGTCTGGTATTTGGGTAAGAAACATCACATTGTTATTTTCTCCTCTGTTAACCATGTCTTGTCTGACTGCGAATTTCATGTCATTATTTTATAGAATAAAACTAGATTTGTTCAAAATCTACAGTGAGGTGATCCAAAGGCAGCTGGAGACCCTTCTTATGTGTCGTGTCCCTTCAGAACATAGGCGATCATGGCCCTCCACATCTTTCTGTCCTTTGTAGCTCTTAATAAGTTTTGTTTTTTGTGATCTCCCCTAAAACCTGTTCTACCATCCAGTACGTCACATGCTGTTTTCCACTGTCCCTCTTTCCCTCAGTCTGTCCTGTGAATATCAGATTTTCTAAGCCCTCCTTCCGTATTACGTGCCACAGAAATTTCAACTGCCTCTTCCTGATGTTAAGTATAAGTTTCCTCTTTGTTTCTATTTTCTCTAAAACCTTGTTGTTGCTCACATGTTCCATCTATGGTATCCTCAGCATCTTTCTGTAGAACCCCATTTCTGTTGCTTCAAGTCTCTTCTTCATCTTTGAGGAGATTTCCCAGCATTCATTGCCTGTAGTACCAGCATTTATTATGTCTGGGTGTAATCGTAACAATATAGGATATGTAGATGACACTGGATTGATAGTAGATGCGGAAAGAAAACTAGAGCGCACCTCCTAGACGCAGACTAGTTAAGAAAGAGGGTAGAAAGGATTATTCATCAACTGTAAGAAGACAGAATGTAATACATGAGGCAAAAACTGAAGGCAACAGAAATCTGGTTCTACAGAAGGATGCTGAGAATTCAACTGAAATTTCTTGGACTCATAATGAGGAAGGTGAAAGTCACAAGGCAGTGAGTTTGTCGCTAGCTGACAAACTGATGTGAATGGATGGTGGAACAGAGGATGAAAGGCTTGGCAAAAAGACAAATATTGTTATGGGCTACAATGAATAGGGGGTTGTGGATAGCCATGTCTGCCCATGTCCTGAAGGGACAAAGCCCACCAAAAAAAAGAATGTTATATAAAAAATTCATGATTAACTGATATTTTAGTAGCACAACTTCAACACTGTCTCAGATAATTCTTACTGTCTTTAATTTCCTTGCTTTACAGCAATGTCATATTGAAACACTGAAGTAATGTAAAGTAGTGCAAAGGTTACTACTTAGATGGGTGTCTGTTTGGGAATACCAGGTACTGTAAGCTTGGATGTGCATGTGTTGCGATGGATAACAGCTCGAAATTATTAATCAGAGAGCCGAGTTCCAATTCCATTTGGATTTGTTATATACATTTACCAGCAAATACTATTGAGAAAGGTATGAATCCACCTCTTCTCCCCTCAGCTATGGATTAATTAGTAAGATTTGTATCACCAAAATAAAATAGAAATTCTGTACAAAATATTTAGATTTTGGCATTAAATAACCCATAGAGGTGTTGATATGCTGCTAAACAAAATATTTAGATTTTGGCATTAAATAACCCATATAAGTGTTGATATGCTGCTAAACAAAATATTTAGATTTTGGCATTAAATAACCCATATAGGTGTTGATATGCTGTTAAACAAAATATTTAGATTTTGGCATTAAATAACCCATATAGGTGTTGATATGCTGCTAAACAAAATATTTAGATTTTGGCATTAAATAACCCATATAAGTGTTGATATGCTGCTAAACAAAATATTTAAATTTTGGCATTAAATAACCCATATAGGTGTTGATATGCTGCTAAACAAAATATTTAGATTTTGGCATTAAATAACCCATAGAGGTGTTGATATGCTGTTAAACAAAATATTTAGATTTTGGCATTAAATAACCCATATAAGTGTTGATATGCTGCTAAACAAAATATTTAGATTTTGGCATTAAATAACCCATATAGGTGTTGATATGCTGCTAAACAGAAACAACCAACCAACCAACCAACCAACCATTTCCTTAATTGGATACAATGGATCAATATTGTTTCCATATATGTAACTCCACAGCTTGGCTTTTACTTCTATTTAACTCTTTCTCTAATACTGTAAATGTTTTACTCTTTGCTGAGACTTGTTCTACTGTAATCACCAAGCAACAAACTTTAAGATGTTAATATTTATATTCATTCTTTGATGATTTTGTTTCATATTTCATTTTTCCTTACTTCAATTTCTAATTCTCTCCAACTTGAGTTATTGCAAAGCTTCTAATTTCTATTAGAATTACTCAATTCAAAATGGAGATAATGATCATCTCTCAAATATTAAACTAGATTTCTCCTTTTCTATTTTCACTCGCTTTCAGATACTTGTAGAATCTCCAGCAGGCATGTGACATTAAAATTTATATTCACCAAACACCATAACTTCTTTTTGCGCGGATGTCATCAATTTTTGTCTTTACACATTGCAGTATTTCAAATTAGCTTTTCCAAGTTGATTTCTATAGAAGTTAGATGTGGAAATTTTAATGTATGAAATGTTTCCACCCAATGCTGATCTGGTATGATGAAGAGGATATGGTAAATCTTGAATAAGTGAAATTACCAGAATTAAGAGAAAAAAGATTGGGAAACATTTCGGTTTCAATCCCATGTAAACCAATTTTTATTTAATTTCTCATGCCATTGTCAATATTTAATCTAATTTTGGATAATAAACATTGTTTGAACTTTAAATAATGCAAATGGTTTCCTCATTTTATTGCTATGAGAACGGCAGTGTATTTTTTTATTTTTTGTTTTCACGTTTATGTTAATTAGTACTGCTACCAGTACCACTTATAGGTCATTTATTCATCATTTATACTAATTGTTACTGCTACTAGTACCACAAACTGTTACTGGCAAATCGGTGAGTTAAGAAATTTGGAACTATGCCTGGATCTAAATTATATATGAATGATGGCCAAACCGTTTTGTAGCCTCTGAACTTAGAAACTTTACCGTCGGCTTCTAATGATGATATCATAACTTGCTTTCATTTAACAATTTCTTTGAAAACAGAATAATAATTTAGATTAAATTATATTCACAAAATGGAAAAACATCAAAGAATAGTTTGGTATCATTAATTTATTTTTGCAGAGGGAAGCTTTAAAATATCTGAAAAGAAAGTTTTTTTTCTTTTGTATATCCCCATTCCCAAACAGATACAAAAAAAAAACAAAACTGTTCTGATGTCCAAGATGAGGTTTTAGAAATTTATGAATACTATTCCCTAGAAATCTTTTGTGAATAAATGACTGATTAATACATTCAGATTTTATACTGATTGGTTTGTGTTCTAAAGTTCTAAAGATTCAATAACAATTCTAGACAAGGGCAGTGTTTTTTTTTTTTTTTGAGAAACCACAAACCACTCTTCTTTATAATATAAGGATGTATGTACAAGCTAGACATTAATTGTATTACTTCTCTGAGAGTATTTTAAATTATTTCTAAATCATTTTGCACTCAGAGACCCGATGTTTCAATGCATAGAGTCTGTGAATATTGGAGTCATTCCACTGGATTGGATCAGTGTGTGCTAAAAAACAACCAGATCAAAAGCTGATTTTTCAAGTCCCTTTAAAATGATGTCTTCTTGTTTTCAAATTTTCTTTGGATGTTAGAATAAAAACATTTCATTTATTAATAAGTGTTATTACAATTTATACGAATGTTTTCTTTTTAAAAGCCAATGTTGGTAGAAACAGGTGGCTGTTATCAATATATATTAAATTAAATATTATTCGCTTTGTTGCCAGTGTATATTTGGAATAATAGCACACTGATCAAGACATTCAAGAAGTGACATGGGTGTCACTAGAGTTGATGTCATTCAGTGCAGTAATCGAGGGAGCCACTATAATGAACCTCTACCCCCCTAGCACACTAAACAGAATCCTTAGCAATGCTTTTTGTACTAATGTTAATTATAAAGCACAATTGGCATATATTAATGAACAGAGTTGACATAAGCAAATAGCAAAATTGGAATTAGACTTTCTCCTTCCAATATGCGTATATTGATACAGAATGGTAAACGCAAACATTAGGAACCAATTCAGGCAGGCAAAAGGTGAATGTCTTAATGAACAGGTTGCAGAGATAGACGAGGCAAGAGAGATACAATATATATGCACAAAAGAATAAAATAAATAACAGGATATAAGACATATTCCACAACAGGGTACATAAAATATGTATAAAAAAAAGGTAAGGCTGTTTGGAGTTCATGTTCTAACTTGTCTTTTCAATCTCAGTTGGTGAGACACCACAGACAACGCATGCCCCTTGACTCATCAGTGTCTACAGGCCCCGTTTGATGTTCTCTTCATGATGCTCATTTTATTGAGTGGCTGAGGCTCGGAAATTTGCATGAGCCACAAATTCGTCTTGTAAAATCTCTGGGCTCTGAGTTTAAGTTGTTCTTAATTTCCAGATTTTTGATCAGCCATATTTTATTTTATGTATTTTGCACATGAGACACATACAAGTTTTGTTCCAGGAGGTACGCCATTTTCCCTTCCACAAAATATAAGAGAGAACATTCATTATAGAGAAAACAAAAATACTTCAAAGATTTATCTATATACGTTGCAGAACTCTTTTATGATGTGAACAGTCTATTACATGTTTAAACTACTCTTGGTCTGAAGATTGTGCTTTAATTTTAAAATTTGCAGG
The DNA here is from genome assembly GCA_964036315.1 of Acanthosepion esculentum. Lineage (NCBI taxonomy): Eukaryota > Metazoa > Mollusca > Cephalopoda > Sepiida > Sepiidae > Acanthosepion > Acanthosepion esculentum. The sequence continues at coordinate 80,444,622 of OZ038505.1, forward strand.
ATTTTTAAAACGGTTTATGGTCTCAGTTTGTAGTGAGGTACTGGTTATTTGGGGAAAGAAAAAGAGAGAGGGCATTAGAGGGGAAATAGTGGGAGATATGGCAGAAGAAAGCACTGTTACAGGAATTATATTATGGAGGTAGGGAAGAGGGAGGGGGTAAACCGATGAGCTGACCTACATTCTTATGGTCACATGGCCTATATATATATATATATATATATATATATATATATATGTATGTGTGTGTGTGTGTGTGTATATATATATGTGATGGACTCTCCCGAACTCGAACTCGACGTATGAGGGTCAGACAGATTCAGAGTTGTCCTTCTCCTAGACCAGTTGCCATCCAAGGCTATAGAACCCAGTCTGTCCTGCTATTTACCCATAGTTGGAGGGAGAAGAAGAGGATTCACACCTTTCCCAAGGGTATTAGCACGTAAGTGAATGTAATGATTTCGACTGGAATTCAAACTCGGCTCTCCGATTCCTCAATCCAAGCCGTTATCCATTACTCCACCGTACATATACTATAGTGTGTGTGTGTATATATATATATACATATATATATATATATATATATACATATAGTGTGTGTATATATATATACATATACATATAGTGTGTGTATATATATATATATATATATATATATATACATATGACGTATGAATCAGATTAATATTAGGTAAGTGAAAAACAAAATGGAAAAACTCTGAAATAACAGGTTTCCTTCTGAGAAGGCAATTCAAATTAGTAATGATGGAGTACTGATGGAGTCAGTTTAATATCTATAGGTGGTGAGAAAATAAAATTGAAATTGAAAATGAATGTTAGTATATGTAGATGCTTAAATTTAAGTTTAAATCTCATTCAGCTTTTATCAATTTTTTTTATATTTTATTTCTATCATTTTCATGATGCCCCATTGTATCAGAAAGTTTTGTGAAGAAAGGTGGTTATATTGTATGATTTTGAATGTAGTGTTTAACCACTTTACATCCCATGATCTGCTCTCAGACAAGCAATATGTTTTCTGCTTTGCCCGATCTACAGCTGATGTGGTTATGGCCATCACTGAAATTGTCTACCAAGCTCTTCAAATTAGCAGAGAAGCTTGTGCCATGGCTCTAGACATCTCCAAAGTGTTTGATAGGGTTTGGTATGCCGGCCTTCTTTGCAAGCTCCAGGGTTATGGTATTACAGGTCAATTGTTTGACTTAATACAATCATTCCTGTTAAACCGTGAATTGACGGTCGTTCTCAATGGATTCTCCTCCAGCTCCTATCCCACAAATGCAGGTGTTCCCCAAGGCTCCATCCTAGGCCTTACTCTGTTCTTTATCTTCATCAACGATCTTCCTGATGCCATAGATTCCCAAGTTGGCATCTACACAGACAACACTACAATTTACTCCTGCCTCAAAAACAAATCTACTGATGCTGACAAAATTAACCTGGCCGTTTGTCTCGAAAAGGACCTCCAATCAGTTGTGAACTGGGGCAGGAATTGGCTGGTTAACTTTAACGCCTCAAAAACAAAACTGCTCTCTATTAATCACCACAGGGATCCCGTTAGAATGTCTTCTCGAGAGCTCCTCCCTGCAGCTGCTCGGTCTCATGCTGACCGCTGACCTGAGATGGAACAAATACAGTCAATTGCTTTGTCGACTGCGAGGAAAGTTGGCTCCCTGTGCCGGGCCAGGAAATTTTTCTCTGAATCAATCCTTCAAATCTACAAATTAACCATTCGCCCTTGCATGGAGTATTGCTGTCATATATGGTCTGGAGCCCCTTCTGTTTGCCTCGGGGTTCTTGATAAGATCCAGAGACGGATATGCAATGTAATTGACTCTGATCGAATCTCTCTGTCTTTTTTACAAATACTTTCATGGTAACTGCTCCAGTGAGCTGCTTTCACTGGTTCTCAGACTTCATGAATTCAAGGCTGGCATGATGCTCTCACTCTTTCACTGTTGAAACTGTTAAATGTAGCTGTCTCTTCTACTCCAATAGCTTCATATCTCACACCTCTCGCCTGTGGAACTCCTTTCCCTATTCCTGTTTCTCTGATAGCTATAATCTCCAACTATTTAAATGTAGTGTCAATCGACATCTCCAGTTGCCTTGATCTATCCACTATCCTTCTCCTCATCCTTTCCTCTATCACTCCTATCTGCTCTTGCTCCAAATCCTGCCTTGTTTGGGGTGAAATGCTTAAAAAAAAAAAAAAAAACTTACTAGAAAAGGATTCAGAAATCAGTGCACTTTCAATATATTTTAACTTAATAAATAACATTCTCTCTTAAAATTGAATCTTTGAAGCTGAAATTATGATTAATTCATTGAGTGTGTTGCAAGGATTCTTTGGTTGTTCTTAAATCTTCAATTTAAATTTGTAGTTATTTCACCTATGTATTTCTTGGGAGTATTTTTGCAGTCTCTTTGTAAATTCCTACCTCAGGCTTAACTTTGTTGATACAATGAGAAATAATTTTAAAAATTTGTGATGAAATAAAAATTAAAGTTAAAGAAAGTTGAATGAAGCATATAGATACAGTGGACATCACAATTTTAATTTGAGCCTGTAACAAGCATTTGTTGTATTCTTCCCCTACCCATCACCCTCAAATATACATATATAAACATATATATATATATATATATATATATATATATATATATATATATATATATATATATATGTCAGAAAGGTGTAGAGTTAGTCTGCTTGTCAAACATGTTGTGGTATGGCCTATATAATTATTTACGAATGATGATTGTTGAGGAATAAAATTCCTTAATGGGCATTTAAATTCGTAAATAATATTTGCCCTCTTTAATTTCGTTCTGACAATAGCTCAATTAGATCTCATTTAAACATTCATGGAGACCTACTGGGCACTATTTGGAACATACTTGTCGACAACACTAATATAATAGCATCATCCACATGCAAAAAGAGGCTAAAAATAATGGCAGCCTTATTAATAAAAACAAACAAACCAACACTTAATAATATTAACTTTGAACATGGACATAATATCTTGACCGTGTTTTGAAACAAAAAAATGAAAACATTTTATAAAACATACATACAACAAACTATTTCTAATTCTAACAGTTGAAATATAATCCTTGAAAATGACTAAATGTATAGCCGAAAGCACTCGGATAAAAAGAACATTCGGACAGTTTTTATATAATTTATCATCCAAAAAGAAAAACATTATTAGATCGCATGAGAAATTGTATAAAAAACTAAATAAAAGCACCTTGTCTATCGTTTATAATGAAATGTGCATGAAAGAAGGATTGCTGCCTAAATACACAAATATACATATACATATATGTATATATATATATATATACACACAAACACACTTATATATATATATATATATATATATATATATATATATATATCATAAATGGTGAAAGGAAAAAAGGGCATGGGGGGGTGTAAATAAAGAATCATGACTAAAATAAATTTACTACTAAAACTACAAATCAATGCAATTAAGCTCATAGTGAGTATAAAATAGAGAAAACTTTGTACTCATGACCTACCCATGAGAGATGAAGAAGGAAGAAAGTTCTCTTTCTGTTTGCACAAAGTCGATCGATGAAGCATGATACGAATAGCATCTTAAAAATGTAAATGTTCAGCTGACATAATATCATAAACACTTTGTCAGAGTATTTCAAAGCACACCCTGCGTTGTTTGCCAAATGTAGTCCAATTGCTGACTCATGGACTGATTGAGTCAAGGCTGTTGCTGACTCCATCCTGACTTATATCCATAGGTACGTGCTGTCTACAACTGCAAATTGGTTGATCCCACATAGCCAGCATCACACTGACATATAAATTGATAAATAACAGAAATGCTTTGTAGGTAAGGGAAATCATCCTTAGTGAAAGATGGGAACACCAGAATAGTATCAAAGGCAACATGCAACTTGATAGTAGAAAAGCTTGAAGAAACACGCACTGACACCATATTGGCAAGTGTCTGACTTCTCTGAAGAAGTGTTGGATGAAAAAGGTTCCTTTAAAAGAAAAAGAATACACTCCATCATTTTTCAAACAATATATAAATTCTGTGGTATAAAATTTTTGTGCAAATATATATATATATATATATATATATATATATATATAATATATGCATAAAATAACTGAAAAAAAATTGGGTGTTTTTTTGCGAAAGTATTTATTTATATGTTTTTATATAAATAAATACTTTCGCAAAAAAACACCCAATTTTTTTTCAGTTATTTTATCCATATATTATATACATATCAAGAAAGTATACGTGGCTTCTCATTATGCTATATATATATATATATTCAAACATGTTTCATTAAATACTATGGACATATTATGTCTATTTTTATAATAATCCTTTCCAGTTCTCTAATCACTTTCTTAATGTTAAGATAAAATTCATCAAGGAAGGTGCCGTAGTTTTCCCTACTTTCTGTCTCATCCAAAATCATCTCCAAGTGAATTACAAAGACAAACTTATAACTATGAACTTTTTCAGGGTGGTTTTTAAAAACACATGTGAATGCATTCTGTTAGAATTATTTTAAAATTTTAAATTTATCTATTGTAGCTATGGAATATTTTTGCAAAACAAGCGTCCCAATATAAGGGAGCTAACCAGAAATTGGTAGAAATGCAAAATAGTATTAAGTGTTTGTTAAATGCACATTACTGATACAATTCTATTAAATTTGGTTCAATGTTGGTTGTTTACTTTTGAGATAGAGGCCTTGAGAATTTGAAGTTTTTGTTTATTATTTTCCTGGTGTAATATATTCAACAAATATTTTCCTGTATTGCAAAGATGGACAGAAATGTGTTTTTAGATGTTACGCAATAGAACTTGTATTTGCAAGATATATATATAGGATTAATACAAATAAAAAATTTGTCACTTAATTGATTGATGTTGTATTCAGCACTCCTGAGTTTCATAGGTGAACATTTTTGTAATCATTTGGTCCACTCATCAGGAGATCTCAGCAATTGGCTACCAATTTTCTCATTTTTGTTATTTTTATGCTGTTAGAAAATAATTTATGTAATATTTATTGGTTTTAAGTTGATTTTTTCTTTTTGTGTGTATATGTGTACATGCGTATGTGTATGTGTGTGTGTGTGTCCATATGTGGTTGTGTGTATGTGTATATGTGTAAGACGGATTCCATCACTAAAATGTTTATTACTCATGAAAAGTTCCTTCAGAGAATGAAACAAATCACTTAATAGTTTTCCATTTTATCATTCACTTACATACACATATAGACATATGCGTATATATATATATATATATATATATATATATATATATATATATATATATATATGTATAGCCAGCAATCAGTATGTGGACACATATATACTCAGGCATACACATATATACATAGAGATGTGTAAGTATTAATTATTTTCTTGTAGAGGTAAGTACATTTTACTTTGAATATAATTATTCAAATACATGCATGCACACATACACACACACACGTGTGTACATATATATATATATATATATATATATATATATCAAGAATATTAATTTATATATATATATATATATATATATATATATATATATATATATATATATATATATATGTAAATTAATATTCTTGAGATTCTTGGAGTCTTGATCTTAATCATAAGATGTAGCTGAAAGAAATTAGTCAAAAACTTCTATTCTTTATCGACTTTGTTCCAGCATCTCTGAGAATAAAAGCCAAGAATCATTCAGCTTAAAGTTTTTCTCAATTTCCAACATCAATCAGTAAGATGAACCAAAGTTCTGCAAGCAACAAGAGCTGCTTTCATTTTCTTTGGCCAATTCCATCTCTGTTCGCTGCTATAGGTCGGGTCAGCAATCTTCTGATCTGAACCTTCTTCCTACTTTTGAAGCTTGAACACTGGTCACTGGTCACTAGTTCGGCCATTAAATAAGTTAATGAAACAGCTCAGTGGGTGGGGGTTGATCACACATATTCCCTATGGCTACTTACTGAATACAGTCTCTGATGTCTTGATGAGAATGGCCAGGTAATTCTTTATGGGAATGGCCAGGTAAATGAAAGAATGGCTTCATTTCACTCCTTTCATTATGATCTTCCACTATATTAGGTTTTTAATTTTGTAAATTCAATTGGTTCGTTGGTCACTTACAGTGGCCTGACTCCAATCGCATCACCATGTAATTCTTTTAATAATGGCTATTGAATAAACTTAGCATTGTCTGGCACAAGATCACAGTAAGGAAGAAATCTGCTTAAAATGTGAAGGCATGCAGGTCACACTAGCTTGCTAACTACTGCCAAGTGTTTTAAAATCATATATATATATATATATATATATATATATATATATATATATTTAGAAAAATAGGCCAAAATGGAAAATTTTTTATGACGCATTTCATCAGCATGCTGTTTCCAAATGTCTGGTAGAGTGAATTACATGATGGTGCTCTTTTTCTCACAGACGGTGCCCAACTGACCCTCCTATATTGAGCAGTAGACAAAATCAAAAACAAACAATGTGCATAAGTGAAATTAAAAATATAAAATGGCAACAATTTATCCGTCACATTCTGTGTTTATCCACCTGCAAAAAATGATTAAAAATAATGGTGGTTTTAATAATAAAAAAGAAAAAGCCAACTCTTAACTACGAACAAAGCCACAATGTGCTAACCATATTCGGAAATTAAAAACATCCCTACTACACACTAAGACATACACATAATGCACACACTCAATTAAGGTGAAAAATCGAATCATCCTTGATAATGGCTAAAGGTATAGCCGAAAGCGCTCGGAAACATAAAACATTTGGACAGTTCTTACACACCCTTTGTCCTGTAAAGAAAGCTCTTGTTCGAACACAAGAAAAATTAAATAAAATGCTTAATCATAGTACCTTCTCTGTCGTTTTTAATGAAACATGCATAAACGAAGGATTGCTGCCTAAATATACAACTATATATATATATATATATATATATATATATATATATATATATATATATATATTCTTCAGTTGACATGAAAGAGAGCACCTGTCCATGGCAAGTCATGATAAATAAATTTAATTACTGTATATACTTGTGCATAAGCCCACTTCATGTCTAGTGTGACCCCTCTATTTTTGGGCATGAATTTTAACCCCTCCAGAAAAAATGTATTTGTGTATAGTGCAACTGGCTACTAAAAATGCATGATTTTTAACCTCTTAAAAAAAAGCACCTGTGTATAGTGTGACCTCTTATTTTTGACATAAAATAATGATCTAGAGTATTTATGGTATAACTGTGTGCTGAACAATTTTATACTAGAATTAAATATCCAAAAGTTTAACAAACTTCATTTCAGAAAAAAAACTGCTCTTCTTTTTTATCAGAATATGTTTGAAAATCATTTCTCGTGTTGTAGGTTAATGCCCGTTTTGATGCTTCTTGGATTGGTTGTAAGATCTGAAGACTTTTAATGGTTAAAAAGCTAACTGATGGCTTTCACTTACAGACTAAAATAATATTTTGCATTAAGAAAGACGATTCAAGGTTCATGAAAACTTAACATCATTTACCTGACATCAACTTAATTTTTATGAAAGGTTTGACTTAAAAGTAGGTTGAAAAGTTCATTCTTTGATAGCAAATTTAACATAAAATTCCCTTTTAAATTGAAACTCTACAATCATTATCATTAGCGGAATGGTATAAATATTATATCTAAGAGAGAAACATGATTGCAACAGCAAAAAAGATGTCCTTACTTGTCACTCATATACTTGTAAAATCCATCAGATTATTTAATTTTGTGAAAACAATTTTGAACAAGAACAAAATGTTTTAATGTTTGTTTTATTCACTTTATATTTAGTTAACAAGAAGAAAATCAATTTCAATCAAATAATTTCAAAACAAAATTAAACGGTGATGTTGGCTATCATTCTTTTTTTTTATTAATCTGTGATTATAAGAAATCAAACTTATATGATTGATTGTTTTTGTCTATCACTTATCTTCATTGACTGAAAAGAAGGACATTGTAAAAAAATTTAAAGAGTCAATTGAATCTTTGAGGGAGAACTATGTCACATGTCATTTTTTTTAGTTTTCAAGAATAAAAGAAAGAAGAGAATTATTTACAAGGATAAACAAGCTAAAACTCTTTTGATATATCTTCTTTCATGTGGCACGATCATTCAAGTTACAACTCTCCAAAACTTTCCATCTTTTGACGCTCTAAGCAAAGTTTGAGCCTTTGTCATTTCTGTCCTTGTTTTGCCCTCCACACACACAAACTCGTGAAGTATATTACTCAGGGTTTGCTCCCTGGTTTTCTTGCCTACTGTACCTTGTGTGAGTGTTACATTTTCTAGGCCCTCTTTTCTTATTATGTACTGAAATTTCAACTCTCTCTCTTTCTGATTGTATATAGCAGTTTCTTTATAGATTTAAAATTTGTTTGCTGTTCGCGTATTCTGTCTGTAAATCATTAGCACCATATTTCTATTGATTCATGTCTCTTCTTTGCTGAGTTTCCTGTAGACCTCTTTCATTATTCCAAAATGCTTTTGCATTGTGATGTTATATTTTATGCCACCTGTTATTACACTGTCCAGATAAGTTAATATCTTTACCTGCTTGATTCAGATGTCCCCAATATGTAGTTCTCATCCTGGGTAAGATGTTAAACTACATCCATGTCCTGGGTAAGACGATAAACTACATCCTGCAGCAAGGCCTCTGATCAGGAGGTTTTGAGGAGTGTGGAACCACCTCTTAATTGCTGGTGTTCCCAGGTCCACCCTGACCCGGGGTAGTAGCACCTGTTAGGTTCCCAGCTATGGGAAAATAGTTAACTATTACCAGCAATACATTTTTGAAAAAAATTATTACCAGCAATACAATTTTGAAAGAAAAATATTACTAGAAACAGATTTTTGACAAAGCAAAAATATTACCAGGAAGAAAAAAAAAGTTGTCGACATTAAATGACCCATTGAAGTTGATATGCCTTAAAACAAACCAAACCCAATATGTAATTCATACTTTAGGCTATCCTTTTTGCTAACTACTGTACCTTCTCCCTTCATGCAGTTAATGGTTAGTCTTTTTTTTATTCATTTCACCCCAAGCAAAGTGGCAGTGCCATTGGAACATTGGGGTTACATGGAGTGAAAGTGAATGAGAAGATTGAAAATGGGGAAGATTGAAGAAAGGGCAAAAAGTAACAGGTTTCAAGAAAACAGATAGCTATTGACATTGCATTTAAATTTTTGATGGTTGTGAAATGTAAGGATAAAACTGTTAGAGTAGAAATGATGATTGCATCTGGCAAGTTCGGTAGTAAAGCGGTGACACCAGTGGAGAGTTCTGCCAGAGCTTCTTGGTATTTACTTATCAGAACTCCAATTGACTCAAGAGTATAAAATAAATAATATATATTTATTAATTTGATTTGTAATTCTGTGTAGCAAAATTTCGTTTATAAATCAGTATTTGGTAGCACTTGGGAGAAAGCCCAGCTCGGTGTCAATCTGCTGTGTTTTTCTCAGCTTTAAGAAGTGCGGACGAATGTCTTAAGCTAAGTAACTGAGCAAATAACTTTTTCATGCAACATGCATGGCTGATTTCTACGATGGTCTCTTCTCTTGTTCAGGTTCCCTCTTCTTCCCCCAGGGATATCGGTTTATATCCTTATGACCAGTTTCTCAGGCTCTGCTGGAACAAATCTTCATTTTTGCTAACATCAAGTCCCTTTGCGTAAATTTTTTTTGTTTAGCTAAAATTATTCTATTTTCCGGTGTTCCTTTCTTTTTTCATTTTTTTTTGTATAGCAGAAGTTGTGTGTGGAGCCTTTCTGATTTTTGGTAGTTTTTAGCACAAATGGCTAGACTGGTTGAATAAACTTCTGCTGTTTTTTTGTCCAGGTTCAATCTTTTCTTCTTCATCTTTTTTATTTGAAGGTTGTCTTCTCAGTTGAGAGAGAAGTATAGAGAGAAGAAAGAAAGAATGAAAAATATAAGGTTTTTAATAGAAAGTAAATGCTTTATTTTAATTTGAATTCTTTTCATTTTTGTTTATATATTTCATTTTCATATTTTTTCTTTTCTTAGCACTTACTACAGACCCCCTACTACCTTATCTAAGAGTTCTTTCTATTTTCCTTTTGTATTTGCTATACTATCATCCACATATCTTATGCAGTTGATGTTCCCTGAGATTAAATCTTGACAGTCTTGTTACCTAAAGATCATTTTGCAGTATAGGTTAAATAGTTCTGGTGAGAAAAAGGCATCTCATCTTACCTTTCTTTTTAGTTCAGTGCAGGGCTTCTCAACCAGGAGTGGGGTATTTCAGGGTTTCAAGGCTGGATAATTCTTTTACTTTTTCTATTTTTACGTTTAAAGAATTTTGTTTATTAAATTACAATAATCTGGCATTCTATTGAACTTTTCGTTTACAAAGTCTACTTCAGTTGATTTAATTAAAAATTTAGTTCTGAATTAATACAAATTACTGTACATGTATTCAAGTTTAAAAATCCATTAACATTTTTTATTCCTATTTAATTTGTAAAATTCTTCTATAAAAAATAAGCCATGTATATATACTAATATGGAAGAGAATAATGATTTTCAATTATACGAGGATCATTCAATAAATAAGGTGAATTTTTCGGTACAAGGACTTCTAATACAGATAGAAGCTTACTCTTTTTTATTTTTTTTTGTTTTACTTCTTTTTCACATGGATTTAATTTCTTTTGCAGATTGAAAAAAAACTTTGAGAGTTTTGGCAATTAACAAAGATGGCCGGCCAAGAAGCATGCTCCAGGATTGAACAGCAGTCAGTTATCAAGTTTTTGGTTGCTGAAGGTTGCAAACCAGTTGAAATTCATAGGAGAATGTCAACTGTGTATGGTGCCACATGTTTCAGCCAAAAAAATGTCTACAAGTAGGCTAAATTGTTTAAAGAAGGACGGAGCAGTGTTGAGGATGAAGACAGGCCTGGGAGGCCTACAGTAGTGAGGTCCCCTGAGGTGATTGAATCAGTCAATGACCTCATTCAGTCTGACAGAAGGGTGACAGTGGATGACATTGCTTGAACTTTGAGCTTATCTGTTGGGACAAATACAGGGGTCATCAGTCAGAAGGAGTCATCTTGCATCATGACAACCCAAGGCCTCACACAGCAGCCCAAACGGTGCAGACCATCAACGAGCTGGACTGGGAACTGCTCCCTCATCCCCCTTACAGCCCAGACCTTGCCCCTTCAGACTTTCACCTGTTTGGTCACTTGAAAGCGTTCACGAGAGGCACGAAGTTTAAAAGTGACGATGAAGTCAAAAGGTGTTGTGAGCGACTGGCTGAGACATCAGTCCAAAGATTTTTACGCTGAGGGAATACGGAAGCTTGTGCACAGATGGGAAAAGTGTGTGACAGTGCTGGGAGACTACATTAAAAAATTTAAAAAAAGTAAGCTTCTATCTGTATTAGAAGTCCTTATACTGAAAGATTCACCTTATTTATTGAATGACCCTCGTATATACATATTATTTGGAATGCAACTTTTGTTGAGTCAGACAATCTTGAAAAGGAAGGAGATGACATTCTGAGTTATAGTGAAAATGGTGCATTGGGCCAAAACAGGTTGATAACCTCTGATTTAGTGAATTCACTGAACTTATGCTCTGTCTACATCAACGTTTCTCAAACTTATTTTACTTTAGGGCACACTCGTAGAATAACTGAAACTCTGGAACACACTTTAAAATTTCTTAAGGAAAAATCAGTCATGAAATTTGAAAAGAGGAAAATAATAACGAAGTCTCCTGCATGAATAAGCATTTATTTTCAAGACATTACATTGTATATTTAAGTCTGCTTGTGTGAAACCTTTGCTTGATGTGCTTCAGCAAAAAAGAAAACTACCTTTAACAGCCATCATTTCTGGTTTAGCATTCCCAAAGAACATTAGTGGTACAGTTTTTATTTAAAGTGATTTATGAAGAATCTATTTTTTAGAGAAGCCAGTAATGACTGATTTAAATTCCATGAACAGGGCAAAAGGGAAACGATAATCCTCTCTTTTTTAAAGATTAAGGAATTTATAATCCAGTTTAAAATATCAAATGACAAAGACATGTGTTTGGTGTCTGGCTTTTTAAAAATAAAGATTTTTTTTAAATACAAAAATATTTTTATAAATTACTCTTCTGTTAACTTGGGGCACATCTGGCTACCCTTTCAGGGTGCATTAGTGAGCCTGGCGACACTGGTTGAAAAATGCTGATCTACATAAACACCAAATGACACGAACACCAAAAATGAAATAAAAATAAAATCATTTTGCATATTAAATACACAGTATACACAAATCAATAACGAGTAATGACAATGAATTGTCACACACAGAAATTTAAACATATATATATATATATATATATATATATATATGTAAAGGCAAGCAGTAAGTGAAGGAGCGGAATAAAAGAAAAGGTAATGTCCCCAAGAGAAATTCAACAGTCCTGTAATATATTTTCTGTTCCTTTCTAGAACTCATCATACTAACATCCTAGTTAGTGGATTACTAAACAGCAACTGACTGCAGTCTCCAAATAGCTGTCATATAACCCTTGAAGGCTTTTTGAGAGAATTTTTGCTGCCAGAGAGAGATAATTGTTTTCTACATCCATACTGATGCATTTTTCCCTTTTCTGCTTTAATTTTCGCTCCATTTTCATACTTACCATCTACCTTGTCCTTCTTGTATTTTTGTATTTAAGTCCACCATAATGCTAATAATTGTGATTTGCACTTTTTTGTACTTTTTGACGTTGTCACATATACCACTATGATGGTTATACTGAATGGTTTCCCTTTTAATTTTCACTTGAAGAAGTCTATCCCCAGTTTCAAGTAACCCAGAAGATATTTCCTCATGTTTTTCTGTAATGTTAATCTCCTTTCACATCTCTCTCTCTTTCTGACAGAAAAACTCAAGTGCAGGTTTGTGTTGACATGCAGTTCGATTTTTCTTTTTCTTCTTCCATCCTTAACCCTGAAACCCTTGGGGTGCTGATGTGCTGAGCTGTCCATTATTCTCCTCCATCTATTATGGTCATGTGCCAAATCTTGCATCTCTACAAATGGCCGTTGTAGATCATCTGAGAAAGCCTTCCACCCTGGCCACTGACATGTGTCGAGAAGGTCTTTCGTCTAGTGGAGGCCATGTTAACACCACCCCACTCACATGAGTTTAGCCTGCTAGCTTCTTTAGGGTTTATAAATGAGCTTTATTTTTTTGATAATATTGGCCTAGGGAGATGATCCCAGCAAGTGGCTTCATTGGGACGTGCCTAAAAACACATCACGGGTTGACTCAATTCTGTGAGTGAAATTAAGAAGACAAAACTGTTGAGGGTTGTGCAGGTATGTCATTATGACTCTGAGGTTTTCAGCACATTCCTCCCCTTTTTTAATTGGTGATCCCCACCAAATTATGTGTACTTCTCCCAGACATTGTAACTAAGGTTTGCTCAGCAGAAGGGAGTGTGGGGGTTAATGAGCTACAGATTGTCTCTGTGGGTATTGAACAAACACACATATATGTGAGCAGGTATTTCTACAACAGGGATTAGCTAGCCATACAGGCATAATTGTAAGAGTGATCAATTTGAGTTAAGCAAGGTTGAACCTGATCAGTACCTAGATGGGTGACTGCTTAAATATACCAGGTGTTATAAGCGTGGATGTGTAGGTGGTATAACGGATAATGACTCAGAAAGGCTAAATGGTGAGCTGAGTTCCAATTGCAGTTGGGTTTGATATATTCACTTACATGCAGATACCATTGGGAAAGGTATGAATTCACCTATTCTCCCTCAGCTATGGATTAATTAGTAAAACTTGTATTACTACAGCTGATGTTTCTCCCTGTCAATTATTTTGATTTTCTCCCACAGGGCATATTGAGGTAATCATTTTGTACACAGATTTAAAAAAATTTTTTTTAATCATTTCACCCCAGGAAAAACAGGAATGCCACTAGTATGCAGGAGGTTACAGGGGAGTTCCATAGGTGGGAAATGTGAGAAAAGAAACTGCTGGAGTACAAGTGGTGGTTGCATTTAGCTATTTCAACAGTAAAACATACCAATCTAGATGCCAGTCTAGTAGCATGCTTAAATTGGTGAGAAAGTGACTGCATTGTATTGATGAGTCAAGAGTCAAGTGTATCGTCAGATGCAGAGTAAGAATGAAAATTTACAAAATGAAAACCTGATAGATGAACAGATATGAACATTGATAAGTAGATAGATATGAATAAACAGAAATAGGCAAAGATATGAACAGACTCTTTGCTAGGGACAGAGAGACTGGTGGATAGTAAACCTGAGATAGGTATATATTTAATGAACAGACTGAGATAAGTTATATCGATATAAACAGATAGAAATACATAGAAAAAACTGAGATAGATGGATATAAATAAACTGATATACTCCTTATTTTATGTATGAGTGGCCAGCCAGGAGTCTTGACTTAACAACCTGTGACTTCGTTCTTTGGGGTTGCTTAAAGGAGCAAGTCTACTATACCAAACAAAGACTTTGGAAGAACTTGAAGGGTGAATACAAGACGTTATGTCTTCCATACCACAAAAGTTTCTGGTGAAATCAATTGACATGATTTCTGGGTGGCTTGAGAAGCTTGTAGTGTAATCTGGTGGCCATATCAAATTTGAAATAAAACCTCATGCTAAACGCTTTCCTCTCATATCCATTTCTTGTAAAAATTATAGTTATAAATAAATTATAAGTATTTTAAAATGGGGACATTCTTTTCAGTCACCCTGTATAGATAGATATAAACAGATTATCATAGATATGAACGCATTGTGATAGATATATATGAACAAAGATAGATAGATAGATAGACAGATAGATAGACAGATAGATAGATAGATCAGAACAGACTGAGATAGATAGATAGATCTGAACAGACTGAGATAGATAGGTAAAGAGATAGTGAACTCAGATAGAAAGATAGATAGACCGCTAGAAAAGTTGGTTCCGTGCCGAGCCAGGAAATTCTTCTCCCCTGAATCGATCCTCCAGGTCTATAAGTCTACCATTCGACCTTGCATGGAGTATTGCTGCCATTTATGGTCTGGGGCCCCTGCGTGTTGCCTCGGGGTTCTTGATAAGATCCAGAGACGGATATGCAATGTGATTGGCCCTGATCTGTCATCTCGTCTGCAGTCGCTCTCTCACAGACGCAATGTTGCATCACTCTGCCTTTTCTACAAGTACTTCCACGGTAATTGCTCTGAGGAGTTGCTTTCACTTGTCCCTAAGCCTCGTGAATTCAAGCGTCCTACGAGGCTGGCATCCCGTTC
The DNA here is from genome assembly GCA_964036315.1 of Acanthosepion esculentum. Taxonomy (NCBI): domain Eukaryota; kingdom Metazoa; phylum Mollusca; class Cephalopoda; order Sepiida; family Sepiidae; genus Acanthosepion; species Acanthosepion esculentum. Next base: position 80,460,071 of record OZ038505.1, read on the forward strand.
CCACCCCTTCACCGTTGAAACTGTTAGGTGTAGACGTCTTTTCTACTCCAATAGCTTCATGTCACGCACATCTCGCCTATGGAACTCCCTTCCCTATTACTGTTTCCATGACAAATACAATCTCCAACGGTTTAAGTGTAGCGTCAATCGTCATCTCCAGTTGCCTTGATCTATCCACTTCCTGACATCTTCCATTCCTATCTGCTCTCGCTCTATATCTCCCGTAACCTCCCCACCTCGATCGGCCCTCCGTCCTTCTCTTTCTCCACATCCCTTCCTTTACCACTCCTATCTGCTCTTCCTCCAACCCTTCTGTAACCCCTTGCGTGATAGTGGCCACCGGCCTTGCTTGGGGTGATACGCTTAAAAAAAAAAAAAAAAAAAAAAAAAAAGATAGATAGATATGAACAGACCTTGCTAGATAGACATATAAAAATAGATATGAACAGATTGAAATAGATAGATAGATAGATTATGAACAATCTGAGATAGATAGAAAGAAAAATAGATAGATAGATATGAACAAACTGAGATAGATAGATAGATAGATAGATAGATAGATAGATAGATAGATAGATAGATCTGAACAGTCTGAGATAGATAGATAGAGAGATAATGAACTAAGATAGATAGATAGATAGATAGATAGATAGATAGATAGATATGGACAGACCTAAATAGATAGATATGAACAAAACCTTGATAGACAAAAAAAAATATATATGAACAGACTGAAATAGATAGATAAAAAGACAAAGAGATGGACGGATATGAACAGAGATAGATAGATGGATAAACAGATATGAGTAAACTACAATAAATAAGAGAAGAAGCAAATAATTTTCAAAAACAAATCTGATTTTATGAGGTTAAAACTTATAAAAGACTGTATATGTCACACGTAACAAATGCATAAAAACTTTACTGTAAACCATTTTAAGCCAAGCAGACAGAGACGCCATCTTTATTTCAGTTGATCTTATGTTTGAAGATTGGCAATAAGATTGTGTTTTATTTTTGTTTCCACTTTTGGTTATTCACTCAAAACTGCACTTTTATTGCCGTCTTTTTTCCTTTTTTTGATGTCATTTCATTGAATCTGCCTTGGACATTTTCAGACAATTGTAAATTCTTTTTTTTTTATTTATGAAACAACACAACCAACAACATGTATAGAACGAGTAAAGCTTGGAAAGGCTCAGCTGCATTGTCTGCGGCAATAAGCACTATTTTTACTTATATGGTTGCATTACAATACTACAAATGATCTTAGGAATCAAGATACAACAAACAATACATGGAATGTTTATGTTATACAGAAAAGGCATTAATCACTTAACTAAATGACCTGATGATTTGTGCTAAGAAACAAGAGAGAAAAATACTTTTAGGGTAAGAATCATGACCTGAAACAGATTAGAAAGATGAGATGTGAATGGGAAAAGGAAGCATTTTAAAATTATTTGAATAAGCAGGAAAATGTCTTATATTTTAATTATAGAATGTTCTTTAACAGGAAACATTTTTAGGATTTCTTTTCTTTCACTTTTCATTTCAAGCTTTACATTAGTGTATTGAAGTACAGCTGCATACACATGTATATGAATAAGCATACACACATGTACAGGTACACATGTACACACACACACACACACTCACATGTCCTGATAAAGTCACAAACTGAGTTTTTCCATTTTACCCACATCTTTCTCCATTGGTTTGTTCATGTAGTTGGCTTTAGACATAATCAGTTATAGTTATATATATATATATATATAAAAGTGAACATAGAAGTCAACACTTAGAGGCGACAGTCTGTTTCATGCTAGATGCAATCATCAGGAGTTGTCTGACGATTGCACCTAGCATGAAACAGACTGTCGCCTCTAAGTGTTGACTTCTATGTTCACTTTTATATTTACACACGCTCTATCTCTGATATTGAGCACTTTATCCCATAAATATAGCACACTTTAAGACTATATTTCTTCATATATATATATATATATATATATTATAAATTAACTGATTTAAAATATGTTTTTTTTCGCTACACAGTAATAACCATGTTTCAAAAATGGAAGCTAAAAGCTTCGAATTTAATTTTGTTATTAAATTAAAGAGATTAGTTCCATTTCCTCACCAAGTGAATTTTGGAGTAACTTATGTTTTTAAATTTACATTTTTAAAGGTATGGCAAAAATTCATAATTCATTGTTTCCAAGGATACAGAGAAATCCACTCATCTAGACAAGGGGTGGTAGTTAGTTCAATTTCAATTTTTGTTGTATCAGTTAATAGTTACATTCAAAAGGGTTATGTTTAGGGATGGGTAGGGATGTATTTTTCAACAAATTCTGACATCCGCTAAATGCATGTTGTCTTGGGTTTTTATAAAATTTTTATTTTTAACGGCAAAAAAATCTTACGGCATTTTTTTTATTTGTATACTTAAAGATTTTTTGGGGCTGTTTAGGCTAGAATATGTTTTATTTAACTACAATTCAAAAAAAAATTAATTTTTAATAGACTATATTTCTTTTTAAAACCAAGTAAATGTATTAGAATTACTTACAGTAATATACATATATATATATGTATTTAAGTAACAAAAATCTATGTAATCTGTATGGATAATCCCAAGAAAGATGAAATCTGTAGAGCTCAATGGTAAGTCAGATCTAATAATCTAATTTAAAGAAAAAGGTGAAGTCTGAAGATCCAGAGAAAAATATATATCTGGTGAAATAAATTATAACTAATGGAACCTTAAAGTGGTCTGTTTTTCTTTAAATGAAATAATAATAATATATATATATATATATATATATATATATATATATATATATATATATATATATATATATATATATATATATATATATATATATATGAGATTATATTATACAGGTCAATATATGCCAACTAATGTTCACAAAATATTCATAATATATGCATGTGAACAATATACCATGTGACTTTCAGGCTATGTCTATCTCTCTAAAATTATTGGTAATAACTTGTTTTGTAATATGAGGTTGTATTATCCGATGTGAATCATGAATTTTCATTTTGGAACAAATTGAAAAATATAGGCCACTTAACTATATATTTATTAACACAATATAGAATATACATGAATAAATTATTATTTTACATCTTAATATGTGTAAGCTAAATCTATCTTTCACTCTACCATAATCATTACATAAGCTTTTATTCTACCATTCTGTTTCATCTCTTTCATTCTATCATTGTGTCATATCATAAGCTTTCTTTCTCAATTTCCATAAGCTCTATCCATTTTTCATTCTATCGTTCTGTCATTCCATAAGCTTTCACTACCATTCTGTTTCATCTTTCATTCTATCATTCTCTCATTCCATAAGCTTTCATTCTACCATTCTGTTTCATCTTTCATTCTATCATTCTCTCATTCCATAAGCTTTCATTCTACCATTCTGTTTCATCTTTCATTCTATCATTCTGTCATTCCATAAGCTTTCATTCTACCATTCTGTTTCATCTTTCATTCTATCATTCTGTCATTCCATAAGCTTTCATTCTACCATTCTGTATCATCTTTCATTCTATCATTCTCTCATTCCATAAGTTTTCTTTCTACCATTCTGTTTCAATATCATTCTATCATTCTGTCATTCCATAAGCTTTCAATCTACAATTCTGTTTCATCTCTTTCATTCTATCATTCTGTCGTTCCATAAGCTTTCTTTCTATCTCTCTATAAGCTTATCTATTTTTCAACCAATGATTTTGCTAAATTCCTAATGCAGTAGACTTTATTACTTGGTTGACATATCTACTTGAATATTGTTTTATGTTTTCAAAGAAACTTATTTTAATGATTTCTGAAGAGATTGTGGTGCCATTTCATTAATTTGGAATACAGCCTCTCCTCACATTACTTACCTCAATCATTGTTTGTCTGTTATGTTTAACAGCCGCTCGGTCTTACGACATGCCCTATAAACCTCCACTGGTAATGCATGATATGAGACAGTAAGTATCTTCATAAGATTGCTGAAAGCATGAGCATAGCATGATAAAAACTGCCTTAAACTTGATGAAAACAAAATTTCATCATCAAAATATTTATGTTACTCTTAATACCAAAGTATTTTTTAATTATTTCATTAAATTTTTTATTAAAAAAACTTGTTTCTCTTTGTGTGAGAGATTGCTAAAATAACATAGCAGATTTTAGCTCTTTTTTTGCATGACAGGCATTAATTTGGAAAAAAATAAAAATAATACCCTAAAATTTCATCAATGTACATAAAATTATACTATTGTGTATCTTTCTTATGAAATTTTATCTCACTCAGCAGTTATACCTTAATTTTTTTATAGTCTTTTTATTTTTTTCAGAAAGTAACAACAAATGTAAGGTGAAAGCTGAAGTACTAAAAACTAAATAAAAGAAAACTTTCAGACTGCTGAATGTTTTTCTTACCTTCAAAATTATGAGGTAAATAAACTGGTTCACTTAAATCTAGAAAAGATTATGTCACTTCTGTCCTTTCATATGATAACTCCCCCCCTCACTACCAACTTTTGAATGATTTGATGACTAGATTGTTATGAATATTACAGTACAGTATCATGTAAAAGTTTATTTTTGTACATAATTTTTGCTTATTGTATTCATGCTTTGAACCATATTAGTCCGCAAGGATTATGCAAAGTTATCAATCATCATCAATCAGTGTTTGTCTGTCAAAGTTATCAAGTTGAAGTTTCCTTTTGCCCATTGTATTTGAACAAAATGTAAAGATGATTATTGAAATTAAAACAAAGTTATTGAGTTTTTGTTTCCTTTAAACCTTTTCTGTATTATGTTATTAGAGCCGTAGGAATGGCAACAACAGTGGCACATTATTAAAGGTGTTGGATATCCTTGATATCATGGTAATGTGAAATATTAGTATTAGTATAGCTCCTCACTTATTGACCAATTTGTTTATTGACCTGCTCATTGGAATGGAACCTGGTCATTAAGTGAAGAGAGGCTGTATTTGAAACCGTTTTTGTCAAATGGAGCAATGGACTGCTTGACAGAATGGAAAGGAACACTTTCTTGCATGAATATATTTTTAGCTTAAAGCTTTTCTTCATTGTGACCTTTTCCACTCAAAAAATATTGTGTACATCCAAGAAATTGCAATAATTTTTCACATATTTATGTTTGGTACCTTATTGTCAACTGTACAGAGGCCTATAATACTAGTTTTAAAAAAATTATACCAAATTCCCTTTTGCTGGCTGTGACTATTTCCATGAAAGATCCAATCTTTCATTTAGTTGTCAAGCCCATCCAAAATAGCTCTACATTCATTACTATTAGTTATTATTGAGAAATCAATTTTCATGTACGTCTTCAATCAGATGTTTGTCTTTGTGATGTTTAATTAAAGGTAGTTGTTTGGTTGTTTTCATATCTTTTGCCAATGTTTTTCATTTTCTGTGTCTTTTCTTACTGTGTACATTTGTAATATCAACTTCTGCAAATGTTTATTACCCCTTAATTATTCTCAAATCACTTTTTGCAACATTCTTAAAGCCAATTGCTTTCCTTGTTTTTATCTTCTTAACATTGTCAGTTTCATTATTTGCTGTACTATGACTTTTTTTTAATCCTCTAACATTGTGTTCCTATCACACGATGACTTTACAAAATAGTGTTTCATTGATATTGACACTTTACAACTTTGGAAAATCATATTTTGATTTTGACTTTACATCTTTCTTATCATCCATGACAGTCTTTATTTTATAGATTTGAAATTAAAAAATAATTATTAATAACTATAGTATAGCTGGCCTGTATTCGAGGATACCCATCTACTAGGGCGTCTATTAGACCCTTGCTCAGGTGCATTTGTGTCTCTTCAACACCCACAGAGTCTGCCTATGGTTTATACTGCAACTATACTGAGCAGACCTTAGTTACAGTTTCTGGGAAAGAGCATGTTATCTAGCGTGATCAACAATTTGAACAAGGCCAGCACACTCAAGCCTCGGTCACGATGACTTGTCTACCTGATAGCACAGCTATCGATGGCCCCCAAGGATTCCATCTACCCAATTTCATTCACAAGGCTTGGGTCAACCAATGGTATAATTTTTCAGTCACTTACTAAAGGTGCCGTATGCTGGGATAGACCCCTTCAGTCTGATAACATCCTGACAAATCTACCATGGTGAGATTCAAACCTGGGTCTTGTTGTTAGAATGAGGAACGTTCTAACCACTTGGCCATGTGCACATCAATAACTATAAGATTATATAAATTTATTTAAAATATGATGGATTACATTTGAATTGCATTATAAAACCTTACACTACCAAGTAAATAATTGTAAATCTAATAAAACAGATATTATAAGCTGAAATTTGTATGGTATATTTATTCTATTCTGACTTTCCTTAAGCTTTCAAGCTATCATTCTGGTATAATCTATTTTTAATTCTATCATTCTGTCATTCCATAAGTCAAACTTGCTTAATGAAAGAGCCACATAAAATAAAGTTCGGATGTTTGAGAGTCACAAGATATTAAAAAAATTTACACATACATTTTTGTTACATACAAATTTTTTACAAAATTTTTATATAAATATTAAGAAATGAAGGCTGCAATAATATTTATTCCTCTATGCAGTTTTTTAAACTGTTAATTTGTACTGGTTTCAGTAATCACAGAGTACATATATATATATATATTCAATTTTTTTTAATTTGCAACTTTTCAGTTGTTTTCTCCATATTATATATATATATGTATATATACCTGTCAGAGTTAGCTCCTCCTTAATTTCCTAATTGTTACTAGGGGTCGCACTCACTACACTATAAATACTGGGCAACTTCTTGCCTCGTTCTGCTTTTAACTTTGCATTTCAGCGGAAACATTTGAAAATGTGATCTCTCGTAGAGATCCGCGTTTTCCCATTTGTGGGAGATGCCATGAACATTATACATACATGTACGTACGAACATTAACCAAAGAACACAAAACAAATATTCACACACACACAAATGTTAATGTCTATGTCCATTGTAAAATTGTGTTGTTTAATACATATATTTGTTGGCATATATATATCCGTCTTGTTTGTTTTCTTTTCATCTTCGGTTGGATTAAATTTGAGTCCGCCATTTTCTTGTAGTTGGACCTTCTTCTAGCAGGAAATAAGCACACGTGTTTCTCATACAACAACATGCAAATCACACGTTCCTCTATATACCAAATGTTTTCAAAATCTTGACTGATGATTGTTTTAACTATATTGGTAATGAACCATAGGAACTTCTAAGAAAAATGTGTGAATTTGCATTTAAGTAACATCAAATTATATATATATATGGCATGAGTATAGTCCCCTTAATCCCTTTACACCTAACCTCAGTCTTTAGAAATTCCTCCGTTACCCTCGCTGATGGGAAATTTCTTCAAGTCCCTCTGCCTCCCACCATTCCTTCTCTCTGCACTGAACAACAACGACTCACACAGATCTAGCATTAAAATTAGGATTTCATTTCTTAAATATTTTTACTAACAATGAAAATTAAACTTACATTTTAATCCGATGACGTTTTTTACCCAGTAAATATTTATAAAGCTTGAAATTTTTCTTATTTACCTTTTTACATTAACTTTAAAAAAAAGAGCTCAGCCAACATATTTCTATAAACTGCATATTATAGGTCAAAGGGTGACATCTAGCTCACGAGCAACAGATTTGCCAGTGTGGTGAACAGTCCCATAGAAGCAAGCGAGCTAGAGTGGCTTGCATCTGGTGCATAGGAAAATAAGGGTCTTACCTTAATGGGCAGCACGTGACATCGGCAAGTTTGCTCCGTGAAAATGGCATTACTCTCCCGTCTAGCAATTCCAGAAGTTAGTGCGGTAACAAGGGTTTTTGTACAGTTTGGCATGCTTCCACCAATAGCAAGTCGAACTGGAGGAGGCTATTTGCCTGGGTAACTGAGAATAAAAGCGAAGAACGCTGATTGGTTGGTTGACCGCGGTGTTGGCCTGATAAAAGAGGGCTGAAGCAGTGGAAACGACAGAACCAAAGTCGGATTTACATGCCGAAGTGTTCAGAAAGTAAGAAAGGGAGATTAAAACCAGCGGTATCTTGATTTGTACAAGTGATGTCATAGTAATAGAGACTCATTTAAATCACAGCCAGCCCTGCCATAAGCTTTCCTACACATTGTCATCATCAGTCCCATGATTACTTCAGTCAATGGGGGTAGCTATGGGCAAAAGAAACAGACATTTTCTTCTAGGATGATCTGGTGGCTCTTCAGGAATTCTGACATTATCATGTACATCCACTCTTTCATGTAGTAAATCTATAAGCTTCATCTTTCTATAAGCAACATCTCACTTTTATTCCTTCATTGTCTTTCCATAAGCTTTCATTCTGTTATTCTATAAGCATCATCTCACTTTTCTTGGAAATCCTACAAATATTAGTTGGTTAATAATAATTATATTTCAACTTCCATAATAAAATCCAACCAGTTTCATCTTTGCACATTTCTATACCTCTATCTCTGTACACACAACACATATCTCTCTCTTGCTTTGACATATGTGTGTATACATGCATACATACATACATACATATATATATATATATATATATATATATATATATATATATACACACACATATATATAACTGATAACTATGTCCACACTGCTTATATATATATATATATTTTATTTTTATTTCGATATCATTTTCAAACAAAAAGTCTCATTAGAAAATATGAGAAAATTCAAAAGAAAATATGCAGGACGATGTTGTCTTTAACATTCAACACAACATGTTTAAAAGAAAAGTTGCTGCCAAATTACACACACACACACACACACATATATATATATATATATATATATATATATATATATATATATATATATATATATATATATAAAAGCAGTGTGGACATAGTTATCAGCACATGTCTGATGATTATGTTTAAGCATTAAACCGACTGTAACTATCCAGTATTTATACCCATATCCACACTGATTATATTTATATATACTTTGTTCCTGCGTTTACCAGTGTTTTAAACAAATGCAATATTAACCCGTCTGGATTGATTTCCATACCTAATTATCATATTTTGTAACTGGGGTTATGAATGAAATAGCAAGATGTAAGTCAGCTGAAAATCTCATATTCTTTCTTGGTTTGAAATCATTTTTTTTATTTTATTAATCATCTCACCGCAAGCAAGGTGATAATACTGCTTGGGCACATGGAATTACAGGGAGTGAAAAAAAAATGAGAAAATATTAGTGAGGAGAAAGGACAAAAAACAACAGGATTTGGCAAGACAGAATATGGCGATTGGCACTGCATTTCATTTCTTCCAGATTTTATGTGGCAAGAAATCTGAAAGGAGTTCCACAAATGAGAAGTGTGAGAAAAGAAACTATCAAAATATGGTGTATGTTTTTTTCTAGGTAGTTCAACAATAAAACGATGAAACCTAGTTGCCAATCTAGTAGCATACTAATATTCATGCATTTGTGGCACCAAGGATAAAATCTCATCAGAGCAACTGCTATGAAAATATTTGTAGAAAAGACAGAGGGAAGTTATGTGACATTGGTGAGAAAGTGACCGAAGTCTAAATGACAGGATCAATTACATTATAAATGCTTCTTTAAATTTTGTCAAGAATCTTGAGATATAAATTAGGAACATCATAGCAAATCAAAGTGAACATTTCCAAAGAAACGAGAATGAAGTGAAGATGGCCAAGAATAAATCAATTTAATATGGCTCATTTTGAATGAGCAACAACATTCAAATTCTGATAAAAAATTCAAGAAATAAAAAAAATCTATCAACCATATTTGAATACTGGACACATAAGATACAAATTTCTGGTATAAAACCTAAAATTGCAAATTCATTTTCAAACTGAGTTCATATGACATAAAATCATTTCCTTTCATTTTTATCTTGAAAGTTATTTTTTGAGATGTTGCTGTAACCATGGTTTTATTTTCTTTCAATTGATTTGATTCTTCCTCACTGTTTGCCAGTGATTCCTTTAAAAACAAAATATCTCTTTGTCTGACAATAGACACATAAAAATATCTTCACTTAAAAGATTTTTTGCCTGATGAAATTTTGCTTCAGAGGAAACATAAATGTAAATTTAGGTAGAAACACAAGACAACCCCCCACCCCCGTGCATTTTATTGTATTTAGTCATGTATTTGTTCTCTGATGTGCAGTGTAAAGATTTAAATTTCTGCACAGACAGCAATTCATAGTACAACTGACAAGTTCCCTGATAAAAAATGATGAGGAAAATCCAATACATGATATTAAATCATGATTATTCTTCTTTCAGATCTTATTTAACTTAGGTAATATATAAATTAATAAAAAGTAAAAAAAAAAAATGTTCACACTTAGCAAGTTTCGTCTATGTATTAAATATAAATTCTGTTGGCATATAATTTGTATTTGAAAACAGAAATGAGAACGGAAGTAAATTTGGTTAAATTTGAAGTAAAAGTTTAAAATTTTCCTTATATGTTTGTAAAGTACCTTGTCTTAACAATATTATATGAATATCTGAAACTTTTACTGAGGATCTTCCTTCAGTTTTGATTTTTCCTTAGCATAGAATTCTTGGCACTGTGAAAATTTGGTTGAGTGAAAAAAAGGAATTGCTTCAGAATTTCTCTTGCAATTATTCTATTTTTCCTTTTATGTATTTGTTGTTTCTAAAGACTGGAAATTTGTTGATGATGTAGATGTCAAAATCTATTGCTTTTTGTTGTGTCGGAAACCTACCACCCCTCTTGAAGATGAACTTGTCTGTTAGCAAAGACTTTATATAGTGGCACGTCGAGAGACAGAAGAGAGAAAGTTCTTGGCTGAGCTAGTTATAGACTACTCAGGCGATTTCTGTACCTTTTACCAACCAATAAAACCCTTTTTATTGTTACGTGTTATTTGTCGTTTGTCTCTACAAACCCCAAAGCAACATCATAACACTTTTAAAATCTGTGGCAACAAGTTTGGATAACTTTTGTAATGTTGTCCAGGGTGGTTATTAGAATAATAACTACAACGGCAACTTATAAAGTATTAGGGTTTATTTTAAACAAGAACAATACAATTTACAAGTTTGTCTGAAACTGAAGATCAAACACCCCTGAGACCAACACCATAGATGATTATATTCCTACTGGAACAGACCATTTGATAGAAGTGTATCAGTTCTTTGTATACAGAGGGTTATCAGTTTGTTCCCTACAACAACAACTAATTGTGAAAAACAAGACAGAGAACAAAGGAAGCAAAAAGAACCAATGGAGCACAAAATGACTTTACAGACAGCAATAATACTTCTCCTTTATATGCCATGTTCCTTCAGGATGTAGGAGATCATGGCCCTTCACATCTTCCTCTCCCTTGTACCTCTTAATAAACCTTGTCCTTCTGCTATTTCTTCCAATCACTGTTCTGCCATGCATTTACTCAAGCTCATCAAGTATGTCACACATTGTCTTCCTCTGTCTCACTTGCCCTCCATCTGTCCTGTGTGTATCAGATTTTCCAAGCCTTCCTTCCTCGTTATATGCTCAACTGTCTCTTCCTGATGTTAAGTATTGTTTTCTTTTTTGTCTCCATTTTCTACAAAACTCTGTCACTGCTCACATGTTCACATGTTACACTCAGCATCCTTCTGTAGAACCACAATTCTGTTGCATCAAGTCTCCTCTTCATCTTTGACGTAATTGTTCAGCACTCGCTGCCATACAGGAGGACAGATAACATGCACCAGTTTAATCCGCTTACCTTAAAATCACATCTGTGTAGATATCTACTAAAATTGGTTTGGCAAAATAAAGGAAGGAGAAGAAAGATTATGTTATAGCAATCTTCAAAATGGGGAGGGCCTTCCTGTCTTGAAAATCAGCATTTAAAATATTGTTTTTTTTTATAATTGTAAACCTGCATTGTTACAGACACAAATAGCCAACACAGATGAAAACACACACATAGATTCACATGTATTTATGCAGAAACACATGCATTAATAAAGATAGTTCATTTCAGTCAGAATTCGATCTTTTCCAATATAATACACTTTCTCAAGTCATTATTGATGATTCTTTCAGTTCTTATTAAAAGACTTAAAGAAAGCCTGATGAGTGGAATTGGTTCTCTCATGTTTAAGATGCAATATAAAAATTTTAAGAAAAGATCAAATGGTTTGCTGTACATACAAATGAAATTGCAGATTGCAAGATTTAAGAACTTAAGATTTTTGTATTGTGGGATTCTGCTATTCATCGTAGCCAAGCAAATATATTTAGCTACATTTTCTTTTTTCTTTCTTACTCTTGCTCTTCATTAGTCTATTTTCTGCCTAATCATTCTTTTTTCTCTTTCTGTCTTAGTCAAGTCCTTTTCTTCATAACTGTTTTTTTTCTTCTCTTTCCTACATATTAATTCTCTCTTTTTTTTTTCTTACTTATTTTCTGTCTCTCTTTTTGAATCAATTTTTTTCAAATCTTTCCTGATGTTCTCTTTCACTTAAATATTTGATACATTTTTCATTTTCGTTGTTTATTTGTTTTTAACCAATTCACTTGCTTTTATTTCTGAATAAAAACTTGATTTTACTTTTTCTTTGTGTATTTCTCTTTCTCTTATCTACTGTTTTTACTTTTCCTTCATCTGTCATCTCTTTCCCATTCTACCATTCATTTATTCTTTCTCTTTTCTTTTCTCTTTCTCACCTTCTCCTTTTCTCTTTCTTTACTTATCTTTTCTTTTTTACTTATCTTTTTCTTTCTTTCATTTTCTCTTTATAACTTTCTCTTCTTAAGTCTCTTTTCTATCTTACTCTCCTTTCGGCTTTTTCTTTTACTCTTTCCATCCGACTCTTTCTAATTCTTTATCTCTTCTTCTTCATTTCCTTTCTCTTTATCTTCTTTTTTCTTTTCTCTTTTCTTTGTTCTCTAGTTTCTTGTTTCTTACTCTTTTTTTTGTTCCTGCTTTCCTCTTTTCTTTTATTCTTTTTCTTCCTTTGTATTTTTCTTTTCTTTTCTGTTATATTTTTCTCTTTCCTTTTTTCATTTTATCTTTCTTTCATTCTCTTTCCTTTCCCTTGTTTCTTTTCTCTTTATTCCTTGAATTTTCCTTTTCTTTTGCTTCTTTCTTTTCTTCTTCTCCTTTGCTTCCTTTAGACAATTTCTTCATTTATAATTCCACCATTTTATTCTTTCATTTTCTTTCCTACGCTTTTCGCTTTTCATTCTTTTTCTCCTCGTTTGTCTGTGAATATATCTTTCCTTCATCCTTTTTTCGTTTATTTCTTTTTATCTGCATCTATGCATCTTCCTCTAAATTTCCTTTCATCTTTTTTCTTCCTTGTCATCTTTTCCCAATCCACTGGAAACACGACCCCACCCTGCTGGAAGTGAACTATCATTTTAGCACACCTTTACTAACAACAACGATCATGGAGAGTGAATAAAGAGGTGTTTAGAGATTATTGCTTTATTGATTTATTCAGTCTGATGGCCTCCACCCTGACAAAATTGTCTGGAATCTTCTTCTACAATGGTCGTCACCAAAGGTCATGAAACTGTGATCAACTATTATATCGCTTATTATTTGCGATTGTAATATTTCCACAGAGAAACACAACACATACGGATTTGATAGATTTAACATTTCCTTATAATGTTCCTCATTATCAAAATCCTTTTTCATGCTTGTGAACTGACTGATTAATGGAACATTGTTTTTTTCTTTTTTCCTCTAATTCCTTAACAGTTTATGTTATCTTTTTCTTTTCCTTCTTTTTATTCCTCTCAGCCTTTGAACATTTCTCATTCCATTTTCTTTTATTCTGTAAAAGTTCTTCCATAAACAAACCAAGCAACACTACAGATTTATTTGTTCTTACATATATTTAAGCTTTCCCTCCTTCTTCCATTCCCTCTAATAGTTCTCCTCTCTCTCACGTCTTGTTCTTTATAAATCTTCCTTCACACTAATCATCTAGTTTTACCATCTCTCTCTCTCTCTCTCTCTCTCATCTCTCTAATAATTTTATGCATCTACTTTTTCCAAATTCACATCTTTCTTTTTTCCTAATTCTTTGTATTTGCCAACTCTTTTTTCTTCATTTCCTTTAATCTATTCTACAAAATCTTCTTTCTTTCTTTCTTTCTTAATATTGCCATACTTACTTCTTTCTTTCTTTTTCTTTTCTTAATATCTCACTACTTTCTTTCTTTCTTTCTTTCTTTCTTAATATCGCCATACTTACTTCTTTCTTTCTTTTTCTTTCTTAATATCTCTCTACTTTCTTTCTTTCTTTCTTTCTTTCTTTCTTAATATTGCCATACTTACTTCTTTCTTTCTTTCTTTTTCTTTCTTAATATCTCCCTACTTCTTTCTTTCTTTCTTAATATCTCTCTACTTCTTTCTTTCTTCATAGCTCCCTACTCTTTTCTTGTTTTCTTAATATCTCACTACTTCTTTCTTTCTTTCATTCATTCTTTCTTAATGTCTCCCTATTTCTTTCTTTCTTTCTTTCTTATCTCTTTACTTCTTTCTTTCTTACTTTAAAATACATTTTCTATTTTGTCCTCTCTTTCTCATTCCCTGTATCTCTTTTATGCACAAATTTTCTCACTTTGCTTTTTCCCTGTATCTCTCTCTTCTTGATTTATTTTCTCTGACCATCTCAATCTTTTACCTTTTTCTCTTTTCTTTTCCCTCTTAACCACTCTCTCCTATTCCTGTCTCTCTTAACCACTCTTTCCTTTTCCTGTCTCTCTTAACCACTCCCTCCTTTTCCTTTCTCTCTTAACCTCCCTCCCCTTTTCCTTTCTCTCCTAACCACTCTTCTTTTCTCTCCTAACCACTCTTCCTTTCTCTCTTAACCACTCTCTCCTTTATCTTTCTCTCTTAACCACTTTCCCACTTTCTCTTTTATATTTTATATTTTCTTCATTATTTTCTCATTTATTTTCTTCTTAATCCACTATCTCTCACCTCCTCCTTAAAATTGGTACATTACTTCCTTATTGTCGGAATTTTTTCCTTTATTCTTCCATTTTCAAGAGAGAATCTCTTTTAACTATTCCATTGCACAGCTAAAGACAAAACCAAAACTTATCTTTCGAACTTCCTTTCTGCAACGGATGACTACCAAATTCCTTGTAGAAGAAATAGAGTTGCTTTCTTCTGCCAAAGAATTCATTGAATCAAATCCTCCTACCATTTAGTGACTTCTCATTTTTTTTCACAGGAAAAGTTTTCATCTTCAGATTATAGAAATTGTTTTCTTTGCCTTACCATCTTTAAAAGGTACAAAAATGTTTGCACCTGCAATTAGTTTATGGTTTTTATTTATTTTCTACTTGGCCGAATAATTATATTATTACTTAATATTATTATTTTATTTTCTTATTATTATTCATCATCATATATTCTTTCCTAGATGAGCATTCTGTAATTTAGGGTAGAGGAATTGCTTATTCAGTAATGCTGTTTGTATAAATAACAAACCCATTGTGTAGCAAATTTAGTAAATGTCTCTTGTTCTTCGTAGCATACTATTAAATTTAAGACGTTGTGAATAGCTTGAGTCTTCAAGACAGATTGGTAGTTTAAGCAAATAATCAAGAAAGTCAATAGTTTCCAAATTTTATTTTGTTAAGAACATCAGAAAATTGAAGATTTTCCTTGAATTCTTCCAGATATTTCATCCCAAAAACCTATTCATGTCTTTAATTTGAAGAGACGTTTTTAACTTGCTGTCAAAACAAAAAATAATTTTGAAGTCAGTGTAATTCTTCTTTTATGTGTCCATTCAGGATATGAGTGATCATGGTTCTCCACTACTTCCTATCCTTTGTATCTCTAAGCAGGGTTACTGCCTTTAATATCCCACCCTGTTCATGCACTAACATCCATTTACACAAAATATTTAGGAGTGTTACTCATTGTTTTTTCTATGCCTTCAATATACCCTGTGAGTGTTAAATTCTCCAAGCCCTCTTTCCTCAGTATGTGTCTCAGCAATTTTAATGGTCTCTTTCTGATTTTAACTACAAGCAATACTTTTACTTCCATTTTTCTTAAAACTTGTTGCTTGCATGCTATCTTCCTCTCTCTGGACTCCAATGTCCATAAGCATGGACTCGGTATCTATGTTCACAAGCATCTCCCAATGGCAAGAGAACAATCTCTTGTGTCTCCAGATTGTTCTGACATGTGCTTCTGACTTTCACTAGTCAGATATCTCTTCTTTTAACATTCCTCTTCTCATGACCGTTCTTTGCTGGATAGAATTTCTGATAGTATAGATAAGGCCTTCTCTCTGCACTTGTTTGCAAATATCTCTGTATTTGGAGACTTCAATGCCCATCATATCAAATGGCTTCATCACTCTAACGCCATTGGTTTTGCTGGAATCCAGATTTGGGACTTTTCAATTCCTCAATTGTGTTTCCCTAGTAATTCCAACCAACACACTTCTCTCTACTTGATATCTTCCTTAACTCGTTGCCAGAATTATGGCATGCTCTGCAGCTGTATATTCTTTCGGCGACTCTGACCATACAGTCGTGTCTATAGATATCTCTCTACATTCTCCTATCAGGCAAGAACCCCCTATTAATGTAACATTTTTCTATTAGGAACACACTGATTGGCACTCGTTTTTTGATTTCCTTTGCAATGCCCCTTTGGATTAATATTTTTAATCCATCCTGGCTGAAAGCCGACATTGAAGTTTTTTGTGTCAGCACAGAAATACCAAGTGAAACCGCAATCTTCTTTTTGGTTCTCTTCTGCCTGTTCAGCCGCTATAGCCCACATGAATCACTTCTGGCTATACCAGAGTAACAGGTCTGATTGCAACAGACACTGTATAGACTCTCACAAGTTTGATTCTAGGGATTACTAGTGGCTCTGCAGGAATCTACTGAACAAGAGAATATACTCAATCCCTCCTCCCTTCAATAAATTTGAAATATGTTGTCATCTACTGCAGATAAAGGCAAGTGCTGTGTTCAGCTATTCTTTTCCTGCTCCATTCTCGGCTTACCATTTGCATCTCTGCCTGATGTTTCCTCTAGAACAGAATCTCTACTACTGAGTGATATGCACATAACTTTGTCCATAGTTTATGCTATTATTTCTAGACTAGACTCCCACAAGGCTTGCAGACTTCTAAAGATTATTGGCAGCTCTGCAAGAGTGTGCTGAACAACTGCAGACCCACAATACCTCCATTATTCAAGCAATTTGAGGTCCTGACTACTATTAGGTCGGCATCTCAATCCCACCCTTTCACTGTTGAAACAGTTAAATGTAACCGTCTCTTCTACTCAGCTTCTTCTCTTGCAGTTCTCCTATGTGCAATTCTCTTCTCTGATAACTAAAATCTTCAAGTGTAATGTCAACCGACATCTTCTGATACCTTCATCTTGTTCCCCGTCCTTCTCTTTATCCTCTCCCCAGACACACCTCTTTACTCTTGTTCACTACCCTCTGTAACCCTTGTATGCTAGTGGCACTCCCACCTTGCTTGGGGTGAAATGCTTAAAAAAAGAATTTCTGCAATTGTCCTAAAGAAATGTACTCCTGAACTGACTCCTGTTCTCTCTAAACATAACAATAAATGCCTCACTATTTTTTTGCTTTTCAGCTTGTTGGAAGAACTCTGAGGAATCATCTGATGCTTTGAATTATCACTCTTTTAGGCTCTTACCAATTTTTGACAAAGTATTAAAGATGAATCAATGATGTATCCTACTTCGCATGACCTCTTTTGGGATAAACAATATGGCTTCCATTTCTAGAGGTTTGGTACCAATGTCTTAATACTGCTGAATTTGACTAAGCTTCAGATACGAATTGGCAAAGCCTGGGCTGTGGCCTTAGATATCTTAAAAGCATTTGACAAGACTTGGCATACTGGCCTTCTCCATAAGCTCAACAGCTACCCTGCCTCTGGATGAATATTTGGCCTAATCCAATGATTCCTAACAAATCATGTAATGAGGTTCATGTCGATGATGCAGAGAGATCGGCTTTCATTTAATTGCCACAAAGAACCTTTTCTGTCTGCCATCAGCATGACTGATGCTAATCTCCAAGAGAGAAACACTTTGTGCACACTGGGACCCATATTTTCTGCTGACGTGAAGTGGAGAAATTATATTGAATAAATTGTTAGGTCTACTGCTAGGAAATTTGGTTCACTGTGAAACTCCCTTAAAAATGTTTGCTTCCCTGCTACCTACAATCTCCAAAGATTTAAAATGCAATGCCAATCACCATTTTCTGTCTAAAAGAATCCTATTCCTTTATTGTCCTTTTCCTCAGTTTTCCTCACTAAAATCTTATTCTCTTTCACTCTCTGTAACCCACTGTATCCTAGTGGCATTCATCCCAAGCAAGGCAATAAAGCCACTAAGACACAAGGAGTTACTGAATGTGAGAGAATACAAGAAAAAGAAAGCATTATTAAGGAGATAGAACAATAAAAGAACAGCCATTTCAAATGCAAAATGATGAGACCTAACTGATAATCTAGTACTGCACTTAAATTCAGAAAGTCTAGGTACCATAGAGCATGTTCATCAGAACTATCATCAGGAAAGTCTTTATAGAAAAGGTACACAGAAGCTATGTTATGTTAGTGGGAAAGGGACTGGCACCGAGATGTTAGGTCAGGACCAATAACATTGCAAATACTTCTATATATTTCATCAAGAATCTCTAAATACATAGGAGAAGCACCAGACCAGATGTGGCAGAAATATTTGAAGCATGGATGAATGTTAAACATATAAAAGTGCAAGATAGATAATGGTGAGAGAAATTGTATAAGATGACACAGTAACTTTCATAGCAGCAGACTTTGCAACTAATTGAATTTAATCTTTCCATTTCATATCCACAGAAAACATTTTAGTTTGGTAATGAGTCACTTGCCTAGAGGTTAGTATCAACTATTCTGATGGAAAGCCAAACATTAAACTGGAGCAGTTTTGTTTTGGAGGCATTAAAATTAACAAGCTATTTCTTGCCCCAGTTAACAACAGTGTGTAGGTAATATTTTAGCTGCCAATTTGAATAACTTTGAACTAATCAGACTTACCATTCAGGTATTAGTAAATTTAAAACTTTTGTAAAATCTTTGGCTAAACTTCAGTCCTCTCGGGGTAGTGTGTAACATATTTTGTATTTCCTCTTTTATCAGTGAGACGTTTTCTCATAATACAATCAACGTTTTTAAAATTAGAGGCTGAGATTGGTTCTTTCCAATATTTAACTCACTCTGTTCACAAGGCTTGACAGTGACACATGTTTACTTTAGCAAAAATTGCCCACTTCCTGTCATCAGTGTCATGAAGGCATCAGAATACCCTGACCCCTGACCCCATTTTGTACATTCTGTGTTTATATACCCCCACACCCCAGTAAATTTTGGAATATTTTAATATATTAGTAGCTGTGACATGCAAACTTCATAAATTGTAACTGATTGGTCTATGGTGCTCCATGGTAAATATCTAACTTCGAAATAAAAAAATTCCTTTTATCTATGAATTCAGGTTAATAATCAACATAAATTTAATTTTGACATTACAAAGTGAAGACTTAGTTATATATCCAGGTTCTATCTATGATTTAAGACCATAAGCAAGATATTTTCACATTTTAAAAGTTGATTTTTCAAGAATTGTTTGGAATTGATATCATAGATTCATATTAAACAGTCTAGTCTATATCAGGTCAAGGGTTAAAGAAAAGAAATGATTTTCTGAATTGTAAGAGTTTAAAAGTCTTTTGGCTATTTTCCTATGAAGATTGTGTCACCCAATACTGAATATTGAACAGGTTAAAAAGTTTTTAAAAAATTATTCGATATTTTATTTCTTCATTTTTCATACCAATTGAAATTTGCCCAAACATTTTTTTCCTTATCATCAACACTTCTTTCATGATTTTCCAAATTTTTACTCATTTTTTTTTTGCTATTTTTGCAAAATGAAAAGCAATTCTTCACTTTTCAATATGATGATTAACAGACAGGATTGATTTGCAGAATTTACTTTATACAAATTTCAGAAGTACCGTTTTATTTTATTTTATTTTTTTCATTCACACACAGTTTTATCAGTTTTTGCTTTTCTTTTCTTCCATTTTTCTTCCTATTGTCTGTGGTTTGCTTGGATCTTTATATTTTTGATCAACAATAAATTAAAGAAATCTCCCCTCTACCTAAAAACAAAAAAGTCAACAAGTTGTAATTTTTTATTCTCATTTTCAAAAGTCATTCAACGAGGGTGACTGGTTTCATTGATGTGAAATTACTGCCTATTGTTTTGTTGGCACTAATAAGACTTCCCATTTCAGACGCTTCAAAAACAAGAAATTCTTCGGAAAAGATTAATCAATTTTAATGAAATTTACTTTGATTTGGGGCATTTATTGTGGGAAAGCATTTTTGATAGATTTTTCTTTTTCCTACTTTGTCTTAACTTTTGGAATTTATGAAATTTTATTGATATAAATTGTGAAAAAGTTTTTATTGAAAATTAAGTTTGCTTCAAGCAACTTTGAATAAGAAAAACATTGGCTTCTTCTTCTTGTAGATAGATTACATTTCTGAACTCGAAAAAAATAAGTTTTGATTTCCAAGCCATAAGATTTACTTAAATATCACAATTCCAATCATAATATAATCAGAAATCATTTTGCATATCATTTTTTTATTGGCCCCAAAATTGTCTTTCAAAACTTTTGGAATTTAACTGATGACCAACAAAAAAAGAATTCAGCTGATAATTTTTTTTAACAATTAAAAGCAAAGAAAGAAACAAATTTTGCTTAGAAAAAGAAACAAATTTTGCTTTAAAAAACAAATTTTGCTTAAATGAGTAAAAATGTCAGGTTAATGCAAGACTGTGAAAAACTTTTTCTTTTAATTTGTTTTAATAAACAGAGAAGTTGAAATTTTTCTTATATTGAACAAATTATTACTTATTATATTCACACACGCAAATAAAGGATGTTCCAATAACTTGGACCAATTATAAATGTGAATTAAGTTTAAGTGTCTAATGATTTTTTCTTTTTCTTTCAGATTTACTGGACATATGGGTGATATTATTTTTCACACATAATTGCCATGAATTAAATAACACGATCCAATAGGAAAATAAATACATTTTCACCAATAACACTGATTTATTTACTGCTGACTTTGATCCGTCTTAATGAAACACCCTTATATATAATCCATCTTAATGAAACACCCTTTACATTCATATAGGCATACATATACACACAGATAGACATATGCACTATTACAAATATACACACACATACTTACATTCAGATATGCACACAGTGTCACACCCACTGATACATTTGCATATCCATACCCTCATACATTCAAATATACACACAGATGTACATACACACTTGTATATTCATATACACACACACATGTAAACCCACACTTATATATACACATATGCACACACGCCCATTCATGCACTCACTTGTGCACCTTATGCAATCACGTAAGAACACCAATGCACATACACGCATTCATAAATTCATATACACACATATACATTTGCACATTCACTCTCACATATGCACAATCACATTCACACACACATATTTACTAAGCTTAAGTTAAATACGGAAAAATAGGAGGAAAGAGGTGGAGTGATGAAGCTGATCTTTTTTGCCATATAAACACGTGTATAGACAATCCACATTCACTTCATATTTCATTGATTATTATTCTGAAAATTCTTTTCTTTCCAAAAAGCCACTACTTTATGGAACAGATTCCCGAGAGGACATTTCCCCAAACATTACAATCTTAACCACATCAAGTGTATGGTCAACTGTTAACTAGTGCATGAATCCTAACAATTTGTACTTACTTCCCCTTTCCCTTCTTAAATACATACAACAATCTCATTTAGTAACTTTCTACCTTGTGTGGCTTTTGGTCATATTATTATTAGAATCAGGGATGATCAAATACCAAAATCAGGGATGATCAAATACCAAAAGTACTCCTGTACAGTCAGCTACACAGCAGAAAAAGAAATGTGTGTAGACTATGGTTAATGTACATAATCAAGTTGAAAAGCTATTTGGAAGCTGCTGGGGTACCACTTAAGACATTTGAGCAGATAGTCCTGGGCAAAAAAGACTGGTGAATATGTTGTCACAATGGCATCAAAGCATTTGAACATAGATGCCTCCAAGACATTTAAGAAAGGTAAGAGCAAGTACTAAACAATCTGCATTAAGACCAGTAGTCTTGTTGCATAACCCACAATCTTTTACCCTATGTTGTATTGTGTGAAAGTCTTTTGCCAAACTGAAGTGCCATATTTGACAGAAACATCTACCTACAAGCATATGCCCTGCTGGACGCTCATACATCAAAACTCGTGGGAGAGTTCATTATTGCAAAAGAGGGTATTAAAGATTGAGCATAGGGGGGTGAAATTTTGCACTTTTAGAAATATGCCTGGATACATAGAAATTCTTTAAGATGATGATGACACACCCTTCAAGTAGGGACTGTAATCTTGCAGACAGGAAGAAGATGACACTGAAACATTTATAAACATTAGCTTGTTAATACCAGTTTCATTATGATAGCATTGACTTGCATAAAACAATCTGACATAAAGTGTATATTATTCTGTTAATGGAATTGGGGAGCTAGGCTTAAATCTAGTTTATTGCATTCACTTCTGCATGAATGCCCTTGGGAAAGTCATGAATCCATCTTTTATTCCTAACACAGCTATGGGTAAAACAGTAGGGTAGACTGGATGCCTTACTGGCAGCTAGTCTAAGAATAAAATAATACTGAATTCAAAGTAAGGAAAAGACAATGGAAATCACTTGATTATCTCCCCCAAGAAGTCATAGCAATTTACTAAAAGAAGGGAAACTGTGGAGGACCATTACCAGAAATTACATGACATTTAAAATGATTGAAAGGACAAAAATACTTTTGCATGGTAGTTATTTTTGGACATCTTCCAATAATGTGAAGATAATAACATTAATAAATACATAACCAAATGGACGAGAGCCAAGATGAGGGGAGAAAAAAGAAGAAGAAGATTTATTCAGTTTCAAACAGCAATTGCTGAGAAAAATTCTGTCCCGAATAACATCTGCTGGTATGATGATCCAGAAGATAATGACCTTGATGATGGTGGCAGTGGCAATGAGGTAGTTTCAACCAAGATAACACCATGGAAAATTTGATGAAAGAATCAATTTGAAAATTAATTTAATTGTTGAATGAAGAAGAAAAAAAAAGTAAATTAAAATTTAGAAAAATCTTTAAAGGTGAAGAAATAAATAAACGAAACATTTGAGATAATGTAAATCAAATTTAAATAATATTAATTATCAAAAAAGTGACAATGAGAGAGAGAGAGAGAGAGAGAGATAGAGAGACAGAAAGAAAGAAAGAGAGAGATAGAAAGAAAGAAAAAGATACAGAGTGAATGTGGGGGGTTAAAACAGAGAGAGAGCATGAAGGAGAGAAAGCATAAATGGAAAAAAGAACATAAAAAGCAATGAAAAGGAAAAACCAGCAGCAGCAGCAATAATAATAATAATAATAATAATAATAATGATAATGATAATAATAATAATAATAATTGCAAGTTACTGCAGACTTTTGTTGAATAGGACAAGAGATAAGCTAAGGATGCAAGACTGCAAAACAAGAAAACTGGTTATGAATGTATAAAGTGATCGGCTTGAGTGATGAGATGTCTCACCATGTCAGGCTGTAAAAAGAGGATTCATGAGCATCTGGTAAAGAAACGAGAGGAAAGAAGTTTATGAAATAAAGAAGGAGAAGAAAAAAGACAGAGTGAAAATGAGAGGGTGGATTAGGAAAGAAGGGAGAAAAGAAAGAAAATGATAGAAAGAGGACCATAGAGAGAAAAAGAAAAAGACGAAATAGAAGAAGGGGGAAGCGGATAAGGGGATAAATGATGACAATGATGATGACGTCATGGACAACAACAATGACGACAATGACGACGATGACGATGATGATGACGAAAACAAGAGAATTGACCATGAAAATAATGAGGAATGATTGAAAGAGGCTCATAGAGAGAAGGAGAGGAAGAGGGAGGAGGATATTGGCAACAACGAAGACGACGATGATGATGACGATGACGATGATGATGATGATGAAGACAAGAGAATGGACCCCAAAAAGAATAAGAAATGATAGAAAGAAGCTCATAGAGAGAAGAAGAGGAAGAGAGAGGAGGATAATGGCAACGACAATGATGATGATAATGATGATGATGATGATGATGACGATAATAATGATGACGATGACGATGATGATGATGATGAAGACAAGAGAATGGACCGCAAAAAGAATAAGAAATGATAGAAAGAGGCTCAAAGTGAGAAGAAGAAGAAAAAAAGGCAGAGGAGGAGGAGGAGGAGGAGGATAATGGCAACAACCATGATGATGATGATGACAATGATGATGAAAACAAGAGAACGGACCCTGAAAAGAACAAGGAATGACGCAGAAAGGATTACAGAAAGAAAAATGAAGGAATGGATCCTTATATTAAGACATGAATAAGAATTAAATTAAAATGATGGTGATGATTATGATGATAGTGGTGATGGTTGTGATGATGGGGAGGGGGATGATGATGATGAGGAGGAAGAGTAGGGGGATACAGGAGAGGAAATATATATCCAAATATATGTGTGTGTCCCAGCGTCATTTGCAGAACTAAATGCATGTTTTTTTTAAACTGCAGAAAGGGGTTGGGGATTGCTGCAAAGAAATTGCTTTTTCTGTCTTTCCCCATTAAATCAGAATCATATTCCACTTCTGAGAATTTTCCAACAAACTTTCAGGGATTTTTTCCTCCTCCAAAATAATATCAAAGTTAATGACACAATTTAGAATCAAGGCAAAACTTTGTCAGCCTCCACACTGATGATGTTCTTGAAAACCTTTTCAAAGGACAAGTGGTAGATTTAAAAATAAAAGGACAACAGTCGGGCAGCTTTGATTATTTAGATAAGGAGTTGGTTGGATTTGATGTTTCAAATAAAAAAAAAATATATCTACAAAATCTTTTTCAAAAAAGGCAAAGACAATTACAAAATATGTCACACCTGTTGATTGATTCTGAAAAATACAAAGATAAAGGAAAAAAAGGTCATTAACCACAAATTCATTCAGATTTTACAAGTACTAGACTGATGGTTAAAATGCAAAAAATTCAGATAGAAATTCAGGTAACGGAATTAATAAAAGATGTTCAAAATCCAGTTAGGAAATTTTGGTTAAAACGTTGATCTAACATTCTATGGACAAGCAAAGCTTATCTGGTAAAACCACATCGTAAAAACCAAGAATGACATTGATTCAGGTGAAAGAAAATATTTAATTGTTACTAATCAAAACATTGATCATTGCTTCTGGCTTGAAATTAACATTTTCTATATCTTCTGCAATTATGAAAAAGAAATTAAGAGGACACAATTAAATTAAAAGTTCACAAACCAACAGATTAATCCCCAAGAGTACTGTCCCATTGGGACAGTCCTCAGTCTAGAATGGAGAGCCTTAATTCCAATGGGATTATTGCTTGCAGCAGGCAAACACTTAAGTCTTCAAGTTTAGGCAGGCAATAAAAACATTAGGTTGAAGTGTGAGATTGAAGATTGCCCTACAAGATAATACCCAAGTAGATTAAAGTGTTGCATCATGGATTTGGTGTTGGTGGGATAGTTATTGTGAGTTCAATCCTTGGGGTGAGTAGTGCAGATTTAGGTTTAGTGAAAACAAAACTATCAGTAACTGAGCATTAAATGTAGTGAAATGATTGAGACTAGATAACAACAAAATGAAGTCATTGTTAATATATATATATATATATATATATATATATATATATATATATATATATATATATATATATATATATATTGTGTATTTGGACAGTAATCCCACTTTTATACAAGTTTCACTAAAAATCACTGTCAAGGTAATGCAGTTAATGTTGTAGTGTTACTTTCCTTGTTAGCTGTTGGGTCATGTAATTTAATAGTTGTGTATTTAAGCAGTAATCCCTTTTTTGGATAAACATTAACTGCAGTACCTTGTCAGTCATTTTTAATGAAACTTGTATAAAATAAGGATTGCTGCCAAAATACACAATTATTAAATTATATGACCCGGCAGCCAACAAGGAAAGTAACACTACAACATTAGCTGTCAGTACCTTGTCAATGATTTTTAATGAAACTGATATATATATATATATATATATATATATATATATATATATATATATATATGAAGAAATATAGTCTTAAAGTGTGCTATATTTATGGGATATAGTGCTCAATATCAGAGATAGAGCATGTGTAAATATAAAAGTGGACATAGAAGTCAACACTTAGAGGAGACAGTCTGTTTCATGCTAGATGCAATCGTCAGGCAACTAGTCGCCTGACGATTGCATCTTGCATGAAACAGACTGTCGCCTCTAAGTGTTGACTTCTATGTTCACTTTTATATATATATATATATATATATATATATATATATATATATATTTATAATAAATAGTATTAACAACATTTACTGTCCTGAATGTCCGAGAAATTTCATAGAAAATGTGTCCTCCACCAGGAATCAAACCTGTATCCTACACAGAACCATCATATAGCCTGGTGTGCAATAATATTTAGCTACAGAGGAAGTGCCTGGTTAGTAAGGTTAAATTACTGCTTTTAAACTACATTTGATTACTTTAAAATATGCTTCAAGTAGACATGAGTGTTCAAGAGAAATCATGGGAAATTAGCATGTCAGGCTATATGATGGTTCCATATAGGATATAGGTTTCGATTCCTGGTGGAGGACACATATTTTCTATGAAATTTCTTGTACATTCGTGTCAGTAAATGCTATCAATACTGTTTATTATAAACAGGGCATTTACTTTAATGCACACACATATATATATATATATATATTAGGGTGGATTTTTATCACTTTAAACATTATTATTAGTGGATACTTGTATTTGAGTAGGCACTCCATTTACATATGGCCAAAGCAGGATAGGCATTAAACAGTGGCTACCCTGAGGGATGCATGTTCGATTCCTGTCGAAGACTGAACATATTTTAGAAAAAAGATTTCTTGAAATTTCAGGCTGATAAGTGAAAATAAATATATATATATATATATATATATATATATATATATATATATATATATATATATATATATAATAAAAAGACTTAAACACTAATATTCCATGGTCATAATTTATTCCATTGGAATCGCAAAAACGACCCAATTCATCAGACCTACAGATTCAAAAAAAAAAATTTATTTATTTTTATTTTTTTTTTTAATCTGTAGGTCTGATGAATTGTGTCGTTTTTGCGATTCCAATGGAATAAATTGTGACCATGGAATATTAGTGTTTAAGTCTTTTTATTATATCCTTACTCTGTCCTGGACATCGAGTTCTACCTGGATCATATCCTCTTGGAATTATTTTTATACACATATGTGTATGTGCATATATAATTGCATATGTATGTGTGTCTTCACCACTAATATTGTCTATATATATATATATATATATATATATATATATATATATATATATATATATATATATATATATATATATATATATATATATATATGGAGCATCTACTCAAATACAAGTGTCTATTAATAATAATGTGTAAAATGAAAACATAACAATTTGTCAGTATAATAAAAATACATTTTAATATATATATATATATACACATAAATACATACATACATACACACACACACACACATATATATATATATATATATATATATATATATTAGTGTGGAATTTTATTAATCCAACAGATTTTTATCACTTTAAACATTATTATTAGTGGATACTCGTTTTTGAGTAGGCACTCCATTTAAATATTAAGCAGGATATTTATTTATTTCCCCCTACCGGCCTGGAATTTTGAGAAACCTTAATAAATAGAAATTTGTGCATTTCAGCTGGCTTGATTCCAAAGTGTTATAGGCATGCTAGTCTAAATGGTGGCTCTCTCTCTCTCTACTCAGAGAGATGCCGGTTCAATTCCTGCCAAAGAGTGCAAATTTTGTTTTAAGATTATTTGAAATTTCAGGTAGGAAATAAATAAATATAATGCTTAATATGTAAATGAAGTGCCTACTCAAATATGAGAATCCTCTCATAATGTTTAAAATGATAATATACATATATATATATATATATATATATATAATGGGATGACAGCATCAAGAATAGTGCATTACTGAAGAAATATAACAACATCACAGGCACTGAAAGCATTCTAGCAAAGATACATCTTATGTGGGTTGGTTATGTTGTGAGAATGGACGAGTATAAGCTTCCAAAAAAGGTGCTGTATGGACAACTACCAAAGTGCAAGCATTCAGTTGGACATCCACTCTTACACTACAAAGACAAATTGAAAGAGAACTTGAAATATAACTTTGATCTGAAAACCTGGGAGGCCCAAGAATCAAACCGAAAGGATTGGCGTAAGACATGTTTCATTAAGTGAAAGGGTTTTGAAGGCAGTAGACTGAAGTACCGTGATCAGCTTCATGAAGCAGAGACACCTTCAAAATCCTGCTTTAACAAATTTCATCTGTCAGTGTGGCTTTGTCTCCTGCAGCAAGGCTGGGCTAGTATCACACTAAAGAAAGCACAAATGAGATATATCTTTTCCTTACCTGATTTTCTCAACAATTGCCCCTGTTAGCATGTATAAGTGTAAAATGAAAGGCACTATCCAATGCTGACCCTCATTTATCGTTCATGATAGGAGAGTCCACCACACACACACACACATATATATACAGGGAGGTCCATAAGGTTTGTGTGCACTTTAAAAAATTTATAACTTTATTTGTATTTGAGATAGAAATAATTTGTAAAAAGGATTAGAAAGAAGTAAATCTATATTTTTTAAGGTTTTATTGAAATTTTATTTAAGTTTCCACATGTCCTCCATCATTAGCAATACAAAGGGTAATATGATTCTGCAGTTCACAGAAAACATTTGCCAACTGATTTACAGTAATGCCTGAAATCACATTAGTTATTTTAGCTATACTTAAAACTAGGTACATTAAACTTTATAACATTTTTTACAGATTATATCTATCGCAAATACAAATAAAGTTATAAATTTTTTAAAGTGCACACACACTTTATGGACACCATGTATATATATATATATATATATATATATATATATATATATATATTAATGATTTAATTTCAAATTTAAAATCTTTTAAAAATATAGATAGAAAACTGTAAAGATGTAACCCTGAGGATTTTTTGGCCATGACTTTGTTATATTGAAAAGAACTTCAATTTCTTCAAGAAGAAATTCATTGTTCATTTGTGTTTTGGGTTTTTGAATTCTTCTTTTGTTGCAGTAGAAGACAGATTTGATAAATGTTCTTCCACTTAGGCTCTTTTTGAGGTAGATTAGCCATTATATTTCTTTATGGTTTGTACACTTGGATGCTCAAAGTGTCTAGCATGAAATCATCAAGACGTTTGAGATGTAGTGCTATCAATGCATCTTGCGGATATCATGGAGTGATAAGAGGACAAACAACTCAGTGATGCAAGAAATTGACCATCAGCAATTATCTCGCTATCTGACAATAGTAGCAAGGGCAAAAACAGCGTGGTTCAGTCATGTAGCGAGATGAGAAGAAATTTTGCAGTTGCTCTTAAATAGAAAGATCATTGGAAAAAAGAACTCGATTGTGAGTGTACAACATGTTCAGACAGTAAGAAGACAAAGACAAAGCATGATACGATTAATCATAAAGGACAGATCAGAGTTTTTCAACATGATATGATTGGTCACAAGAGACAGAGGAGAGTTTTTCAACATGATATGATTGGTCACAAGAGACAGATCAGAGTTTTTCAACATGATATGATTGGTCACAAGAGACAGAGGAGAGTTTTTCAACATGATATGATTGGTCACAAGAGACAGACCAGAGTTTTTCAACATGATATGATTGGTCACAAGAGACAGACCAGAGTTTTTCAACATGATATGATTGGTCACAAGAGACAGATCAGAGTTTTTCAACAGGATATTATTGGTCACAAGAGACAGATCAGAGTTTTTAAACATGATATGATTGGTCACGAGAGACAGATCAGAGTTTTTCAACATATGATTGTTCACAAGAGACAGATCAGAGTTTTTCAACAGGATATTATTGGTCACAATGAACAGCTCAAAGGTTTTCACCATCATAAGAATAGTCACAAGGGACAGATCAGAGTTTTTCAACAACATACGATTAGTCACAAGTGACAGATACACTAAGAGCAGTTTGCAGACCTGATGACAATGATGATGATGATGATGATGATGATGATGACGACGACGACAACGACGACGACAACGACGACGACGATGATGATGATGATGATGATGATGATGATGATGATGATGATGATGATAGCAAATTCCATCAAAGTAAAATTAGAGAAAATGAAAACAAAAAGGACACATAATTAACATCAGGAAGGGATCCTTGACATTTCTAGGGCACAGAATTAGGAAAGAGGACTTGGAAAATTCGATACCCACATGAGAGAGTGGCAAGAGAGACAGAGGAAAACAATGCATAACCTATCTTGTGAGCTTGAGTAAAGGGATGACAAAACACCTCTTGAAGGAACAAGGCAGATAGAAGAAGAAGAAGTAGAAGCTTGAATAAATGGGTTTAAGAGGGATAACAAAATGACAAAATTTATTTTATTATTACTACAAAGGACAGGAAGTTGTGGAGAATCATGATCGTCTACATCCTGAAGTGAGATGGTGCATAGAAGAAGAAGACTAACCTAACAAAACCGAAAGCTCCATGGAGATTAAAAATCAAACAGAATTTCCTATTATTGACGTTTTATTAAACATAAGTTAGTCTGGCACAAGATTAAACCATGGGCAAAGTTTGTTTTTGTATCAATGCAACAAAAATTGAAGAAAATTCTGTCTGGATAAATATTCCAATTTGGTGCTTTTTTTGTATAGAAGATCAAACTTTATGATTTTATTTTGTCAAGATAATTGAACAGAGAAAATCTTCATTATATCATTTCAAAAGCTTTATTGTGATAATAATTAATAATTAAAAAGATAATTTTTTCATTATTATTTCCATCTTTATTATCACTTTCTCTTTCATTGGAGATTATATATTTTCCTTTTTTTTTAATAACTGAAGAATATTGATTTGATTTTGCACTGGGTATTTTAAATAAATATATATTTGAGAAAAAATTCAATCAGGAAACATAGGTGACCTTCATGGCTAAGTGAAGTGTTTATCTGTTGTTAGAAACATTAGTCAATATTGAAACATAGTTAAAGTACTTCAAACACTGATTTTTAAGTATGACAGGCTAGCCCTTATATTAGGACGATTAACAAACAATGTTCCAATATATTTGATTTTTGAAATACTTTTGTGGGGATACAAAATTTATTAAAGCAAAAACTGGACATATTAAAACATATTAAAATTTCTTACAAAAACGGGTAACAAAAATATTACCATTAAATGTTAATCTTAAAATATAACATGATTAATGAAATAAGTCTGCTAAAGGTTTAAAAGTATTCTCTAATCAGAAATAAGATTGATAATGAGATTACAGAGAGATGGCTGGCAGGACTTAATGTAAACAGATTCCAACACTTTCAAATGAAACTCAGCATTAGTCTTACTCAGTACTGTAAACATGTTTTGGCTATAAGACCAGACACATTGCTGAATTTTTATCAAGTATTCAGTTACTGCCAAATCTGTTGTATTCACATAACTGTGCAAATTGTCCACTTTGCTCTTGGCTAGTATATGTTGGTTGATTCTTGCTTCCAACATTTGACTCATTTTACCTACACAGACAGCATTGCACTGACATTTGAAGTGGTAAATTACCAAACTGATATGATGGGGCAGGTAGAATACCCTACTGGATGTCTCAACATTGGCTGTGCACCAAAAACAATTCTATTTTTGGCCAAGTGCTGGACTTGGCTAAATTTTGGATATATCTACAATCAGGATGTGTGTGTGTGTGTGTGTGTGTGTGAGTGTGAGAGAGAGAGAGAGAGAGTTAAACGTTAGTACTGAATGCCTGTTCCTTTAGTGCCAATCAGGAGAAGCCAAATTCATTCTCAAACTCTTCGCAATCTGTTCCATGTTGCATCTTAATAAATACAATAATAGCAGCAGCAAAATACTTTTGGTTGAAGATATTGGCCTGAAGAAGTTGTCCAGTTGAATTGGTGCTGCTTTAACTCAAGGAATGAGGCAGAATTAAGGGCCTTGTCAGGATTTTAGTGGTCCTACTTTGCATCTAAACTGATTGGGGATAAGTGATTTATAAGGATAATCATAAAACACTGTATCTGTCTTACTTGATTGGTCTATCTAATTAGGCTAAGTAAATTTATCCTCCTTGACTAGCAAATATAATTATGTTAAACTAGTAATTAGATTTGCAAGTTTCAGTCTCTGAAGTTAGTTTAATTGCCAGGATACCAGACAGAGTGGTTGTTTTAATCATGATAAAAATATTATAATTATCATGTTTTGCTGAGATATTATTTCTCTGTTTGGTGTAGGGGGATATTGCAGAGTTGATTTTTAACTAAGTCAAATCAGTGAGAAAACATTTTGATAAAGATACAGATAATTACAAGTGTTACCTCCCTTGTCTGGATGGAGTATCAAGAACTTTGGGTATGGAACCTGTTTATGATTATTTAAAAGGAATGGCTTATTATAATCATGTCTTGTTAAAAGACCCTCTGGATAGTAAGGATTATATACAAATTGGTAGAATTTTTTATCTTGTGTGTCCAGATGTCTTTTTGCTTACTACTGAGTAAGCAGAAGGCAAAAAATCCATAGCCATTCATAGTAAGATAAAGATTTCATCTTCTGCTTTCGTGATATCCAATCAAACACAAGGATTAGAATTGAATCTTTATTTGCAGATGCAAGAATAATTATTTTGCAGTATGCCTGTTTTTATTCTATTTGAAGAATTTGTCATTTAAGGTTACATCAGTTTGTAGTGAGTCCCAATAAAAATAAAATATAAAAACGAAATATATAAAAGAAAATAAAAAGAACTCAAATTAAAATAAAGCAATTGTGCTTTTCTTTAAAACCCTTATCTTTTTCTTTCTTTCTTTCTTTTTCTTTCTTTCTTTCTTTCTTTCTAAACTTCTCTTTCTATACTTGTCTTAACTCATGAGAACGCAACCCTTAAATAAAAAAAAAAGAAAAAGAAGAAAAGATTGAAGCCAGATGAATAACACCAGAAGTTTACTGGAACAGAGCCAACTAATCAGGTAGGCTCCACACATATCTTCCGTTATAAAAAAAATGAAAAAGAAAGGAATTTCAGAAAATAAAATAATTTTTGGCTAATCAAAAAAATTGATACAAAGAGACTTAAAGAGATGTTAGCCAAAAGTAATATCTGCACCAAAGTCTCAGAGACTGGGCAAAAGTTATAAGCTGACACCTATGTGCTAGAAGCAGAAGGGATAGCAAGAATGATGATGAAAGACACTACCGTGGAGAAACCAGCCATGTGTGATGCATGTGAAGAAGTAGTTAAAAGGTCATCTACTAATGATATTCCTGCCCTGTTTAGAGGTGAGAAAAAACACAGACTGACATATTCACCTATTTCTAATATTACTACTACCCTTCATGCATTCTGACTTCAAAACTACTGGACTTTCTTCAAAGCTACTACAAATATCCACCTTATAAATGAACATTTTGCTACCTGAACACTAAAAGACTTACTCTAAAGAAAATAAATAAAAATATATTATTTATTCTATACTTCATTTAGTTCATTTTATTCCAAAGTTTCCAGTAAATAAGAAAAACAACACTCCATCTAAATGATTAAACTTGTACAATAGTCAGTTAGTCATTAAGAAGTCTATTGCTATGATTTATTGTATATGTACTCTTTTTTTGTAAGTATAAGTTGTATTAGACAGAATTTGCGACCCATATAAGTATATTGTTGTTTGTGATAATTTATTTAATGTAACAAAGATTTTTTGATTTATGAAATATTGGTCAGTATTTAAAGACTTTCTCTTCTGTATTTAAGCACAGAAAAAAAGACAGTTTTTGACCAAATAGTCATTGTCTAGGGAAGATACACTACAGTTCAAAAGTTTGAAGCAACACCTGGTAATTTTTTTAAATTGGCCCCAAAAGTAATTGTTTTGTACTTTAAATAAGAGAAAATTATTATACATGGCTACAAAAAAAGTGAGATATGATTTTTTATTAGAAATTTTATTACAACAAAAAGAAAAAAAAGCATTTCATGATTAAATTTTGCTCTCATCAAAATATCCTCCTTTAGCCATGATTACTGCAGCACAAATTTTTGGCATTCATT
Organism: Acanthosepion esculentum; assembly: GCA_964036315.1. Classification (NCBI taxonomy): domain Eukaryota; kingdom Metazoa; phylum Mollusca; class Cephalopoda; order Sepiida; family Sepiidae; genus Acanthosepion; species Acanthosepion esculentum. The sequence goes on from OZ038505.1 coordinate 80,494,752, forward strand.
GATAAAGTTTCTCAAAGTACAAATTTGATTCCATTCTTTTTTCAATGACTCTAAGAGCTCTTTTTCATTTTTTTTTCACTCTTCTGTCAAGTTCATCCCATGCTAATTCTGAGGGTGGCTTGAAACTTTTGAACTGTAGTGTGTGTATATATATATATATATATATATATGCATAATAGCCACATAGACAAATGGTTAGGATGTTCACTTTCCAACCATGATACCTTCCCGTATCTCACCATGGTTGATTTGTCAGGAAGGTTGTTATCTTGATGTTATCGGTGTGCAGAGGCAATCCCAAATTGTTGTGTGTTTGGAAAATGCCTGGAAAAAAACAAACTGCAGGTTGACTTGTTGATATCAAAGCCTTGTAAGTGAAAATATTCTCTGCCTAGGGAAGATAGATTCATTAGCAAAATCCAAAATTAATAACACTGGTCATGATTCAGTGTAACATTCAATGTTTCAAATGGAATTTACTGGGCAAAAAAGTGGATTATCAGTTATCTCCCTTGAAGTATTTCTATAAAAGGAACTCTTCAGTGCAGTCAAGGTGTTTAGGTTTCTTAATATTTATCATCTAAGCAAGTTAACAAAAAATATTCTTTTCCAGACTTAGTGAGATTTAAAGGGATTTCTTTAGTTCAAATTGATTGAATTTTGACAAATTGTTACTGTGCTATGCTACAACAAGCAATTGGTTTGTTTGGCTGATATTCATAACTCTGAATAAATGGTTATAAAGCCACTAACATTTATATATACAAAAATACTCGTAAAAATGAGAAACAACAAAATGTGGAAACAACAAAACAAATATAATCTATTATTTGGTGGTTATATGGTGTGGAAGATATGAGAGACAGTAATACTGAGTAAAATTGTGAGTTTGGGGTCAAATGTAGATAAAATATGGATTGGAATCTGACAAAATGATAAGATAAAAAATATATTAAGTTTATATAGTCTTTCTCTTATGTTAGTTTTTTTTTTTTTATAGATATGCATAATGTGTATCCAGATAATTTAGTTGGAAAATACAAAATGTGTCTGGGGTTTTCTTAACTAGATTTTTTTGAGTGTTAGGAGATAAATGCATCTATTATGACCTGTAAAAAGAAAAAGAGCCAAAATTTTCATTGACACACATGTTGATGGCCTGTCTGTACTGACTGTCTGTCTGTTAATGAGAATGTCATGTGTTTGTGTGTGTAGATTCAAAAAGTGGGGTTAACTGTCATTGGTTTAGAAAGAGCGAATTAATGATAATTATAATTGCTATAATTATTTTATTATAATTATTTTTGACAATTTAATTAATTTTAATCTATTTGTTTTTAGGGACATGGCAATATATTAGAAGAGAAAGTACATTTTTCTAGGCCAGGAAGTTGACATTTGCTGTGCAACATTAAATATTTTCATGTTTTAAATGAAATGCTCAAAACAATTATGAAGTTTGGCTGGAAAAGTTCTTCCAAATGCAGCATACTCTTTAGCGCTATCATCCGTGTTGGATTTATATATGGGTGAATAGTGGTTGCAGATAATATGGGCCTCAAGCCTGGAGGGATAAAACTAAAAAAAATAAGACTGTAGCAAGTCAGAATTTTCCTTCTCCACCATCTTTGCTTTTTAGAATGCTTTGCTAGTGAATTTGAATACAAGAATTTTGGTATAATACATGTCGTTCAGTCTCGATACATTTCTGTAGGATTTAAAGTATAAATAATAAATATCATGAAATTGGTAATGAAATAAAATGGATGAGTTTAAAAGTGATTATAAATTTTAGTTGAAGTATTTCATGTTTTACACTCAAAAAGCATAATCGAAAAATATATTTTTTTTTATAGATATGAGGTGAGGTGAAGGGTGGGGGGAAACATACCTCATGAAATGGTCCCCAAATTCTATTAGCCCAGGGGCCTCTTTAGGCCTGAATCTGGCCCTGAGTATATATGCATACACTACAAAAATATATATGGGTAATTCCATATCAACGGAAATTCTATAGGCATCATCGCAGAATTTTTTAAAATACAATCTTTGTTTTATATATATATATATATAAATATAAATATAAAAGTGAACATTAAAGTCAACACTCAGAGGCGACAGGCTGTTTCATGCTAGACGATTGCGTTCAGCATGAAACAGCCTGTTGCCTCTGAGTGTTGACTTCAATGTTCACTTTTATATTTATATTTATATATATTTACATATGCTCTATCTCTGATATTGAGAACTTTATCACATAAATATAGCACACCTTAAAACTATATTTCTTCATATATATATATATATATATATATATATATATATATATATATATATATAAAATATATAGTACCAGATTTACATATGGGCTAGTATGGGCTAGGAGTCCCAAGCCTAGAGGCACTCCAATTTTTTTCAGCTGTGGTGATCTACGATCACAAGCCTGTAGCAAGTCAGAATTTTGATTCTCCATCAATTTTTTCCAGATGCTTTGCTAGTGAATTTGGGTCCTAGAATTTCAGTCTAATACAGGCCCTTCATTCTAGATACATTTCTTTAGGATGTAAAGTTTGGATAAAAATTACCATGAAGTTGGTAATGAAATAAATTGAGTTCCCAAACCATTAAAAATTTTAGTTGAAGTGCTTTATTTTTTACACCCAAAAAACATCATGTAAAAATATATCTTATTTTTTTAGACATAGGGGAGAGGCAAACATATCTAATGAAGCCCCTATCCATAATTCTATTAGTCGAGGGCCTAAATCCGATCCTGCCTATTATATTCGGGTTAGCATTTGTTTTCCTCAATGGAAAAATCTCTTTTATCTGACTCAGATTTCCAACATGTTCAAAGATTGGTAAAAAAAAATTCATCAAATTGAAACAGAAATCAAATGATTTATAGCTTAAATTGGCCACTATTTACACTATTCGGACTATTGCCCTCATCTTTGTTGCCATATTTATCACAACGTTTCGGCCTTTCAGTATCTGTCTATATTTCTGAGATGAGGTATTATGTACATTATTTACATTATTCGGACTATTGTACTGATTTTTGTCACCATATTTATTACAACATTTCGGCTGTTGTATGCTCCGGCCTTCTTCAGGTGGTTGAGATGTTGAACTGAACCCTTTATTTCGCTCACTGGGGTAGACTGTTCTAGTTCCACATGCCATGTTATAATGGATGTCAGTTTTTTTTTTTTTTTTTTTTTCTTAAGCGTATCACCCCAAGCAAGGCTGGAGGCCACTATCACGCAAGGGGTTATAGAAGGGTTGGAGGAAGAGCAGATAGGAGTGGTAAAGGAGAGGATGTGGAGAAAGAGAAAGACAGTGGGTTGATCAAGGCAAGGGGGTTACAGAAGATTTGGAGCGAGAGCAGATAGGAATGAAAGGTGAAAGGATGTGGAGAAGGGAAGTGGATAGATCAAGGCAACTGGAGATGTCGATTGACGCTACACTTAAACCTTTGGAGATTGTATTTGTCAGGGAAACAGTAATAGGGAAGGGAGTTCCATAGGCGAGATGTGCGAGACATGAAACTATTGGAGTAGAAGAGACATCTACATCTAACAGTTTCAGCGATGTAGGGGTGGGAACGGGATGCCAGCCTTGTAGGACGTTTAAATTCACGAGGCCTAGGGACAAGCAAAAGCAGCTCCTCAGAGCAATTACCGTGAAAGTATTTGTAAAATAGATAGAGTGAGGCAACATCGCGTCTGTGAGAGAGTGACTGCAGACGAGATGACAGATCAGGGCCAATCACATTGCATATCGGTCTCTGGATCTTATCAAGAACCCTGAGGCAAACAGCAGGGGCCCCAGACCATATATGGCAGCAATACTCCATGCAAGGGCGAATGGTAATGTTAATAGTGTACATAATATTTCATCTCAGAAATATAGACAGATACTGAAATTGGCCAAATGAAAAAATTAACGACTCAATAATTATGATTTAAATTTATCCAAATAAAATATTTTGTTAAAAAATCTAATGGAAACTTTTGGATCAAACTAATAGCCATTGCATATCTGAACACTTAGCAATATTTGTTTATTGTTGCTGAAATTTGGGACTAGGAATCTATGGTGTGGTACGGTGGATATCAGCTCAGATTGAGAAATCAGAATGTTTGAATTTCAGTCAGGTTCACTACATTTCCTTAGGCACAAATACCCTAGGGAATTGATCTTTTCTCACCCCAGAAATGGGTTGAATAGCAGGACAGACTGGGTTCTATAGCTCTGGATGGCTACAGCAGAAAGAAACTGTGGAAAAATCTGTCTAGTCAACTATGAATTGAAAGAGATATGATCGCACAAGTGTGTATCACTTATAGCACTTGACTGACTGACTGAATCGGTAACCTGCTTTGTTTTGTTGCAGAGTTGCTGCTTTCCAAATGGACGGAATTGTAATAATTCTACAATTTCCTGATAATATTTGGCATCTTAATTTTGAAGAAATCTAACTTATTTGCAATTTTTTATATTTGAAATACACAATTGAAATAAGAATTTTGAAACACTTGATGAGTTAAACTTTTATAACATTTGTAAATATGGATCTCTTGTATGGCCAACTACAACAGACCATTGCTTCTTTTGTGAAATAAATACACTTCAAATAAAATTTGTTTCATAAGACTGACATTGGTGAAGAAAATTGAGATGTACATCGTGAAAACAAGTGAAAATGTGTCACATGTATTAGTGAAAAGAATGGATCATGTAACTTCTCTATTTTTTTGAATTGACCAGCAAGAATATATTTGCTGGTGTTCTTTTATTATGAAATATTGAACAAAGTAACTAATAATAACAAAACAAAAGTCATTGAAACAAAGCAAGTTCAGTTGACCATTGATGACAAGTCCAGAACAATGTAACTATAAATAATTTTTTCTATCCTCTGCCAGCCGCTATGATGGAGAAAGCATTACCTTGAACCATCGCCAATGAACACACTGCAAGAGCCACTCCGTTTCGCGAGGCTCGTTCCTTAATCGAGACGCAATCGCGCCAATCCTCCGAAGGAACTCCATCGAACGAGGGCCAATAACCCCTGAAGTCTCCACTGCCACAGGAGTAAAAAAAATCTATCAGCAAGAGAAGAATATTTAGCTATTTCTTTTTATCTCTGCATCTCCGGCGACGGACATCGGCTCAACCGTGGACCTAATCAAATTACCGGTCGAAAATGTATCCGCACAGGTCGCATCCCAAATCAACGACTTACCCACTTTAAAAGGGAAGATGGTAATGCCATCAAGCTGCTTTCAATCACTTTATCGCTTTCTATTTATATATAGAATGTTATGCAAATTTTTTGTTCCACATCAACCAATCACTGACATCCAGATTTAGGTATAAGCTAAGTACCTCAAGTAATTATACAGTTGTTTTTTGTTCTCTGTGGTATGTGAATTACAGATTTACTACCTATAAATCACCAGTTTGTAACCTAAAACCTATGGATTTGTGACTTTTCATCTGTGGAATTTTAAAAAAATTTGCCACTTCTGGATTCTTCGACTACAAAAATTTTTCAAATCCAGAGTTCTCAATCTAGATTAAACTCACTCTTAATGGTTTGGAAGACTTGCAATAACAAATTTTTATTCTGTAAAAATTGCCAGTTCCATAGAATATAAGAATCTGAAGCTATCATTTTTCTATAGATTTTTAAAGATTGCGAACACAAGAGAAAAATGTTTGTAACTTAGCACTTGATGACATGAGATATCAGTTTTGTATAAGAGAAGACGTTTTTTTATATTTTCTTATTTTTAATAGAAGAAAGGAATTATCAAAATAAGAAAGATTAAAAATAAACAAAAACAAAAGTTTAAAATATTTAAACATCTTCTATGTGCCATGTCCCTTCAGAACATTAGTAATCATGACTCTCCACGATTTCCTGTCATTTGTAACCAGTCAGCCAAGAGAAATTTTGCAAGTCAGTACAAGACCACTTTGGGGCCCCAAGGCAGGCAGATATTCTTTCTCAAAATTGAGGGTTTGATGTGCAGTTAATTTACATGTAAACTCTCATAAATTATTTATTTTCATGATCATATATAACATAATGCAACAAACATCTTCAGTTAACAAAGCAACATAAATCAGTATTTATGTTTAGATTCATTAAGCACCTTTTATGTTTTGTCATAGAGAAATACTGTTTAAACGTTCATAATAATAAGGCCTTGAACTCTCTAACAATTACAATAGATAAAGTCCTTGTGAAACAAAATAATAATACGTACAAACATATGATGATGTAAAAATTTTGGTGTGCGCTCGTCACATCATTACACTAATTGATGTGTCTATTCATCTACCTGGGGCTGTATGTAGATACTCTTGGTGTTATCATATATATATCACAACTAGGCCTACCATAATTAATAATAACTACTAATAAACACTAATAAATACTAATAACTACTAATAAATACTAATAAATACTGATAAAAAGAAGTAAGCGTGGTGTGATAAATATAGTGATGTTTGAGTATCTGAATGTAAGTGTGGGCTGGGCTGGGAGTAGTAGAAAGTGCTTGTTCTCAAGGGGGATGGGTAGTGCACGATTGCTGTGAGGCCTTTCCTTTTTCCTGGGCCCCAGAACAAAGTACCGGCTAGAGCCTCTTCACATAGACCCTATTCGTAGCTCTTAGTAAATTTTGTCTGATTGTCATCTCCCCTAAATCCTGTTCTGTCATCCATTTTTACACAAGTTTTCTAGGTAAATAACTCAGTATCCCTCTTCCTCACAATATATCCTGTGAGTGTTAAATTTTTCCAGCTCTCTTTCCTCATTATGTGACTTAGAAATTTCAACTATCTAATTTTTTAATGATAAGTATAAGTAACCTTTTTATTTCCAATTTTTCTAAAATTTTGTCATTATTCATATGTTCAGTCTTTTGGTATAAAGGTCCAAACCTAAATCTAACAAATGGACAATTTTGGTGTTTCACTCAGTATATATATATATATATATATATATATATATATATCAAGAGAGAGAGAGAGAGAGAGTGAGAGAGAGAGAGAGAGAGTGAATAAACATAAATCCATATGCACACCCAATTACATATTGGATGCACTTGTGCAATGAATGGTGTCTCGGAATGAGAAGTCAGAAAGCTGAATTCAAATTGCTGCCAAATTCATTATATTCACTTATGTGCAAATACACTTGGCAAAATATGAATTCATCTTGCAGACTGGTGCTCTTTAGCTTTGGTTGGCAACCAGTCTAAGAGAAAGACTACTCTGAATAGAAAACATGAGGACGCTTGTTTGGAGACATTCTGGCACTTTATATGCAACATGTATTTGTATTCTGGTCTTTGAAAAAATTTGCTTGGTTCTGTACAATCCTTTACTGCTCTAGTCAAATCATGCTCGGGTTGTTTGGCTGTTTAGTTTTAAGAATTAAGTTCCTGGATTCTCATTCTTGAAAGCAATAGCAAAGTCCATTATATCTAAATATCTATATACAGTGCTGGGCAAAAGTAATTTAACCCCTAAGATAATATTTAAAATAATTCTCTCTTTTTTCCTGATGATCAACAAATTGTAATTAAACTATAGATTCATTAAGAAAAACCTTTATTAAATCAATTACAATCACACTTTTAAAAGTTTTTATCAAGCTGGAATAAAAATATTAATTATTATTTCACTTGAATCACAGATTTTCAATTGGGTTTAGAACAGGTCTTTGACTAGGCCATTCCATGACTTGAACTTTTTTTTACAGATCCATTCTTTTGTGGATTTGCTTTGATGCTTCAGATCATTATCCTGTTGGACGTTCCAGCCTTGACCTAAACCCACCTTTTGCACTGAGGACAAGACACTTTCATTCAAAATTTCTTGTTATCTTGCAGAGACTATAGTGCCATCAATTTTTGCCTGTTCCAGCTGCAGCAAAGCACCCACCAAATCATAATGCTGTCACTGCCATGTTTAATGGTTGGTAGAAAATTCTTCTCTTCAAAAGTCATATTAGGAAGCCTGCCAGATATAACACCTATTCTTCCCCCCAAAATCTCTAGTTTGGTCTCATCTGACCATAAAACTTTTTGACAGAATATTTCTACTTTATTAATATGTCTCTTTTGTCCAGATAATCAAATATATTGTAATTAAACTATGTATTGATAAAGAAAAAACCTTTATTAAATCAATTACAACCACAATTTCAAAAGTTTTTATCAAGCTGGAATAAAAATATTAATTATTATTTCACTTGAATAACAGTTTTTCAATTGGGTTTAGAACAGGACTTTGACTAGGCCATTCCAAGAGTTGAAATTTCTTTTTATGAACCCATTCTTTTGTGGATTTGCTTTGATGCTTCAGATCATTGTTCTGTTGGAAGTTCCAGCCTTGGCCTAAACCCAACTTTTGAACTGAAGACAAGACACTTTCATTCAAAATTTTCTTGTGCCATCAATGCATATTATTTTGCCTGTTCCAGTTACTGCAAACCACTCCCAAATCATAATGCTGTCACCACCATGTTTAACAGTTAGTCTCATCTGACCATAAAACTTTTTTGCCAGAATGTTTCTAGCTTATTAATATGACCTTTGGCATAGTTGAGGTGAGCATGCTTGTGATATTTCATAAGCAGTGGCTTTTTCGAGCCATTCTGCTGTTGGCATTGTTCTGATTTTATTGCACTGTTGATGTATGCACATTGATTTCCACATCAGCCAGTGAGTCTTGGGGAACCTCAATGGTCATGGCAGGATTTGCCTGAGCATGCCGAACTACATGTCTACCTGCGCTGGATGTTATTTTTCGCAGATGGCCACTTCTTGATTGTGATGTCATCATACCAAAGGTCTTCCATTTATAAATAATTTGTTGCATTGTGGAGAAGTGCACTACACATTGTATTGATAGCTTTTTGTAGCCTTCTCCATCATTATAGGTTTCAGCTATATGATTTTTTTAAAGCTTCAAAAAGTTCTTTTAATCTTTGCCTATCTATTTTTTTAAATTTAGTCTCTAACTACACACTTTTGCATACACAATGAGTTATACTGTTTTCAGTATACACAGCTTAACAAAAAAATGAACATATGTCATTTTGAATTTTTACACATGCACAAAAATTGCACTGACAAACATGTAGATCAAACATACAGAACGTAGATGTAAGGGTTCACTTACTTTTGCACATCTTAATTTTCAATTTTTAATTAATATTTTTATTCTAGGTTGATAAAAATCTTTTAAAGTGATTGTAATTGATTTAATAAAGGTTTTTCTTATTGAATATATGGTTTAATTAAGATTTGTTGATCATCTGGGAAAAATAGACATCTATTTTAAATATTATCTTAGGGGTTCACTTACTTTTGCACAGCACTGTATATATAGAATTAATACAAGTAAAAGGTTTGTCACTTAGCTGATTGATGTTACCTTCAGCATCCTGACACCAGTTTTGTTGATGGACTCTCCAGGAATTACACCCTCCACTCTTCAGGAGATATCAGCAATGACTTCTTATACTTCTTGATTTTTCTTTTTTATATGCACTTTTCACTTGTCTAAGTTTTTTTCTTAAGTACAATTGTCAGGCCATGACACTTGTGTTTAACATGAAACAGACTGTTGCTACTGGGTGTTGACTTCAAGGCTCACACATACACACACACACACACACATACACACACACACATACACATACACACACATAAGCATATATATATATATATATATATATATATATTCTCTTGAGGAATAAGCATTGATTTTACATAACAAATTGTTCTTGACATTCCTGGCAATTCTTAACAAATCTTATCTGTTTCATTCCTCTCCCCCATTCCAAATTTTCTTACAGCAGATTTGTTCTCCTTCCTTGTTCCTGCTCTTGCATGGGTCATGCCCCACAGAATGGTGAATTTGGTTTCCCTTCATCCATAACCTTGCTTATGTCAACACAAAACCTTTCAATTTGGTCAACAAAACTTTTAAAAATTAGTGCATACATATATGGTTTATTTTTATAGTGTGTCTTTTTCAATAATGTAATTACTGAAAAAGCTGTGTTGAAAATTCCTATGTTGCCAGCAATATTTTCTTTCTCCTTTCCCATGTCATAATTACCCTGACCTCTAAAAGATTCTCTCTTTTTATGGGAGTTTCATTAACAATTACCAAATGCCAGATGATATTCTATAGTAATTCATGTCATCTCAGACTCCAATTGTTCAAACCCCAATGCTACATCAGTGACTGCATCAAAGAGGGAAAAATTCCTTTTGCTATCTTGCTATGAAGGATGGTAGTTGTCACATCGTTCCAAGATGGAAGTGAGAGGAGAACATATCCTTCATTGGCTTGAATTTCATCCGCATTTGCCTCACTGAGGAATCTAAGTCCAAGAGGCATGTTAACCCTTTCAATTCATTCAACCATCTCCATGTCTTTTTGCCTTTTTGGCCTTATATCAAGAAATTTAAATAAAGGCAATTCCTTACTATCAGAATTTAATACAGAATGAAGTCTTCTGACAATTAGTTGGCTATTCTGGGCCAGCCTATGCATTCTGCAACATTTATTGCATATTTGAATCAACCCACAGCAAAGAAAAAGTGAGACAGTTTTTTAGATATGAAAATATTTTATGTTTTTAGAAATTAAATTTTTCTCGGTGTTAAGTTAAAGTTCTTGCATTAAAGTTTCTTGTTTGCAGTGGGGGTTGTTAAGACGAAAAGAAATCTGATTTATTTGTGTGTATGTGTGAGAAAGAAGCGGCAAAGGAGAAAGTGAGGAGAAAAGTGTAAGTGTCTCATAGCTTAGAGAGGAAGAGTGTAAATGTCACATAATTTGGTGAGGAAGATGTGCGAATGAGTAAAGGAATCTCTTTTGAGCCATCGTCATAAACTTTTGTTACATGTTGCCATCTCTGTCTCTTTTACCGGATTTATTCATCTAGACACTTTACTTTAATACCCTTCAAAGGGATCACAATGCATGTTTTTTATTGTCAGTGGGTAGATGACCTGTTGGTTGAAAATGTCAAATATGAGAAAAGACATTTGGACAATTGGTAGATTATAATCCAACAGTAACATCACAAAATGTTTTATCATCATTTTTCTTTATGGAATTATTAAAAGTACAAAAGGTCCAGAATCCAACTCTAAAAGTAAAAAGGTTTCACATTTCAGTATCATGAAGGTATAATGCTGAAGACTACAGTTTTCAGCATTAGCAAGAATTATGGAATTAAAAAGAATTAACTTTAGAAATTCTTCTCAATTTGCAAAGATGCAAAAAAACAATGGTTAAATAATTTGAATACAGATTTGAACATTATTTTGGAAACAAGATTCTTTTTACTACCATGACCTCCAATATTAGAGATTAATACCAGAAATAAATGATTAAATAAAAATATTTTTTATTTTTAATTTCCACTAATTGTGAACTTATTATTTTTTTTTAATCAATTCACCTCAAGCAAGGCAATAATACCACTAAGACACAATGGAGGTTACTGGGAATGAAAGAGAATGAAAAAACTTTAGAAGGAACTGGAAATCCAATCCTAAACAGGAAACAATGGATAAACCTCTACTCCTGTACAAAAGATTGGAAAAAATTAGATTCCTATTTATATTTAGAAAGAGACTTTGTAATGATTGTTTATCAATATATTTATTGAATATATTGGTTCATGTTCTACTTTTACATATTTCACTATAATGGAGCCAACATAGATAACTCTGTATGTGTAAGGGTCTTAAGGGTTTTCATATTGCCTTAATCCGAGATAAACCCCACATTTTGGGGATAGATTCCTGATTCCAGACTTCTTTCATAAAGCAGAGAAACTTGTTAGTGAATTTGAGGAGAAAGTCAACCATTTTCATTAGTTCAGACGCTATGTTGAGTGGCGCTTCATTATTCCTCAGTTTATTTAATAACTTTCTTAATTTCCTTATAAGTTAATTATTGCTTTTTTTAAAAATCAGTTCACCACAAGGAAGGTGATAATACCACTAAGATGCCAGGTGCTACTGGAGGTGAAAGAGAAGGAAAAGATTTTCATTACGAACCAGAAAACCAAACTTAAACAAGAAAGGATAAAGCCCTATATCCGCTCTATCAGAAACATATCACAAATTGACTTTCTTAGTAATAATAATGATATATATATATATATATATATATATATATATATATATACATATATATATATATATATACATATATATATATATATATATATACATATATATATATATATATATACATATATATATATATATATATATATATATATATATATATATATATATATATATATATATATATATATATATATACATACATACGTGCATGGCCAACTGGTTAGAACATTTGCTTTCTGACCATGAGACCTGGGTTCGATTCTCACCATGGTCGATTTGTCAGGAAGGAGACTTTTTGATGGTATCAGACTGGATCGAGGTTGATCCCAGCGTGTGGCACCTTTAGAAAGTGCCTGAAAACTATATCACAGGTTGACCCAAGTCTTCTGAGTGAAATTGGGTAGACAGAACTCTTGGGGTCTGTCAATAGTCGTGCTAGCATGATGCCACAAGTCATCATGGCCGAGGGCTTGTGTGTGCTGGCCAGATTGTTGATCATGCAAGATAACACCCTCTCTCCCAGAAACTGTAACTATGGTCTGCTCAGCATAGTTGCAGTATAAATCACAGGTGGGCTCTGTGGGTGTTGAGCAGATACAAATGTGCCTGAGTGAGCGTCTGCAATAGGGATTGGCCAGACACCCTAGTAGATGGGTATCCTCAAATAGGAGTGGCCAGCTATTATATATATATATATATTAATTTAAATAGAAAACAAACAACTTTAAGGGTCCATTGGTTATAATAATTCCCCAGGTGTATGATTTTTACCTGGTTCATCAGACCACACTTCCAAGGAAGAAAAAAGTTTTAAATACATATATATATATATATATATATATATATATATATATATATATATATATATTGGGTGTTCCAGAATTAAGTACATATTTCAGTGAAATTGTACAATTTTTTAAAAACACTTCTGTTCACCATGTTTAATATGTGTTAGAAGTGTATAAATTTCTAATTTTGTTTATATCTTTATCATTTTATAATTTTATTTTCATCCCGTTTCAGAATGCTATTAATAATGTCTACACAAGAATGCATCTTTGTTGCAATCTCCCATACCAAAGGAGTTCAATGTAATGAAGTAAGAGAGAAACTTAATAAGAACATTTAACAAAACTGGTCCTACAGACAAAGTGATTTTTGGAACTTGTAAGTAAATTCCAAAGTACTGGATCCATAAACAAAGAGAGGTGGAAAGAGGATGCTTAAGGACGACACGTAATAGTACTGAATAAGTATGATTATTGTTTCATGATGAACCAACAACTTTGGTTAAGAAGGTTAGACAAAGATTCAACATCTCCAAAACAACAGTTCATAGAATCTTGAATTCAACACTGATGAAAAAAGGCTTATCACATTTAATTTACTGCATATGCCCTAAAGAAAGACAATTATCTAAATCGAACAGTGAGGTGTGCATAAATTGTGGAGCAAACTGGAAATGAAAATTTATTCGATAATATCTTATTCAGTGATCGGGCGACTTTCCACAAGTGTGGTAAAGTCAGTCGACATAATTTCCATATCTGGTCCAATGAAAAACGTTTTCAGGTCATAGAATAGCAAAAAGACTGGCCAATGTATTGTTTGGAATCACTAAATCAAAAATTTATGGTTCATTCTTCTTTAAGGAAGCATATGTAACAGGTATCGTCTACCTTGATCTGCTTCAGCAGACTCTGGAACAACCACATCTTAATAATGGCATTCTTGACAATGTTGTGTTTTGACAAGATGGCACACCATGTCATTATGCTCTAATTGTTCGAGAGTGCCTCAACAGACACTTTCCAAATTGGTGGATTGAATGTGGAAGACCTTGACCTTGGCCTCTGCCTTCGCCAGATTTAACTCCCCTGAATTTCTTTGCATGGGGTTTCATAAAAATGAAGGTTTGTTTCCAAAAAGATCAATAGTTTAGCAGAGCTTAAAGAACACACTGAGTTAGTAACGCAGGGATACAGACAGAGCTCATATGGAAAATTTTCAATAATGTTTTGGTGTAAAACTTATAAATCTGTTTGTTTTATATTATAATTAAGTCATAAATATAAGCTTGCATTCAATTTAAAAAAAAATTACCTGATTTCATTGAAATTGATAGTTAATTCTGGGACAGCCCGTATATATATATATATATACATATGTGTAATTTGGCAGCAACTTTTCTTTTAAACATGTAGTATTGAATGTTAAAGACAACATAGTCTTGCATATTTTCTTTTGAATTTTCTCATATTCTCTAATGAGACTTTTTATTTGAAAATAGTTCCGAAATATGTATTTTCCATACTATGACCTAGCGCTTTCGAACATCATTGTTCATCTTCAGGGTCAATATCTTCAGTTAAAATCATGTCTTTTGAATTTAAAAGGATTTTAATGTTTATTTAGTTTGTAAAAAAATAGTAACATGATTACGCTACAAGGTAATTGGCAAATGTTTGTTTAAAAAAAATTTTGACTAAAAATATTGACCCTGAAGATGAACAATGATGTTCGAAAGCGCTAGGTCATAGTATGGAAAATACATATTTCGAAATCATTTTCAAATAAAAAGTCTCATTAGAGAATATGAGAAAATTCAAAAGAAAATATGCAAGACTATGTTGTCTTTAACATTCAATACTACATGTTTAAATATATATATATATATATATATATATATATATATATATATTTGTGTATTTAGGCAGCAATCCTTCTTTCATGCACATTTCATTAAAAACGACTGACAAGGTGCTTTTATTTAGTTTTTTATATAATTTCTCATGCGATCTAATAAAGTTTTTCTTTTCAGAGGATAAATTCTATAAAAACTGTCCGAATGTTCTTTTTATCCGAGCGCTTTCGGCTATACATTTAGCCATTTTCAAGGATTATATTTCAACTGTTAGAATTAGAAATAGAAATAGTTTGTTATATGTATGTTTTATAAAGTGATTCATTTTTTTTTTGTTTCAAAACATGGTCAAGATATTATGTCCATGTTCAAAGTTTATATTATTAAGTGTTGGTTTGTTTGTTTTTATTAGTAAGGCTTCCATTATTTTTAGCCTTTTTTTTGCAAGTGGATGATGCTATTATATTAGTGTTGTCGACAAGTATATTCCGAATAGTGTCCGGTAGGTCTCCATGAATATTTAAATGAGATCTAATTGAGCTATTGTCAGAAGGGTGTAGAGTTAATCTGCATGTTAAACAATTTGTAGTGTGAAATAAAAGCACCTTGTCAGTCGTTTTTAATGAAATGTGCATATATATATATATATATATTTGCACACACATATATATTTTTTCCTTCATAAAGTCTCTCAGACAATGAAACACGTTGTGTCAAATTCTTTTTCCTTTTATCTTTATTCATATTGTCTTTTTGCAGAAATACTCCATCAGAAATTTTACACACACACACACCCACACACACGTATGTGTGCGTGTATATATATATATAGAGAGAGAGATAGAGAGATAAATAGATATCAATAATTTATATTTCTGAGACGAGGTATTATATGTAACTATTTATAATATTTACATTATTAGGACTGTTGTTGTCATCTTTATTGTTATATTCACAATGTTCTGTGGCTGTTGTAAGACAAATGTTGTGAATATGACAATAAATATGAGGACAACAGTTCAAACAATGTAAGTAGTGTAAATAGATAGATAGATATTTTTTTAATCAATTCACCTCAAGCAAGGTGATAATGCCACGAAGAAACAAGAGGGTGTGAAAAAAAATGAAAAGACATTAGAAGGAAGTGGAAACCCAATCCTAGACAGGCAACAATGGATAAACCTCTACTCCTGTTCAAAGACTTGTAAAAGTGTGGAGTTGTTTTTTTGTTGAGAAGATGATAAATACAAATGAAAATTCCATGATCATTTCAAATGATGACAAAATGGGGGACACACCAGAGGAGAGCAGAAGAAGGTATCCATTAAAATATTTTCAGAAAACCCCAAAATATGATATTGGGTATAATAGTTTAAAACAGAATAATGAAAATACTTCATTTTAGAACTTTCAACAACTTCTTTTGTGGGTTGTGTCCTGTTATCACATGCTTAATCACAGTTCACCACAGTTCCCTATCCTTTGTGGCGCTTAACAACGTTTACTTCTTTCTTGCCTTCTTACTTACTCCTTGTTCTGTTATCCATTTACACAAGCACGGTAAATCTCTTGCTGACTGTTTCACCATGCCTCTGTAGACATCAAGATGACCAGTGAGTGTCAAATTCTCCAAGCTCCTTTTCTTCATTATGTGACATATAAATTTCAACTACCTTTCTCTGATCATTTGAAAGTGACTTTTTATTTTTATCTTTATTATAACTTCCTTATTACTCACATGTTCTGTCCATGTTTTTCTCAATATTCTTCTGTATAATCACGTCTCTGTTGCCTCAAATCTCCTCTTCATCTGTGAGGAAATTGTCCAGCATTTACTGCTCAATAGGAGGACTGATATTACATAATAGCTGAGTACTGTAGTCTTTATTTCTAACAGGACATTCCTGTTTCTTAATACTTTGTTTAGCTTTTGGACTATTTGATAAATTTCTTCTATCAAGTACAAAGTTTTAGAACCTTTCAGCTAATTTGGTTGAAGGTCGTGAAACACCCAATAAAAATCTGAATTCACTTACAATAGCTTATAAGATAAACATTAGAATGGTCTCTCTCAATGCCACTTTCTCTACTTTTGTAAAAGTAATTTTTGGTTGTTTTCTGTTTCTAGTTTTAATTTAGTTAAAAGATACATTAAGCATTAATGTAATAAATACTGTTTCTTTGACATATTCTCTACAATGGTTTCAGTTTCCTTATTTTTCTATTTCTTGTTTTAAGACATTCAAAAATATAAAATCCCAGACATGTGATATTTAGAGTTGGCAGATTTTTCACTATTTTTGTTTTTTTTATTTTCGTTTCTTGTTTTCGTTCTCATTGATATTCCTTCCTTTGTGGCCTTCATCTTTTCAAGTGCGTTGAATGAAGACCGAAACTTTCAACAACTTTTATTCTAAAACAAACCTTGAAAGATGCAGTGAAAGACAAGACAAAAAACAAATTTATTTTCTGTCTGAACTTCTGCGATGATCATTATTTACATTATTTACTTGCAGACTATTTTCGTCATTTTGCTGCTGTCATAGCAATGTTTCAGCTGTTGTTCCTGCCAATCTTCAATAGGTGCTTGTCTATTCAGGTAAGCTTCAGGGAATTTCAAATTGAAGAATTATTTTATATTTGTGCATGTATGAGTGTGTGTGTGCATGTGTATATATATATATATATATATATATATATATATATATATATATATATATATATATATATATATATGTGTGCATATATGTGCATGTGCATGTGCATGTATGTTTGTGTGCATCTATATGTGTTTGTTTGTCTTTATAATTTTACTTTTATTTTTTATCTGTTGACTTGGATGATAATAATTATGAATATTAAAAATGAAAATGAAATTAAATGTTGAATTAAATTTTTTTAATTTTATTAGCAATACTTAAGACAATAGGAATACTTAATACATTGGGAATACTTAAGACAATAGGAATACTTAATACATTGGGAATACGTAAGACAATAGGAATACTTAAGACATTGAGAATACTTAAGACAATAGGAATACTTAAGGCATTAAGTCACCATATCTAGGTTGATTTAACTCAATGCTTCATCTGGTCTACTTTCCACCCATTATTAATTCTAAAATGTGGTTTCATCATTTATTTTAAAAAATAATTTCACCCCAAGCAAGACAATAAAGCCACTGTGATACAAGGGGTTACTGAATGTTAGAGAATATGAGAAACATATACTATTAAGGAGAGAGGAGAATAAAAGGACAAGAATTAGGAAGACAGATCATAATGATTGACATTGCATTTAAATTTTTGAAGAACAAAGTTGACTTTGAAGCAAGAAGCCAGAAGCGAGTTTTACAAGCAAGAAGTGCAAGAGAAGAAACTGTTTTCATTTATAGCCATTTCAACTGTAAAAGGAGGAAACTTTGCTATCAATCTAGTACTGCGTTTAAATTCATAAAGTTTACATACCAGAGGGGAAGATTCCTGAGAACAATTACCATGAAATTATGTATAGAAAAGACACGGGGAAGTTAAATTATGGCAGCGGAAAATTGACTGAAGTCAAGATGCCAGGTCAAGACATTACAGATTCTTCTTAAATTTATCAAGAATCTCTAAATATATAGCAGTAGCACCGGACCAGATGTGTCATTAATATTCAAAGCAAGGATGGATAGCCGACTTATAAATATGTTATGTAAGACTGATTCTGGCAAGAAAAATTGTTTAGCAACTTTCCTAGCTGAGGACTTAGCAATAGATTCACTATTCTTCATGTCAGTGGAAAACATTAGTCCAAGAAGGCGCAATGATCACTCTCCTGGAGGTTAGCATTAGCCATGCTGATGGAAGGTAAAAACAGTTCTCTCAGATGATTAAAAAAGCTATTATTTGCTTAGACTAAATTCCTTATCATTTTTATTATGAATGTTTGCAAATGTTTTAATTGATGTAAAATAATGAATGAATTTTACATCAGTCTACTAAATAAAATCTTAAGAATAACCACTTAAAATAGTTCAGCAAAACATCCTGAAACATAAATTTTAAGGTTGACATCTCAGCCTCACTTAATGAATTTTCTCCTTTTAATGTTGTATTAAACTAAAATAAATAAAAATATGGAAAAACTAAAAAGGGAAACATTGAGGAGAAACAAAAAAAAAACTGAAACTTTATTAAAAATAACAAAAAAAAATTTGAAATATCAAAATGAAAATGGTTATCAATAACTCCCAATTCAAATTTGAATTAATTACAAGCCTTTGATCCACTGAGCAATACGGATCATCTTATGGATCATATTTGAAAGACCATTTACTTTTGAGCTAAACTTCATTATATTTAAATACAAGAAACATCAATATCTATTTATATTTGCTTTATGCTAGAATTGATTTTTTCCTAACTATAAAATATTTTCCAAAGTGATCTCAGGATAATCTTCATTTACATAATCGAAACTGATCCTTCAAACAACAGATTAGAATTGTATCTGGTGGCATGATGCAAAAAGTCTTGGCTCAGGGCTCTCTCATCATATGATCCCTGGATTAACTGGTTAACTCTTAAATCCTTCTTTTTCATACATTTGGAGCCCTTTTAATCCTTGCATCAGATTAGGGTCACAAAGTAGAGCAAAAATATTTGTCTTACAAACATGCAATAACTACAAAAGTTATTTTTACACTCAGCCAATGAAATACCTGAATACAAGTTCAGATGTTCTTCTCCCTACGGATCTGAAATCAAAGATTATTTGTTGATTTCATTTTTGTCAATGAATTTGAAGAATGATAAGTAGACTCAGGATGTTTATCTTCTTTTTAAAGCTTAATGTTTGATTTTTAGACCAAATAATCCTGTTAAAATGTTTTTCAGGTGAATTGATTCAAGTTCATAATCTGTCATAATCCTGCAAAAAGTGAAAATTATTTGATGACAATCTGGTTTGATTTGGATGAAATTTTACCTATCACATATTAAAACAGGAGTTAAATTAACTAGATGTTTATTTTTATTTGTATATTCTGTGAGGGGATCTGTTAATTAACTATTAAGTAACAATTCATATTTTTCACACAAGAATCTTTATTATTTATCACATAATATTTCAACTGAAATATTTGAAACCCCTTCTTTCTGCTCTTCTGTTTTGTACATTTTCACTTCTTTTCGTTTGTCCCCTTAACAACAAAATATTACTAATTTGGAAAATGGAGATTTTAGCCTTCCAGAAGTGATCCTGTGTTTTATTTTGTTGAAAGTAAACCAACTAAATGTCTAAAAGAATTTTTCTAAGAAGCATTAATTAACACTACCATATTTGACCAGAAATTGATATTCTGCAACAATAGAGATTTAGTGTTCAAGAGATTGAAAACAGTGGAAAGAGAAAAAATATTGGACGTCTGAATAGATAACTGTTTCTCAAAATGCAATTTGCTTCAGGATATAGAGAATCATGGCTCTCCACAGATTCCTTTATTATCAGTCTTGACATTTTGGGAAATATAGTAACTTGATTTTCCTTTTGTTTGCCATCATGTTTTTGAATTCAGAGTAATCTTTCCTGTAGACTGGCCTCCAGACAAGGTTAGAGAGCTTAGTCTACCTTGCTATTTATCCCATAGATAGGGGAGAAAAAGAGGAACTCTTACCATTCTTAAGGGCATAGGTGTTAAAATAAATGCAACAGTCCAGAATGTTAAACTCTGCTTGCTAATTCCACCATTCTGCAATGTGATCTTTCATAGGAATAAAGAGTAGATTGGCAGGTAAGTCAAAGTTGAAAAGCATAAAGGTACAACATAAGACTGAAAGATATGCAAAGGAAAATTCCACAATTGTTTTCTCTATCAGTCAAGAACAGAATTAAGAAAGTCAGTTTGGAGGCCATAAGACATTTTATTCTCATCGCCACCTCTGTATTATACAAACAAAAATTTACAAATATTTGATGATCAGATTCTGTCAATTTTCACTGACGATTGAAATATCCAATAGATCTTGTTGATACACTAATATCTATATGGGTCATAAATTATTAAAACTCTTATTTTATATCTGAGTACTGACCAGGCAGAACATTACTGAATTCTAGCAATCAGAAAGGAAAGCATAACCACACTTTGGGGCTAGAATTATGCTATCTGGAGGCAAGAAAAGAAAGGATCTGAACTATGACCTGCAATGAGAAAAGGGCTGATAATGGCTGCCACACCTTGCTACTACTAAGACTACTACTACTGCTAATACTACTACTACTGTTACTGTTGTTGAAGAAGAAGACAGAAAAGGAAGAAGAAAGAAAGAAAGAAACCTTAAAAACCCGTGAGAATTCTCTTTAGAAAGAATGCCTTTTCCTAAAGTAGAGATATTTATCTCATTCAAATGTGTTTTTTTTAAAAATCTAACATCTGATTTTTGAACATGTGATTTAAATCAGAATATTTGGTATAAACGTCGTGGAGAACCAGCATCACCTGAGGTAGTTCTCCTTTTCTCTCCTCCTTTTGACCTTCGACTTTCTTGAATGGAAGTAAGTAAATTTCTTTTGTTGTTAAAAAAAATTGTTTTTCATGAGCTGTTGTTTCCAAGAGAAAACAGATTTTATATTTTAAATAAGTGTTAATCTGCTTTTTGATAGTTTGTGATGCACAAGGGCCTATATTGTATTTTGGACAATTTGTATATATTGAAAAATTATTTGTATAAATAACTTTGAAAAGTTCACTTTAAGTTATAGTTTTGTCTTTTTGCATTAGTATCTCTAAAAGTAGGTTAAGATATTTGAAACTACTTCCTGCTCCTATTCTTTCTTTCTATTTTTAAGTCTGATGAAGTCCTTTTAAAGGAAGAAATGGATTAGATAGAATTTTTCCATTATGTCATGAATTCATGGCCTCAACCAGCAAGGGTTTCAATTCTCAGGCTTCAACCAGCGACACTCAATACAAACTGTCTCAGATGAATCAATAAAATCTGTTGAATCATTTACATACTTGGGAGGCAATATAAATTTTACTGAAAATGATGTGAAAATTCATCTGGCTAAGACCTTGGCTGCCTTGAATAAAATGGATGAAATCTGGAAATCTGGTCTACCAGACAATCTCAAATGAAGATTGTGGGGGATTCGCTCACATCATGGCAGCAGAAATTAGCCTTGTGGTCATAGAGATAAAAGCATACTTGACAAGAAATAAAACATACCCAAATAACAAGAAAAGCATAGTAAATTGTATGTTAATTTCATACAATTTACTGTATATATTGGTGTGTGTATTTTTTAGGTTACAATTGTTTTATGGTACATGTGATAAAAGGGAGAATTTACTCTGTGTTATTACAGAGAGAGAGAGAAGTTGGACATGTGTTGCCTGTACCAAGGTTTAATATTTTTTGGCAGGATGTCTGTATTTCCAGTAGGAACAGATTTTGTTGCATGCAGGGGGTATTTTATTATTTTTAATTTTTATTTAATACATTTTATACAACATTTTTATGTTATTATTTTATTTATAATTTCCATTATTATCATTTTATATTTTACTATTATTTATTTATAATAATAATAATAATAATAATAATATCCCTAGAAGATTCTTTCATGCCACTGTAGAGGCAGTGTTAATTAACTGGACATTAACTACTCTTTATCCCCACTGATTCAAAAATTGAGAGTCAACATTTAATCAAACTGTGCTGATTTTCAGTTCAAATTTGGTTGGCTTTTCAAAACATGGCAGCTGAAACCAGCTGAGTAAAATTTTTGTTATGGAAAATTTAAACCATCTAGCTTCATTTAAGTGGCTTTTTACTATATCAATTTTTTCTTCAAATCTTTACATATCAATTTTCATTCATGTTTTTTTTTTATGTATAAACCATTTGGCTTCATTTTGGTGGTTTTTTAAAGAATCCATGTTAGTAACTTTGTAGTTTTTTAATTAATTGTTAATACAATTCAATATTAACTTTTTTATTACAATAGTTTCTATATTAATTTTTGCTCAATTCCAATATTTCTTTTTTTTCTCATACAATTGTAATATCATTTTTATTAAAAATAATTTTTATAATATTTACTTTTTTAGCCTACTCATTCATTAGTAAATACTGCTGTGCATAAGAATAATATTGAACAACTTCACTACAGACATCTGTCTTTGGACCAATCTTTATAAAAGATAATGTGCTTTGTCATTCTTTAAACTTGAAAATGTAACTTTGGATGATCCTCAATGATAAATTTAGAGCTATGAAACCTGTGACAGTGTTTGATTTGTGGCAGAAGTTTCAAGAGGAATGTAGAAGAATCCTGCCTGACCAATGTGACAAATTAGTGAAGTATTGTGCAGAAGATGTGCAGAAGTTAGTAAATGTCATGATTTATAAATGCCTTTCTAATATTCTGTAGCAATATTCCGGATTTGGTGGCCCAATTTCATCAGTTTCCGACTGCTGTAAGGTTGCTTCACTTTGCCTTTTTTATAAATACTTTCATGGTAATTGTTTTGATGAGCTCTTCACCATGGTACTAGACTGGTAGGAAAATCCCATCAATTTACAGTTGAGTTAGCTAGATATAGCCCTAACTTTTTTACTGACAATTTCTTTCCTCATACTTCTCACTTGTGGAGCTCACTTCTGGCTTCATGCTTTCCTGCCAACTTTAATCTGCAAAAATGTAAACGCAATGTCAATCTCTATTGACTGTCCTCCTGACTGCTCTTTTCTCTTTCTCCTCATTACTAATGTTTCTGGTCCTAATTGCTTTGCACCCTATAACCCCTTGCGTCTTAGTGGCTGTACTGCCTTGCTTGGGGTGACACGGATTAAAAATATATTAGAAATGCTGTTAATTCAATATAGATGGATATTTTAAATTTTCTCTAATTTTGTATTTTTTAATAGACAGTTTGTAAAATAGATATTCAAACTCAGTTGGTACACATAACACCAAAATTTGATAAAGGAAGATTCTGCTTTTATATGTCTCTGGGTGATTGATAACCAAACATATCTTTTGGCCAAGGGCCATAATTCATACAGGAAGATTTCTTTGGTAATGAAGAAAAGAGTACTGAGCTGCTACATGACATCTGTCCTCCTTCATGGCAGCAAATGTTAGACGGTCTCCTCAAAGATGAAGCAGAGACTTGAGGTGGCTGAGATATGGTTCTACAGAAGGATGCTAAGGATATCATGGACTGAGTGTGTGAGCAACAAATAGGTTTTTGGAGAGGATGCAAACAAAGAGGAAGCTTATACTTAACATCAGGAAGAGGCAGCTGAAATTTCTGGGACACATAATGAGAAAGGAGGGCTTGGAGAATCTGATACTCACAAGTTGAATAGAGGGAAAGAGAGACAAGGGAAAGCAACACATGACATACTTATCGGGCTTAAGCAAGTGGATGGCAGAACATGGCCTGGGGAAGTAGTAAAGGGACAAAACTTATTGAGAGCTACAAGGGATAGGGAGAAAGTGGAGAGCCATGATCGCCTATGTCCTGAAGAGACATGATACATAAAAAGAAAGAATAAGGTTTCATCAACTTGCAGTTGAACTGGCTGAATGTAACCCTAAGTTCTATGCTAACAGTTTCTTTTCTCACTTTTGGAACTCCCTTCCGGCTCCAGGCTTTCCAGATAACTTTGATTTTCAAAAATATAAATGCCCTGTCAATTGTTATTTACCTGATCATTCTTCTATTATTTTCACTCCTTAATAATGTTTCTAATTCTTCAAGTAACCCCTTGTATCTTAGTGCATGGCTTGGGGTGATTTTGATTAAAAAAAGTTGAACAAAACCTTGTTTATCTTTAGTTTTTGATTTTAATGCAATTTTCCAAAGATTTGGTTAAATTTTTAAGAATATTTACTGTATAATCAAAGATCAAATTCAGGGAATTGAAAGTTTTTTTTACTTTTCAGATCTCTTTCTCTAATATTGTACACCAGGGCCAGCATTTACTATGTCTGAGGTCCAGAATGTTGGGGGTGGGGAGCCTTATTGGGAGTCCTGGACAGTGCTTTGTGACCCTTGCGGTCTTATCAAAATTACTTTTTTCTACCTACATTTATATTCATTACAAATTAAACTAAGCAGAACTATTACAAGATGAAACAGTTTTGTAGATTTTCAAATCCTTCCCCATTGCTAAGTTTATGAAGCAAAATTGTATTTCTGATTCCACACTTTTTTCCAATGTTCTTCAGCTTCATGTTGAAACTGTCAACAAAAGAGAATGTGAAGACATTTATCCAAATATATGCAAACGATAACCTGTTCAAGTGAAATTGACTTCAAGCCAGCACAACAGGTAGAGGACAGCTGGTCAAAGAGCTTCTACTTGCGGATGCTGCTGCTTTAAATCCTGACATAGACATTACCATACACACATGTACATCTCATATGCACACGCATATAGACCACACAGATATGCACACCACACTGCCATAAGCATTATACATAGATATGCACACATGAACATTCTATACCCGCATGCATACACACCCCTCAGATGCACAAATGAACATCACACACAGAGATACATACATGAACATCACATATAGACACACATGCATAGTTTAATCATCCTGTGAAAGTCCTTTGTTGGACTTAAGTCTTCCCCAAATGTTTCTGTTTGTCAATTCATGGGGAGGCCATTAACCTTCAGTGCTGACCAAGTGAGTATTAGTAGGGACTTCAGGCATCTAGTATTCTCAAGCAGTCACCAATCTAGGTACTAAGCAGGCACAATGTTGCTTAACTTAGCTATACACCTATTGGAAGATAACCAACTTTGATGTCATTTGGTCTTAGAATTGTCATGGAATATAGAGAGGAGATGTTGCTTTAAGCTAGAGAGTGAGCTAATATTTATTTTTTAAGGGATAGGCAAAGGTTTCAAAGAGAGAATACTTTTGACAGAATAATGAGGAGTTTACATATTCATGGGGATTAAAATAGAAATGAAGATCAAAATTTGAAATATCAAATGGCAAACAGCTTTGAAGAAAAAGAAAAAAATCTATTTTTTCTGCCACAAAAAGGTAGGAGAAAATACCTGTAAACTGACAAAATGTCTAAATGGGAAAAATGCAAACAAGACGAACACATGCGCATAGCTTTTTGCATATGCATATTTATGTACACAATATAGTTTTTATTACATAGACATATATAATTTCATATATACATACATACATATATATATATATGTATATATATATATATATATATATATATATATATATATATATGTATGTATGTATGTATGTAAGTTTTACAGTATTCTATATTTATAGGTAAAATTGCTCAATATTTGGGATATAGTGTGCACAAATATAAGAGTGAACACTGATATGGTGACAGTCTGTTTCATGCTTGAATGAAATCTTCAGGCATTATATATATATATATATATATATATATATATCAAGGCAATACACGTATGAAGCTTGATATTACTAGACATATTAAAAACAGGTGAAGCAACTGGTTTCGCTCCTGCTCATGAGGCTTACAACGGGAGATTTAATTTAAATTAAAAAACACAAAAAATGCACAATGAAAAGGAAATGTGGAGGAGGAGGAAAAAAAAAAATTATGTTCAGATGTGCCTGAGATGATTCTTGGACATCAATTGGCAATCTTGTGCACCAGACACAAAATTCTGTCAGCTCATAAACAGAGCCAGTATAGAGAAACTACTTCTCCATTAAGATGTGCAAAAGTAAGTTAACCCTTACATTTACACTCTGTATTTTTGTTTTACAGGGTTGCCAGAGTAAATAATTTTTGGAGCATGTTTAAAAATCAAAATGGCATGTGTTCATTTTTTTGGTAAGCTGTGTATACTGCAGTTGCACAATATCACTCATCGTGTATACAAAAGTGTGCAGTTAGAGACTAAATTTAAAAAATATATATGCAAAGATCAAAAGAACTTCCTAAAGCTTTAAAAAATTGCATATTTCAAACTTATAACGAAGGAAAAGGTTACAAAAAAGCTATAAAAAGTTTTTGACGTGCACTTCTCCACCATGCAATATATTATTTATAAATGGAAGGTCTTTGGTATGATGGCATCACAATCAAGAAGTGGCCATCTGTGAAAAATAACTGCAAGATCAAGTAGACATCTCGTTTGGGAAGCCCAAGCAAATCCTGCTATGACCTTTGAGGTTCTCCAATGCTCACTGGCCAATGTTGGAATCAATGTGCATACATCTACAGTGCTGCAAAATCTGAAAATGCCGACCTTCATGGCATAATTCCTAGGAAATGCCACTGCTTGCAAAATAGCCCAAGCATGCTTGCCTCAGATGCAAAAGCTCATATTAATAAGCTAGAAACATTCTGGCAAAAGCTTTTATGGTCAGATGAGACCAAACTGGAGATTTTGGGAAAAAGAATAGGTATTATATCTGGCAAGCCCCTAATATGGCTTTTGAAGAGAAGAATTTTCTACCAACCATTAAACCTGGAGTGACAGTATTATGATTTGGGGTGTTTCGTTGCTGTTGGAACAGACAAAATAGTATGCATTGATGGTACAATGAACTTTTCATGATACAAAGCAATTTTGAATGAAAGTGTCTTGTCCTCAGTTCACAAGATGGGTTTAGGTCAGGGCTGGAACTTCCAACAGGACAATGATTTGAAGCATCAAAGCAAATCCACAAAATAATGGGTTCATAAAAAGAAATTTCAAGTCTTGAACATCCTCGTCAAATTTCTGATCTAAACCCAACTGAAAATCTGTGATTCAAGTGAAAGAAGGCAGTGTATGCAAGAAACCAAGCAATGTGGGAATTTTGCCAAGAAGAATGGTCAAAAATCAGCACTCACTACTGTGAGAAACATGTTAAAGATTATAGGAAAAAGACTGGTTGACATTGTAACCTCAAAAGGAGCAGTCACCAAATATTAAATGTAAGGGTTCACTGACTTTTGCACGTCATTTCGTTCGACTTTTGGCTTTCATGATAGTTTAAAATTGACAATATTGTGTTTAAATATACTTAACTATTCTTATTTTGAATTAATATTTTTATTCCAGCTTGATAGAAATCTTTGAAAGTGGTTGTAATTGATTTAATAAAGGTTTTTCTTAATGGATATATAGTTTAATTCAGATTTGTTGGTCATCTGAAGAAAAGAGACACTTATTTTAAATATTATCTTAGGGGTTCACTTACTTTTGCACAGAACTATACTTGCAGTACTTCACCCTTTTGGTGGCTGGTTTAACCAGTCAAGTGAGAACACACCAGAGAGGTTAGGTGCAAATTCCTGTGATGCAACCCTACCAGAAAGACCTGCAGGTTACTGTAAGTCTGTTGTGGGGCATAAACATCACATGATTGTACCAAAAGGAAAAGGAAAGTTTTAACATAGGTAACACAGACAAACTTTATGTCTGCCATATGTGTAAGAGAGGTTGTAAAAGTGAATCAATTACAGATCCATAGCAGAATGTTAGGCTGGGTATAAATGATGGAAATAATACAATTATGAATAAA
Organism: Acanthosepion esculentum; assembly: GCA_964036315.1. NCBI lineage: Eukaryota > Metazoa > Mollusca > Cephalopoda > Sepiida > Sepiidae > Acanthosepion > Acanthosepion esculentum. Next base: position 80,523,123 of record OZ038505.1, read on the forward strand.
AAATACAAAAATAGCTACCAAGTGAAGGAATGGTTGTCTTCTGTAAAAGAAATACATACATACATACATACATACATATATATATATATATATATATATATATATACATTTTATATATATATATATATATATATATATATATATATATACATTTTATATATATATATATATATATATATATATATATATATATATATATATATACATTTTATATATATATATATATATATATATATATATATACATTTTATATATATATATATATATATATATATATATATATATATATATATATATATATATATATATATATATATATATAAAATGTATGCCAAAATGGAAAAAGTTTTCTTGTAATACGTTTTGTCCTTTAGGACTTCATCAAACTAAATTTGTTATGCTGCTGTGACTACACATGCACATCAACATTAAATTTTTTTATAATGGATTTCATTTAGATTCTTTTTATTTTTCTTTCCATTATTTTTGCTAGTGATAATAGAAGTTTTGCCAGGAATGGTGAAAATGTTATAAGCGCCTGCGTGCAAATTTACTGTAGATGATCTTGTGATCAAGGCACTCTCTAGACATTTTTGTCATGGTGAATTCTTTTCTCCTTTGATCAGAGTAGCATTTTTTATGTTAAAGTTGTGGTCAGTCTCATTATGGTGGGCAACCAACACAGTTCATGTACTATTTTGTAAAATGTCTCTTTTTTATTCATATAATCTTTATTTTTATAACATTTTATTTAATTTTTCCTTGAGGTTTCTCCTACGTATCTTTATGACAATTATTACAGGTGATCAAGTAAACTTTTCCTTCAAGTTTCAGTTTAATTGTTTTGTTTGGTATTGACTAAGTCTTTTATTGTTTTAGATGTAGTAACAAATTTTATGTTGAGTATAGATAGATTCTTTCCAATTGTAGATTTGATAAACTTTGTTGGTAGGACAATATATTTTTTTTGATTCATTATTTTCTGGCTGATTTCCAGTAGACACCAAGTTTTAGACTGTAGCTTGATACTTAGGAAAGTAGGAAAGTAAAGAATTGTATTCTTCCATCTTGTATGTAAATTCTATTGTATGTTTAACTTTGTTTAGTTTCCCCATTAGGTCAGGTAAATCAATATCACAAGGACATATTAATAGAGCATTATCACTATATTTGTAAGTATGTTGATTGTTTTGGGTAAAATATTTTGGTAAGGGCCAGGAGTCAAGAAATTCTAAGATATATGTCATCACTGCACTGATAGGTGACCTCATTGGTAATCCAAATTTTTGTTTATAAAAATCATAGTTAAATGTGAAATAGCATTGATTGATTGATGAGATGGCAGATTTTTATTATTTCAGTTATTGGTAGGGAAAGCTTTTCCTTTGATTGGATTTGATGCTTTTTTCAGAGATTTTGGCATTTTTCAACTGGGATGCTGATGTAAAGGGATCTCATATTGAGACTGGCCATGAGCTTGTCAGGCATAATCGTTTCCTTTAAAAGACATATTGCCAAGAAGTTTCAAGATTTATAGACATGGAACGCAATATACATTACAAAGGCAAATAGAAACAGATGGAAATTTTGACAGAAAAAAGGGCCGCTGAAGATAATCACTTGATTAATGAGTGCAACAGAAAGAGAAGGAAAACTGCTCCAGAGTTGACAGCTGCACTTAATTCCTTGCAATAGCACCCAGTGTTGCATTCAACTGTGAAGAATCAACTTAGATCAGCGGGGCTCAGGGGGTGCATAACCATCAAGAAATTCCTGTTATGGAAGATTAATAAGCAAAAAAGACTGTTCTGGGCAAAAGAGCATAAGAACTGGACATTGAAAGAGTGGAAAAATCTATTGTGGACAGACGATTCCAAATTTGAACATTTTGGTAGTAAGAGGAGAGTGTATGCAAGAAGAATACCTTTCAATTTTGCAAAGGCATATTATACAATCTGCTTTACTTATAATTAGAAAAATAATTCACTTTTTAACAAGACAATAATTCTAAATTATATCAAAATATCCTTGAGTCTAAAAAAAGAACACAATTTTGGAAATTATGACATGGCTGCCAAAATCTCCTGACCTTTTCCCCATTGAAATAATATGGGATGAATTGGATAGGAAAGTTCAAAGAAAATACCCAGTGAGTTAGAGTGCACTTTTGTGGTACTTGAAGAATGTATTGGAATGTCTGCCATCTAATTTTTTTCAAAATCTGTTGAAAGAATGCCAAAAATTTGTAAAGCAGTAATTAAGGCAGGTGGTGGTTTTATTGATGAAAACAAAATATGATGCTGTTGTATGGTAATTCTTTATAGTTAAATGCTTATCCTTTTTCAAAATAAAAGCAAATACTCTGAAGTTACTGAAATTTTATCTTTTACTTAAAAGAATGCCAAAATATCTCATTTATAATGTGTTTTTTTAAATAAATGCAGGTAGTCCAAAGCTTTTTGCCTATAATGTGTGTGTGCGTGTATATATATATATATATATATTTAAAGACATTTATATTATGTTTAACGTTCTTTTTATAGATACAAGTATTTAAGCAAATGCTCTGTTTTTATAATAAACAGTATTAAATAACATTTACCGGCCTGAATGTCCGAGAAATTTTCATAGAAAATTTTCGCTCTCCAACAGGAATCGAACCTGTATCCTATACGGAACCATCATTTCGCGTGATGTGCCTTAACTGTTCGGCTACAGAGGAGCGTCTGGTTAGCAAGGTCGATTTTACTATCTTTAAACTTAAATCTTCCATGAATCTCTTCTATTCATATCTGCTCTAGCGTATCAAATGTAAACAAATGATGTCATATATGTCCAATTCAAAAATATATGATGTCATTTAATGTTATTTAATACTGTTTATTATAAAACAGAGCATTTGCTTAAATACTTGTATCTATAAAAAGAACGTTAAACATAATATAAATGTCTTTAAATAAATTGTCGGACTATGTCCAATTCAAAAATATATATATATATATATATTAACAATAATAATAATAATAATAATAATACCTATTGATAAACCTCAAATTATGCAATTGAGCATCTGTCAAGGTGAATAGAATTTTACCAGTAAGAATGCTCATTAGATCTCTAAATCAATAATATGGTTTCATAATTTGGTTAGGTAAAAATCATGAACTTTATAAATATATATATATATATATATATATATATATATATATATATGAAGAAATATATATTTATATATACAGACAGGTGAAGGTATGCTAACTGGAGATAAATCCAGATTTATGGAGCTGAATCATTTCCTTGAATCTGCTTCTTCTCTTTTCTTCAGAAAGGAAGTTCATCTGGGAGACTTTAATGTCATCATGTTTTCCTTTCATCTGTTACTAAATTGTGGAACTCAGTTCCGTAAGAGTAAGGTCTTTCTTTTTAGGTAGTTCATATATTTCTGTTTCAGCAGAGAGTTGACAATTTGCTTGTAGAGTTTTTTTTTAATGTTCATATTGCTCTAGATATATATGTAAATTTTACGAAGGGCTTGTTAGACTTTGCATTCCACAGTCTTACACTTTGTCTATCTTAGCATCAGCAGATCTGCCATACAGCATCTTGACTGTTTCCTCTTCTTTTGGAGGCCAATGAAGATGGAAGGCCAGTGATATTCCTGTTGAAACCAAGGCAAGATTCTTCTTCTTTTATTCATGCGTGATCATGGCTCTCTACAATTCTTACTTCCTATTTGCTCTCTTTTTTTTTGCTATCTCTCCTAACCAGGGCTGTTACACAGGTCTCATGACACCCAAATTTATGATACTACATTTCAGTTTTCATAAGGTAGTATTCATATAAAATATAAATTTTATTGTAATCTAATTATGTACAATTATTGGTGAACAATTCAACTAAGAAAACTGAAAGTAAATGCAATGTATCTAAATACAAATTAGAGACATGTCATAATAGATCATTCCATCTTAAATAAATCAATAATACTTTGCAGCAATTTTTAACATTGACATGAGATTTTAATTGTTAAAAAGTTGATTAATTTTAATACATTCAAAATTATGGATAAAAATAATGAATTTTATATAGTGTTTTTTAGACTTAGCATGAGGCAAAATAATTCCCAGATTTGAACAAAAAAAAAGACCCCAGAATGGTGTCAAATACCAAAAAGATTTTTCAAGTCAGTTGTGCTTAATTTACTTTGTAATGAATATAAATGTAGGTAGAAAAAAGCAAATATTGGTAAGATAATGAGAGTTACTAAGCACTACCTGAGCCCTCCAATCAAACTTAGGCTCTGCTTCTAACTCCTGCTCTGCCAATCATTTACAAAAGCTCATTAGGTAGGCCTCTTCATTTTCATTGTACAATGAATTTTGTAATCTTTTTATGGGATTTTGTTATATATTTCAGGGCTGAGTCTATGTCAACATTTAAAATGGCAACATCCACAAAGAAAAGTCAGTTTTTCTTGAAAAGGTTATCAGTTGCATATATTTGGATAAATGTCTTCACATTCTCTTTTGTCGACAGTTTCAATATGAAGCTGAAGAACATTAGGAAAAAGTGTAGAATCAGAAATACAATTTTGCTTCATATACTTAGCAATGGGGAAGGATTTGAAATATTCTTGTTGTATCTCATTTGACTGGAGTAAACATCACTGGTTTGGATAATACTAATAAGAAATAGAAATTACTTAAGCTTTCCAAAATCCTTGTCTTCCGAGATTGTCAATTTATACAAAGATAGTGTCCTTCATTTGTTTGTTTTTAATCATTTCATTCCAAGCAAGGTGATAATGCCACTATGACACAAAGGCTTACTGATAGTAAAAGAAAATGAGATGATGTTAGTGTGGAGAAAGAACAATAAAAGAAGGGGTTGTCGGGAGACAGAAGATAGTGATTCATGTTGCATTGGAATTTTAAGGATCGTAGATAGCAGAGAAGCAAGAAACTGGAAGAAAGTGTGAGAAAATAAACTATTAGAATAAAACATATGGTTAAATGTAGCTATTCCAACAGTAAAACTATGAGACCTAATATCCAATCTAGTAGTACATTCATGCAGTTGAGGTATCAAGGAGACAAGCTCGTTAGACAAGTGCCATGAAAATATTTTTAGAAAGGACAGAGGGAAGTCACGTGATAGTGTTGGGAGAGTGATGTCAAGATGCCAAATTCTTTGGATTTTATTGAGAATCTCAAGATATACAGCAGGAGTACCAGACCAAATGTAGCATCAATATTTAGTGTATGGATGAATTGGCAGATTTATAGATGTGCAAAATGGATTATCTGGCATAACACAGTCAACAAACTTTCCTAGAAATAAATTTAGCAATTGATTCAATATAAACTTTCCACTTCATGTCAGTAGAAAATGTAATTTGTTCTTTATATATTTTCTGGATGTGTCATAAGACAAAAAACATTTCTGCTGAGTTTTGATTAACTTGAAAACCCACGCTGCCTCTCAGGGATGTAATCAATAGTCTGTTAAGATGAGAATCCTAAAAAGATTTTGCTTGTAACTAAAAGTGATAGAATGCTCCCATAGTCAGTGTAGTACAACTTTTCCCTTTCGTTTATCTAAAGGGTGATGAGGATTTCACCTTTAAATTCCAGGAGACAAAGGATTGACAGAGTTTGTCTAAAAAAACATAGATAGACAGAAAGAAGCCATACAGGGTGTGGCTCAGTCGTTATTAGATAAGAAAATCGAATTAACAATCAAGAATAAAACTACAGTAAAATAAAATACTTTTTAAAAATATTTTCAACTGAAATTTATTGAAGAAATTATTTAACATTTTCTTGCATATTATCTTCTACTATCTTTCAGGTAAATTCTGAATCCCACCTGTACAGAACTTTCATATTTTTGAGCAAATAACTATTCAAGTTGCCTTTTGCAGTCTTCAAGGGAACAAGTCTGTAAAGAGCAAAGTAAATAATAAACTGAAGCTGAAATATTTTGATGACTTACTGAAACCTTCCTTGCCAAGCTGTTTTGTCTGGAAACCAAGAAATATATACTCTAGTTTTATTTTGATGGAATATATCTTCTCTCTTAAATAATTTTGATGGACATCACTTTTTGATAAGTGCTGTTCTAGTTGGTCTTAAGTGACAGTATTTGTTAGAATCTTTTGTTAGAATCAATGGTTGAGGGTGTTTCCCTTCCAGTCCCAACAGTTTATTATATTCATCATTGTTCTAATGTATCTACTTCTCCATGTTTGTTAAAATTTGTTTAAAAAAATAGAATAGTTTCACTATGTTTAAGTAACAAATCTCAATAAAGGCCACACATGAAAGTGCCTAACATAACCAAAATAGTGAAAATAATTTTCAACAACAGATTTGGATTTTTTGAGCATGATGGAGAAATGGATAGTGGCTCGGATTGAGGAATCGGAGAGCCGAGTTCGAATCCCAGTCAAATCGATTACATTCATTTACATGCTAATACCTTTGAGAAAGGTATGAACCCTCTTCATCTTCCCCCAGCTATGGGTAAATAACAGGTTCTATAGCCTTTGATGGCCACTGGTTCACCACAGAAAGAAATGGTAACCTACTGTGGGAAAAAATCTGCCTTGTCAGCCATGTATTGAAAGCTACATGATTGCCTAAGTGTGTATCAAGCATATCACAAAACTGATGGATATTTTTTACATTTGATAATATTGATTATTCTCAAGTAATGTCCTTATTTGATTGCTTTTATCCACAACTGATCAACCTGTATTTTTACAATTCTTAAAATAAAAAAAATAATTTGCATATAATGTTTGTTTTTTGCCATTTTCAATATTAGAATTAATAAACAAAAATATTCCCATTTTGACAATTCTTTAA
>OZ038505.1:80534991-80572491 GCA_964036315.1 Acanthosepion esculentum
GTCAGTGCTTGTGAATACCAAATATGGTAAGTTTGGATGTGGGGTTGATGGAATGGATAATGTTTCGGAATTTTTAATTGGAGAGCCGAGTTCCAGTTCTTGTTGGGTTTGTTCTATGCAAATAGAAAGGTATGAATCTATCTCTTCTCCCCACAGATATGGGTTAATCAGTATGACTTGTATCACTTAAATGATTATTATGTCAAAACAAAAAAAAATCATACAATCTAAATTATTTAAATCTGGCTTTAAATATTCTGCAAAATGTTGATAAGTTATTGAAAATGAATGAATAAATCAATCAAAATATTATACAGCACTCACTGCAAGGAAAGACTTAAAATACTCTAACCTATTATTATACAATGAAACAATTGGCAATTAATCTTTCTCCACAGGCAACAGCATTTTAAAAGGCATCTAAAATAATTATTATGTGTAGAGACTAATTAAAATATGCATCAAATGTCTATGTACTCATTTCCAGTTTTGTCAAACTGCAAAACACATGATGTCACATATGATAAATATATATTTGAATTTGAAATGTAATGTCCCCAAAAATGGCAGCATGTTGACAAGAAATAATGTCTATGATACTGAGAAAGCGTTAAGATGTATAACTGAAATACTGGAAGGTACTCGGAAAAACAGAAGAAAAACTTTTGAAATATCTTCAATTTTCATTCAGATGTGCAAAATCTTGTTCAGAAACTGGAAAAGTAGATTAAAAAACTAAATAGACAGGTTTTCTTTTTTGACTTATACATATATATATATATATATTTTTGTCATCCACAGACAGACTGTTTCGCTGTTTCACAGCTCATCAGTGTGGCTAGACGTCCGGTTGCCTCTAGCTAGGATCGAAACCCGACTGAATTTGCATCAGTCGGAAATTCTCCCACTAAGCCGTCGGCACACCGGCAGGGATGAAGGTGAATTTTAGCATGTTTATTTTTAGATTTAGATAAACACACAGTGACTGACAGTGTCTCAATTCTACTGAAGAGTCATGCAATATTAGCTTAAATAGTCACTGTTTACAAATTCACACCTCAAACCAGATAGCTCAATATATATATATATATATATATATATATATATATATATATATATATTTAAAAAAGAAGTGAGAAACTTCAAAAGTTTTTGGTTATAAAATGGATTTTTAAAAATATATATTATACTTTTTTTTTCATATTTTTTTCTACACGTGTTTCTGGTCTTGCAACCTTCATCAGATAAAGAGTGGATATTTCCACATATTATTAAAAGGAAATAACTTTCCTTATGTTTTTACAATATTTAATCATTGTCTTTTTGTGCAGTAGTAACCACAATATATATATATATATATATATATATATATATATATATATATATATATATATATATATACATACATATATATATATATATATATATATATATATATATATATATATATATATATATATAGTTACCACCACAGAAACACAATACCTCAGATTTAAAATGAATTTTAAAAAATGAAAAGCCTTTCTTTTTTTTAGTTTTAATTTGAAGCTTAAATTAAATTAAAATTAATTTGAAATATTAAAATTAAATTTAATATTTACAATAAGCAAAATACATTCTTGTATTTCAAACCTAATGTAAATTGACTGGAAGGTGTTTTCTTTTGTAATCAATAAAATCACTGATTTTAGTGCCATTTTTAGCTCTTTGTCAACACAAATGTAATTCTTTTAATTCAAAAATCTTTCAAAAATAAAATATACTTTTCTGAAACTTTATTTGAGGAAGATTAGATAATTTCAAGTTTAATTAATTTGATTTGCAACAAATATTATTACTTTTAGTTTAAAATATTGCAGAAATGCATTTTTCATAACAGAAGTAAGTGTTTATTTAAGGTGTTGATAGGTTGACATCTTGACTTATCTGTAAAAATTACTTGAGGAATATAACATGAGCAGCTTTTTTATATAATTTTTAACTACCCAGTAATCTTTAAACTTTAAGAAAATATTCTTGATAATCTAATAATGTATTGAATTTTAGGTACTTTAGCTTTAAATTTACTATAGTTATCATGCTCATTTATTTATTACTATAGTTATCATGCTTATTTATTTATTACTATAGTTATCATGCTCATTTATTTATTACTATAGTTATCATGCTCATTTATTTATTACTATAGTTATCTTGCTCATTTATTTATTACTATAGTTATCATGCTCATTTATTTATTACTATAGTTATCATGCTCATTTATTTATTACTATAGTTATCATGCTTATTTTCTGATAATGTTCTGTATGGATGTCTGTATTTATGTAAGTCAACATGTTTATACACACACAAAAAATTCAAAATTCTTTTCAAAATATTAAGTGTAGCTGTACTAAGTATTTTCACTTATGATTAGTAAGTATAGTTGTTACACAATAACAATATCATTAACTGGTACAAATTAATACAGAAATTCAAGACTTAAAACTTTACAAATTATTCTAATTGAAATTTTTTAAAAATAGTTGTAAATATTCATTATTCATCATAAAAGTTTTTTTTTCTCATGACAATAGTGTCCATAATATATATTATTCATAAAAGCAATGGAAATCTTTTCTAATTAAATGCCTTATTATTATTATTATTATTATTGCATTTTAAGTGGGGTTCCAGTTTTACAAAAAAAAAACTGCATATTCAGTAGGTGATCCTGAGAATTTAAAATTTAAATTAATTTTAAAAAAAATATGTGTTCTGGGTAAATAGATAGGCGTTTTTAATCATTTCATCCCAAGCAAGGCAACAAAATTTGGAACGGGGGGGTGGGGGTTACTGAGTGTGAAATAATATAAGCCAAGTTAAAAGCAGTAATAAGAAGCAAGTAGAACAAAAGAACAGCAAGACAGATGATAATGATTGACATTTCATTGAAATTTTTGAAGATCAAAGTTGACTGGAAAACAAGAAGCCAGAAAAGTGTTTTCAAAAATGAGAAGTGCAGGAGAAGAAACTGTTGGCATAGAACCTACAGTTTCATCTAGCCAATTCAACTGTAAAATGACGAGGCCTTGCCACCAATCTAGTATTGCACTGAATTTCAATAAGGCTAGGTATGAAAGAGGAAAACTCAACAGAACAATTATCATGAAAGTATTCATAGAAAAAGGCACATCGAAGTTACATCATGGCAGGGAAAAGTTGGCTGAAGCTGAGATGCCAGGTCAGGACCAATGACATTGCAGATTCTACTTTGGATTTTATTAAGAGTCTCTAAATATATAACCAGGGCACCAGATCATATCTGGTAGCAATATTCAAAGTGTGGATGAATTGTAGGCTTATATATATATTTATATGCGAATAATCATTTATATACTTGAACCTGATCATTTCAAATTATTATGAAGTAAAAAATATAAAATTTGACATTTATAAAATTGTAAAATTAACAATGTAAATGTGTTCTCACTTTGTCTTCTAAATTCTGGGCCTTTTACAACATTTACGACATACATACAACTTGTCACAAATTTACATACATGTAAATATATTTATGTGTGTATAGATACACACATACATGCACACATATTGTATAGTTAATTACTTATCTCTATATATGTAGAATTTGAAATGCATAATTCAATAAATTGATATATTCTGTGAAAGCTTACTCGATCTTAATGAAACAGATCAGGTTTGTGCTTTCATCGGATCCTAATTCTTCCATGCAGTCATGTGATGTGATGAAAATTTTCATTCTTTCATCCTTGATCAGGGGAGGCAGCAAGAGGTACACCCCCCCCGCTCCACATCACCTATTTACGATAAGCAAAGCTTTCTTTCTCATGACGTTGTCATTTTTATGTTGGATCGTGAAGAATCTTCAATGCTATTTGATCATCATCTTAGTTAAATATTGATCAGATTTTGTGTTCCATGTATTCCTTGTATTTTACATTTTGGTGGGAAAATGCTCTCAATAAATATAAAATATGGGACTAAGGATGTTCACATGACAAGTTAAACAATCTTTCAGCTTTTGCAAATATGAACAATATTTACATAAGGTTCCATGGATTTATAAAAGGGTGCTGAAAAGTTCGTGGCTCACTGAAAAAGCCCTTACAAAACAATCCAATGTTTGTTCAGATTCTAGGAAGTGGGTCGAACTAAGAAAAGTGTTTGTGCATAAGGCTTAGTCGTCAACAACACAAATATAGATATTAACCAACTGAGACACTATTTACATTAATTGGACTATTCTCCTCATCTTTGTCACCATATTTATTACGTTTTGGCCGTTGTACACTCCGGCCTTCTTCAGGTGGTTGGAATGTCGAACTAAACCCTTTATTTCACTCACTGGAGTAGACTGTTCTAGTTCCACATGCCATGTTTAATGGATGTCAGTTATCACTTATCTCCTGTTAATTCTCCAAGTTCTCCACTGTCTTAACCAGGTATTGAACTCACACTCTTTGGGTCCTGTCACTGGATCTAACTAACGCCTTTATCCACAGTGCTATGTGTCCTTGAGGAATAATACATAATACCTCATCTCAGAAATATAGACAGATACTAACCAACTGATATTGGTAAAATTTTCAACCTATATTTTTGACTATTATTCACCCAATACGAAGTCTCAGTGCCGATCAATGTAGAAGGATACTGAATGGAGATGCTGCCGGGGTGTAGACAGAATCAACAGAGCAAGGGTTGCATATTATCAAGATACATAGGATATACTGATTGTAACAGCAAAATTATCCAAATCGTGTAACAGCATGTGATAATTGTCCATCCCACAAAATGTTTAATATCTAAAAAAAAATCTCTAAACTAATTGAGTTTCTTTTTTCCAGCTTTCCAGGTAAGACGTTTAGCCATCTTGGCACCATTTGCTGTAAGAATCACTGAAAAACCCTTTGAGTTATTCCGCTACAAAGAGAACAGGTTAAAATCTTTTTGTGTCAACCCCACTATGTCTTCCCAAATGAGCAATGGTGAGAGGGAACAGTAGAGAGGAAAACGGGATCAGGAGGTCACAACAGAAAGAGGGATCATCATTTCATCTTAGAGCTAAATACATTCTTATTTTTCAAAGTATAGTCCAGTAGTGTTATAAAAACCTACGAGCATTTCCAGTAATATATCTTTAATCATTTCTGAGATATAACAGTTCAAAGCTTAAACTAACAATTGGACAATTTTGCTGTTACATGATTTGGACAATTTTGCTGTTACACCTGGGAAAATTGGTGATCACTGAAGAGGTTAATATTATAGTGATCAGGAAAGCATACCCTTGGGAGTTCATCCTATATTGCAATAGTTCTGAGGAAGAATCTGTGTCAGTAGAATTTACTCCTTACCAATAGAATAAGCATTAAGTTCCGCTCAGACAGCTTCTTGCCCAGAACTCTTGCAATAAGTAATATTCCTGATTTTTTTTACAATGATGTTCGCCCTTTATAAGTCCCAAGAGCCACTCAAGGTAGAGGGTTACACTGTAAGAGTATATGTGCTAAAGTTAATGGTTGACCTTAGACTTGAACATATCAGAGAAGTATCCTCTTGAGAGCCAGTTCCAAAGGGCAGTTGTTTGTGAGAGGAAATTGCTCGATTGTAACTTATATCTCACCAATAGAATACAAATAATAAATAATGTAGTTCGTCAGCTTCCATGGAAGTAACAATAGAGCAGCATGTGGCTTGCAACATTTCATCTGTGTATAGTGTGGAAAATAATTTGTCACCCACAAGGACAGAGAGACGATTTTGGACTCTATCTAGACTGTAAAGTGAGGATTGGGCAGCTCCTGCCCATATATGACATCAGTACTTCATTTTATGCCAGATCTGGCTCTTGTAAAAGTAGGGGGTAGCAGGAAGAGTCAGGTACTTCCTGGAGTGGCACAGAGAACCGACCATTTTTCAAGCACCTTTAATGATGAATCATATGCTGAAGTTCCACTTGAGGTTTGAGTTTAAGTATGAAAAGTCACTCAAAGCATGGAACCTCCCAGAGAGAGCATCTGTTCATCGAAATGGGTGAATATTCAGAGTCCACTCATTGATGATGGAATGTCACTAGTTTGTTTTTTGAGAATGAACCCTGCTAGTTTTTCTCCCACTGAGCTGTTAGTGCTAGCCCAAAGGAGAGATCAGTTGCTGATCTAGGGTCATCTAGAGTTTTGGAGATGCACTCATATATTGTTGTATCATCAGCATAGATATTCACAATTTATGTAAAGTTGAAAGAGGGTTGAACCGAGAAGCAAGGCTTTGGAGACATATGTGTTGATTGCTTGGCTTTTAGACGACTGGTTGTTAACAACTTATTTTCTTATTTTTTGAATCTTTTCACCCACAAGCATGGCAACAATAGAATTCAGGGAGTTACAGAGAATGAAAGAGAAAATGAATGAGAAGATTGAAAATGGGGAGTATTGAGAAAAGGACAAAAAAGCAACAGAGCTCAAGGAGACAGATGCTGATTGACATTGCTTTTAAATTTTTAAACCTTGTAGTTATCAAGAAAACAAGAAGTGGGAGAAAAAAAACTGTTAGAGTAGAAGTGGCATTTGCATCTCACTAGTTCACCAGTAAAACAGTGAGAAATAGTTGCCAATTTAGTAACATACTTAAATTCATGTTGTATGGACACTAGGAGTTTATCCAAGCAATTGCCATGAAAATATTAATAGAACAGACAGAGAGAATGGACTGGAGATGAGATGCCTGGTAAGGATCGATTGTATTGCAGACAATTCCCTGGATTTTGTCAAGAATCAAGAGATGTGCAGTAGGAGCAGCAGACAAGATATGGCAACAGTATTTAATACACAAATGAATCATAGATTTATAAATGTGCGAGATGGATTCTGGCCAGAAAAAGTGTCTGCCACAACAGAGTGAATGGGTGTTAAGGAAGTACTTTATAATTGAGAAAACTTTTCCAGTGATTCCATATGTAGAGAACTTGTGTAGTAACCCTGCATAACACACCTTGTCAAAGAACTTTGAAATATGTAATGCAATTAGATTATGCTTGAGATGTATTTGTTGTCTAGTGCCTCATTGATTTTGTAAGTAATGATGGTTAGGACATCAGCAGTGGACTGAACAGATTGAAATCTGTACTGCTTGTCACTCAATAGGGTGTCCCTATTGAGATAATTAACAAACTCCTTGTTTAGCATATTCATTTCTATGAATATGAGTATATATATATATATATGTGTATATCTTTGTGAGTTTGTAAACAGTGACTATTTAAGCTAATATTGCCCGACTCTTCGGCAGAATTGAGTCACTGTCAGTCACTGTGTGTTTATCTAAATCTAAAAATAAACACGCTAAAATTCACCTTCATCCCTGCCGTGCACCGACGGGTAGAAGTTCCGACTGACACAAATTCAGTCAGGTTTCGATCCTAGCTAGAGGCAACCGGACGTCTAGCCACACTGATGAGCTGTGAAACAGCGAAACAGTCTGTCTGTGGATGACAAAAATATATATATATATATATATATATATATATATATATATATATATATATATGTGTGTGTGTGTGTGTGTGTGGGTAGGATGTATAAAAGTATCCAAAACAAAAGTGAGAATGATGACACAAGTGGAAAATCTTTAATCAAAGTGACATTTTGCCAGAGAAAATTTTAGCTTATGTTCTCATTGGTGTCATCAGTTCAACTAAAAGAAAAAAAGATAAAATTATGTCTGAGAATGAGTTTTTTGTTGTATATCACATTAATGTATGTTTATGTGTATGTATAAAGTGAACACAGGTATGTATTGATGAACAACTATATGTGTACTCGTATATATAAAAAAAATGGGCTCCAACACATATATATTCGTGGCTGGATGTATGTATGTGCATACTTATGTAAGAATGTACATACAGTGCTGTGAAAAATTGAACCCCTAAAATAATAGTGAAAAAAAATTGTTTCTTTTTTCCAGATGATCAACTAAATTTAATTAAACTATATATTCATTAAGAAAAACCTTTATTAAATCAATTACAACCACTTTCAAAGATATTTATCAAGCTGGAATAAAAATATTAATTCAAAATAAGAATAGTTAAGTATATTTAAACACAATATTGTCAATTTTAAACTATCATGAAAGCCAAAAGTTGGACGAAATGATGTGCAAAAGTCAGTGAACCCTTACATTGAATATTTGGTGACTGCTCCTTTTGAGGTTACAATGTCAACCAGTCTTTTTCTATAACCTTTAACAAGTTTCTCACAGAAATGAGTGCCAATCTTTAAGCACTCTTCATGGCAAAATTCCCACAATTGCTTGATTTTACCAGGGTTTCTTGCAGGAACTGCCAAATTTAACTTGAATAACAGATTTTCAATTGGGTTTAGATCAGGACTTTGACTAGGCCATTCCAAGACTTGAAATTTCTTTTGATGAACCTATTCTTTTGTGGATTTGCTTTGATGCTTCAGATCATTATCCAATTGGCAGTTCCAGCCTTGACCTAAACCCAACTTTTGAACTGAGGACAAGACACTTTAATTCAAAATTTTCTTGGTATTTTTGCAGAGTCCATTGTGCCATCAATGCATACTATTTTGCCTGTTCCATCTGCTGCAAAACACCCCAAATCATAATGCTGCTATGTTTGATGGTTGGTATGAAATTCTTCTTTTCAAAAGTCATATTAGGAAGCTTGCCAGATATAACACCTATTGTTCCTCCCAAAAAGCTCTAGTTTCGTCTCATCTGACTATAAAACATTTTGCCACAATGTTTCTAGCTGATATTAATAAGCTCATATTAATGAGCTTTTGGCTTAGCCGAGGTGAGCATGCTTGTGCTATATCATAAGCGGAGGCTTTTTCTAGGCATTCTGCCATGAAGATCAGCATTGTTCAGATTTTGTCACACTGTAGATATATGCACATTGATTCCGACATTGGCCAGTGAGCATTAGAGAAACTCAAAGTTCACAACAGAATTTGCTTGGGCTTGCTGAACTAGATGTCTACTTTCTCTTGCTGTTATTTTTCATAGATGGACACTTCTTGATGTCATCATACCAAAGGACTTCCATTTATAAGTAATTTGTTGCATGGTGGAGAAGTGCACTCCAAATCATTCTGACAGCTTTTCATAATCATAGGTTTTAACGCTGTGACTTTTTAAGTTTCAGGAAATTGTTTTGATCTTTGCATATATATTTGTTTAAATTTAGTCTCTAACTGCACAGTTTTGCATACAGAATGAGTTATATTGTTTGACTGCAGTTTACACAAAAAAATGAACACGTGTCATTTTGATTTTTATACATGTTCAAAGAATTATTTGCACTGGCAACCATGTAAAACAAAAATACAGAGTGTAAATGTAAGGGTTCACTTACTTTTGTACATCTTAATGTAGAAGTAGTTTCTCTATACTGACTAAGTTTGTGAGCTGACAGACTTTTGTGTCTGGTGTACAAGATTGCCAATTGATGTCCAAGAATCATCTCAGGCTGAACATATATATATATATATATATATATATATATATATATATATATATATATATATATATATATATATATGATTACCTGAAGATTGCATTCAACCATGAAACAGACTGTCACCATATTCTGACCTGAAAATGTCTAAAGTGGCAAATTGCATTTTGCCTGAATAGCTTTTTACTTTGTTTCATTATCTCCACATTTGTCTGAATGTTATTCTGCACACTACAGGCAACTTTACAGTGCTGTACAAAAGTAAGTGAACCTCTGAGATAATATTTAAAATAATTGCATACACAATGAGTTATATTGTTTGACAGCAGATTACACAGCTTACCAAAAAAATGAACACGTGTCATTTTGATTTTAACACATGCTCAAAAAATTATTTGCATTGGCAACCATGTAAAACAAAAATACAGAGTGTAAATGTAAGGATTCACTTACTTTTCCTTAATTTTTAATTTTTAATTAATATTTTTATTCTAGCTTGATAAAAATCTTTGAAAGTGGTTGTAATTAATTTAATAAAGGTTTTTCTTAATGAATATATAGTTTCATTAAGATTTGTTGATTATCTAGAAAAAAAGGGTCAATTTTTAAAAATATGATCTCAGGGGTTCAATTACTTTTGCACAGCACTGTATATATGTGTATACTGTATGAGTATATGTATGTATGTACATGTGTATGTTCATATATGATTGTATGTATATGGGGTATATATATATATATATGTATACAAACATATGTAGATAAAACAAACAAGCACAGAGACATATAGACTCTCTTCAAAATGTCAAAGTTAGAAATCCTCCAAGTCTATAAATCGACCATTCGCCCTTGCATGGAGTATTGCTGCCATATATGGTCTGGAGCCCCTGCTGTTTGCCTCAGGGTTCTTGATAAGATCCAGAGATGGATATGTAATGTGATTGGCCCTGATCTGTTATCTCGTCTACAGTCGCTCTCTCACAGACGCGATGTTGCCTTGCTCTGTCTTTTTTACAAATACTTTCATGGTAATTGCTCCGAGGAGCTGCTTTCGCTTGTCCCTAGGCCTCATGAATTTAAACGAGTCTGGCATCCCATTCCCACCCCTTCACCGTTGAAACTGTTAGATGTGGACGTCTCTTCTACTCCAATAGCTTCATGTCTCACACATCTCGCCTGTGGAACTCCCATCCCTATTACTGTTTCCCTGACAAATACAATCTCCAACGGTTTAAGTGTAGTGTCAATCGACATCTCCAGTTGCCTTGATCTATCCACTTCCCTTCTCCACATCCTTTCACCTTTCATTCCTATCTGCTCTTGCTCCAAATCTTCTGTAACCCCCTTGCCTTGATCGACCCACTGTTTTTCTCTTTCTCCACATCCTCTCCTTTACCACTCCTATCTGCTCTTCCTCCAACCCTTCTATAACCCCATGCGTGATAGTGGCCTCCAGCCTTGCTTGGGGTGATACGCTTAAAAAAAAAAATAAATAAAAAAAAAATAAACTCATGATAAGCCAGATCAATTAGTGTTTTACAATAACCAACTTACCCTTAGAGATCACCAAAACACTCTTCAAAAACATTGTTTCATCTTTCTTTTTTTAGTTGAACTGATGAGAAGCCAAAGAGAACATAGGCTCAGCTTTTCTCCAGTGAAATGCATCTTTGATTAAAGACTTTCCACTTTGTCTCATATATATATATATATATATATATATATATATATATATATATATATATATATATATATAAGTTGGGATCAAATATACATCAAACATAGATTGGAATCCAAGAGAATGATAAAATAGGGAACAAGTAGGAAACGTTTATCAATCTAACAAGTTTCACTTTTATTAAAACTTCATCAGAGAATAAGATATGAAGAAAAAGAAGAAAGAAATTTTGATATTTTACTTTTGTATTGTTTGATTTTCATTGATCAGTCATGTTTCACATACTGTCGACTCTTTAGACATTCATATCTTGTTAATCTCCTGTGTCACATGTTATCAAAGGCCTTTTAGATATCTAGGGTGATCTCTCTCAAGATATTTTTAGTAATATCTGAAATTATAGATAATTACCAATATCTTCACTGTTATATTAATTTTCAATACAATAAATAAACCTCAAGTCACATGGTAAAATCTCACGCCACAAATTTATTACTTACATTATTTACACTATTCAGATTCTTATCCTCATCTTCATTGCCATATTCACAATGTTTCGGCCATTGTATGCTCCCGCCTTCTTCAGGTGATTGGAATTTTGAAGTGAACACTTTATTTCATCTACAAGAGGTAGTTCCACATCCTATGCCACTTTGGGATAACTCAGTTATTTCCCTTTAACTCAACTCTCCAAGTTTTTGGTTCACCATTGCTGTAGACTGTTTGAGTCTAGTCACTGTATCTATCCAATGACTTTATACCAGGCTACAGCAGTGGTGAACCAAAAACTTGGAGAATTTAGTTAAAGGTAAATAACTGAAACATCTGGAAGAGGCATGGCATGTGGAACTTGAACAATCTACCCCGGTGGACAAAATAAAGGGTTTGGTTCAGAATTTCAATCACTTGAAGAAAGTCGGAGCATACAACAACCAAAACATTGTAAATATAGCAATTAAGATGAGGATAACAGTCCGAATAATTTAAATAATGTAAATAATCATAATACCTCATCTCACTTACTTTTGTACATCTTAATGTAGAAGTAGTTTCTCTATACTGACTAAGTTTGTGAGCTGACAGACTTTTGTGTCTGGTGTACAAGATTGCCAGACAGATACACAAATTTATTGTAAATTTTTAAAAATAAGAACAGATATTTTAAGCTGAAATTCAAATTGGAATATTTATCATGTAAACATAACTACATCCTAAAATATTTCAGTGCTTGAAGAATGCTTGGGAAGGTCTGCCATCGACTTTTACTTCAATAAAAAGATAATAAAATCATCAATAATAGATCAACAGCTATAATAGAACAAATAACAAACATATATGATAAGTCTTTGAAGCATTTACATCGTAATGTAGTGACCCTTCTTCTCAATAACAGCCTGCAATCTATTATCCATTGGTTATGTTCAATTTTTTACTTCAACAGGTTCAATTTCCAAAATGGTGATTATAAGTGCTTCTCATAACTCTGCTTTGTTGTCATATTGTTTGCCACCTTTTCATATAATTTCATTTTTATGCTAAAAAAATTCACGTTTAAACTTACATGCATGAGAGGGTGCATTGTTTTGCATAAATATACTTTACACTTTGAAAAGGCAAGGCTTACACTATTATTCAAAGATTGTCTTGTCCACAAAATCACAATAGTAAGCAATATTCAGTTTAACAACTTCTTTGATTTTGAATGGTTCAATAATAGTTTGGTTAACAATTCCAGCACATATAATCACATTGCTGCCTTCTTTTAGCTGCAGGCACATCTACATTAGATAAAATTCATCCGTTGCCCCCATCCCTCAGGGCTCATTGAGTGTCACCCAAGATTTGTAAATTCTCATGTATTTCTTGGTCCAATTTAGATGCTGTAAAATATTTACTTTGCTGAGAGAAGTTTACCTAAGAGATTTCTAGACAGATCCCAATTTGCAAAGTATTCTACACCTTTTTTTCCTTTTTTTTTGACTCCCTTGATCAAGCCTTTTCAAAGATCTGAGCACTGATCAAAAGTGGATGTTTCACTATAACTTGCTTTCATTTTCATAGTTCTGAAAGACTTTTCTTTTGTTTCTATTTCTCAACTTATTTTCATATTTTCAACAAACCCTCTTTTTTGTTTGAGGATCACCGTGAAGCTTCTTTGATTTCTCAAATGTGACTTAACCTTCTTATTTACTGTTTTTCAGCATTTCTTAAATCCTTTCCATTATTTATGCTTTGACATATGTTATGGAAAAAAAGAAAAAATTGTTTTTATTTGATTTCAGAGGATTTAAACCAATATCAGTTTAATCTGCATAATAACTTCAGACTGCAGTTTTTATAATAAATCCAATTTTAATAAAACAGGTTGAAACTGCCTAAAAATTTAACCTGAGCTTTGATTTGACAAAAATTATTGAGGTTAATCTAATTTGCTGCACTATATATATATATATATATATATATATATATATATATATATATATATATATATATATATATATATATATGTATATATGTATGCAGGTGTGCAGTGAAATAGGAAAGAACACGTTAGGTAGATAATCCGGTGTTCCTTAATATTTAGCTTTATTTTCAAAAGGACAGTGCTCCATACAGAAGTAGAGCTTATATTATAATAATATTTTTAGTTTTTAAAAATATGATTCCTCCGCTACATAAGAGTTCTCATGTTTCAAAAGCGAGAGCCGAGACCCCTAACATAATTTTTTAAGTTATGAAGAGTTAAGGCGTCTGCGCTTTTGAAACATGAGAACTCTTATGTAGCGGAGGAATCATATTTTTAAAAACTAAAAATATTATTATAATATATATATATATATATATATATATATATAATATAATATAAAAGGCTCAAACACTAATATTACATGGTTATAATTTATTACATTGGAATCGTAATAAAAATCCAGTTCATCAGACCTACAAAGTCAAATTTTGAATTTGTAGGTCTGATGAATTCGTTTGCGATTATGATTCCAATGTAATAAATTATATCCATGGAATATTAGTGTTTGAGCCTTTATATTATATTCTTGCTCTGTACTGTACATTGAGCTCTACCTGGATTTTATCCTCTTGGAAATATATATATATATATATATATATATATATATATATGAAGAAATATAGTCTTAAAGTGTGCTATATTTATGGGATAAAGTGCTCAATATCAGAGATAGAGTGTGTGTAAATATAAAAGTGAACATAGAAGTCAACACTTAGGGGCGACAGTCTGTTTCATGCTAGATGCAATCGTCAGGCAACTCCATGGTTATAATTTATTATATGTATATATATATATATATATATATTGACCACTAATATTATCTATATCTATATATCTATCTATATATATATATGCACATTCACACAGCTGAAAAGTTCTCAGATCAACTATCTTCTCAAATTCTGAAAAATAATCAAACAAAAGTTTGTTCTTTTTGTTGAACTTCTAGGTTGAGCTGACAAGATGTGAGGCTACTCCCATCATACCAGCAGGGATAGCCTCATGTTCACAGAAATAAATACATACAAAGAAATAACACTAAAAGCATGTTAAATTGTAAATTAAAATCATATAATTTTATTTATTTCTGTCTACTGGTGTTGGTGTATTTTACTTATATGTGTTTTAAGGTTCCATATAATCGAGGAAGAAAGTCACTTTGTCTTTTGACAAGAAATATATGGAGGAAAGGAAATAGATGTCTTGACCTTTGAGGGTCAGTAGTGAAGAGAGTGAGTTTTGCGTTTTTGGTGCAAAGTATCCATTTTCAGACAGGAAAGCTTCCATTGCATGCTGGGAGAACTTTTTGGTTTTATTTTAAACAAAGTTTTAATGTTTTTTTTATTTTATTTTATTTATATTTGTTATTATTATTTTATATTTTTATCTTTATTTAATAATAATAATAATAATAATAATAATAATAATAATAATGTCTCTAAAAGCTCTCAGTACTCTGTCTTATATATAATAGATATGCTCTCTCTCTCGTACATATATACACTTACATATGCACACATCTTCACAAGTAAACATATGCACAGAGAAAACTAACTTTTGATTTTGATTTTTTTATCAACCACTTTGACAGAAAACCACTGAATTCAAAAGATTAAAAATTTTGTGATTGCAAAAATATAAAAAAAGAAATATAATATAAAGAAAGAATAAGAAAAAGGCCAAAGATAAAATTACTTATGGCTATGAAAATCAAAAGGTGGACAAATATTTGATTGATCGGCAAATCAAAAGAACTACCAACTAAAGTGTTATGAAAAAAATTTACTGAGAAAAGTCAATGAATTCATTTGGGACACAAGTTGAAAATTAAATTATTTCTGGATAAATAGATTGTTTCCTTATGAAAAAAATGGAAAGTCATTTGTGACACAGGATTGCCATATTCTGGTGACCATTTCAAGTACTTGGAATTTTTCAGTTCTTGCTCAACCCTTGTCTAACCAATCAGTGATAATGTCATTATTAACCATTTACCATCTTGTTAGTCAATGCCTTCCTAAATCGTAGTTTCCTCAAAGGTGATAACATTAATTATGGTTGAATTTCATCCGACTTTTGGCTTTCATGATAGTTTAAAATTGACAATATTGTGTTTAAATATACTTACCTATTCTACCCGAAGGAAATGATGCATAGTACAATTACTTTACTATTCTAAACAAGGAAGTTACAATTGGCTTGTAAAGATCACCTTAATGTACTTATATGTTCTAGATCAAGCATATTTATGTGTATGGCCAGTAATTGCAAGTTCTTGAAAAGTTCTATATTTAGGTATATTATAGTAAGCTTTTGGCTGCTAAAGGAAAGGAATAATGAGGATTAGGTTTTTGAACAACGTGCATTTGTTTAATATATAGGGTCTCTTACAGAGTTGTTGGAAAGTTGGTGAAATGCCAATTTCTGTTGCTGATTGTCAGGATGGCAATCAGGTGTCAGGGTCGCACAGGGAGTTGACCTATTTCTTGTGTTGGTTTGATCGAGGTCATAGGATATAGTTGTTCACTTGTATTGGTCAACTGATTTCAGAGTGGTGGGTTGATTCATGGTAAGGTGCATTGATTGTTAAGCTTATGAGAGATTGGTAGGCCTGTTCTTTGGTCAACTGATTTCAGAGTGGTGGGTTGATTCATGGTAAGGTGCATTGATTGTTAAGCTTATGAGAGATTGGTAGGCCTGTTCTTTGGTCAACTGATTTCAGAGTGGTGGGTTGATTCATGGTAAGGTGCATTGATTGTTAAGCTTATGAGAGATTGGTAGGCCTGTTCTTTGGTCAACTGATTTCAGAGTGGTAGGTTGATTCATGGTAAGGTGCATTGATTGTTAAGCTTATGAGAGATTGGTAGGCCTGTTCTTTGGTCAACTGATTTCAGAGTGGTGGGTTGATTCATGGTAAGGTGCATTGATTGTTAAGCTTATGAGAGATTGGTAGGCCTGTTCTTTGAAACAGGTCTGCAGTGATGACTTCAAAGAGAAGGCCTGTAGCAAGTCAAGTATGCTGAGGTGGCAGTGGTGAGTTGCAAAAATGACTAGGTTGGTATAGCCGGTTGGCTGATGTTCTATGAAATGGTGGATTGCCCGAGTGTGTTCCATGCTTGTAGAGTTGGAATTACTTTCTTGTGGAGTTGGAGTTGTTTGCTTGCAGCCAGAATCACTAGTGAGTCTACTTTGCTGAGGTGATGGCATTGGTGAGGAGGAAGGTTTGTAACTGGGCAGTGTTAATGTTGAGATGTTATTAATCATGATGGTTGGTGTCTTGTGACTGGCACTGTTGTGGCTGGAGAGTCAACTACTGTAGTGAGTCGGGTTTACCGAGGTGATGGTGTTGTCGATGAGGAAGGCTTGTAGCTGGGTGGTGACAAAATGGAGATGATATTCTGAATTCTGTGTGTGATGAGTCGGGATTTAGTTAAGACTGGTAGTGATAACAGCCATTGAGAGGAGCAGTCAAGTTGTTGGTGGTGGTGGTAGCATCCTGCATGTCAGCAGGCTGCCTGCTGGCCCTCAATTGTTCATGGTCTTTATGGACATTCTGCTTCTAAGCAGATCTAGCAGTCTCCAGGGGCATCTTCATTTCCTGCAGGAATGTTCACAACTGGCCAGTATTACTTTCATTGCAGGAACTTGCTTCGTAGACCGGTTGTGATTCTCTGATCCTATGTGCAGAAAATGACTTGTTTGATTTTATTGAATGCCTTCATGACATTCACATAAAGCTGGCATGCAGAATGAATCAGAAAGAGATCTAGTTGCAAGGGAGTATAACAGGGAGTAATGTAAATATGACAAATACTCTTGAAGAGGAAATCCCAATCCAATTCACGAAAGCCAGTAATGACTTGTAGAAACTGGGTAGATGTCAACAACAGTGTCCTTGCCATATATTGGGTTGATTGTGGTTGATACCCTAAAACAGAGTTTGCATGTATAGATTCCTTTGTACACTTTTTCTATACTACAATTCATTCAATACAAGGCTCAAGAGTTACTCAAGGTAGAGTAATGTATGTGATATGAATGAAAGAAAAATGGATAGGAAATAAAGATTAGGAGGGTTAGGGTTAGACTTGAAGAGGTTTGGATAGTCCTGGGAAGTCTGTTTCATGTTGGCAATTATTGGTAAAAATTCTTAGAATGGAGATTTTTTCTCACATTTGTAACATGAAGGACTGCTCTTTCTATGTTGGGTTAATAAGTACCATTTGTAGAGGAGAACGATTGAAGATGAAATTTTGAATATGAACCATAGTCGGAAGATCATGTGGAAAAATTTAATTTGTTGAAAATTAATATAAAAATAAATCAAAAGTAGTCTTTTTCTGTTGTTATGTCATTAAAAACTTTGGGTTCAAATGTTTTGGAACATACCTTGTATTATGTAGATGTCTATGGCTGTGTGTATATTGCTATTTATATCTTTGAGTTTGGAATAGGCTGCACCCAAGGTAGTTTTGCTCAATACCATCAATTGCTACCAAACCAAAACATTAACCTAAAAATTTGAGTCATGTTCTAAAATAGCCTCATCAAATCAAGATTTTCATATGGATGTCATCCATGGTACTGGACATGTTCATAAATATCTAAACTGTCAGCTGTATACAACTGCTTTCTCAGACTGAGGGTTGAAGGTAGTTGCAAGCAAATCACACTTGTAGCCTTTGGCAAAAACCATCCTTCTTCAAACATTGTGAACTGGCACTACAGAATCACTAAAATGGATAACACATGTAATTCAAAGAGAGAATGATGATATAATCAAGATGTTGTTATTTCACATTGCTTCAAGCAATAAGGCTAGGAAGGAAACTGCCATCAATACTGGAAAGAGCAATAAGAGTTACTGAACTTGAGAAACCTATTTTTCCTGAAAAATTGTTTTAAGAAAAAGAATCTATGGAGCAAAAATGGAAATAAACACCAAGGCAATCAATCACCAAATGACAAAAAATGGTTTCCGAGTCAAAGGATCAACACATCCTTCCAGTTAATAAATGAATCCTTTGAAAACAAATATTTAACATTTTTCAACTAACAGATTGCATTCACGCTGACAATAAAAACATGTTTTCTTGATCCCTTTTAAGAGTATTTGAGTAAAGTCTCTAGACAGACAAAACCAGTAAGGAAGAGCAACAGTGCATGATGGCAACTTAAAAGAGATTCCCTTACTCATTCATCAGTCTCCCTCCCCAAGCTATGTGACACTTACACTCTTCCTCACCAAGCTATTAGATATTTACACTCTTCCACACCAAGCTATGTGACATTTACACTTTTCCTCACCAAGCTACGTGACACTTACATTCTTCCTGACCAAGCTACATGACATTTACATTTTCCTCCTCACTTCTTCTTTACCTCTTTTATCACACATACACATGAATAAATCACATTTCTTTTCCTCTTAACAAACAACTACAAGCAAGGAAATTTAACACATGTACATGCTGAGAAAAATTTAGTTGTAAAAACAAGAATAAAAAAATATTTTATATTTTTATATTTAAATACCTTTCTCACCTTTTTCATTGCTGTGGGTTGATTCAAATCTGTAACAATTCTACAAATTTAAATCAAAAGTATCATTGGCTGCTTGGGCAATGAATTCTGAATGTTTCCTTATAAGGAAATGGCTAATATTAACATTACTATGGGAATCTAAGAACTCAGAATGAATAATCATCTTCTTTGATTGGATTTTTCTTTATTTGTTTGCACCTTTTCAGATGAAAAGGATTTAATTATTTCTTTCATTTCAACAAGTATATGAACATTTGCCCTTTCTCTAACAGGAAGAAAAGAATGAATGCTACAGTTTTGTGCATTGTAATGAAGATGCAGAAGGGAATGTTTTGTGACATTTTTCATTGCGTTACCAGAATTAACTTTTGTTTCGTTGCTTCTACCCATTTGAAGGGGTGAAAAAAAAGGTTGAAGTCAATCCTCTAAGTCAGTGGAAAAAGAAAGTTGTGGAATTTGTTGTATGTTGTGGATGGATCCAGATAAACATCACCTGATTAAGGTAGGAGAAGAGGATGATCAAAATCTACTGGAAGGCACGAATGATAATTTGCAAGTAAACTTTTGTTGTTTAGTTTATCTTGGGAAAGTTTCTTTTCAACTTTTTCAAGTTGTTTCCACCTTGTTTTCAGAATGCACTCAGTAACCTCTGCCATGATGGAAATACACCTTCAACCTTGTGCATGTGTGTATAGAAAAAAAAATAAAAGATGTAATGAACGCAATTTTCAAAATAGGTTGGCCCATTTGTAATACCTCCCCAACCCTTGCAAAAACTTTCAGGACTCCCAACACTTTGTATCATTGTTTTAATAGTAATTATTTTGTCAGTATAAGAAATTACTTTGTCTCATTAATGATTCCACTTGATACGATTTGTTTTGGCAAATCAAGTAATCACTGTTAAGATCTTAATCTCTGCTCAGCGTCTCCATCCAATTATTGTCTCAACATCGTTTAGTGCTTTAATACAAAGCAAATAACCAATGGCTAGGTCAGACATTTGGCCTCAGGTCAACTTGGAATTATTTGTCCGAAGCTAACACTTGATATTGCCTTTCAGGGATAGCTCAGGAATTAAAGCTTAAGGTAAGTGGTCTTAAGTTTTGGGGCTCAATCTCTGAATTTGGCTGCTAAAAATCACTCAGGAAGACAAACATTTATCTGGATAGTTGCTGCTTGGTAGCAACAAATACCTGCTGCAGTTGGTCGATCAAAAAATTTCCTTCTACACTTGGATTCCTGATGCAGTCAGATTGTCGAACTAAAAATTTATTTCCATGCTCAAATTTTGAATCCTTTTTATTGACAAAACTCCTATGAGCTTCTTTCTTTGCTTTTCATACTTTCCAATATGGTTCTTATTTCTCTTTCATCAAATGACAACATGCACACTTTTCTTTATAAACATCTGCCATATTTGATTTGATGTTTCAATGTTGATTGCTGCCTTTTGATTTTCTTCAAACCTGAGATCACTTCTCAAAATTGAATTCTAAATAAAAAAATTCTGAAAATGTTGTTACTGCCTTCAAAGTCTGATTGCTATCATCTTAAATAAATCCCACCTCTCCACATACAAATGAATTGGACTCATTAGTAAAACACTTTCTATTTTGCAAATCAATTAGAAGGCATGCAAAGAATTAATCACTGAAAACATTGGAAAAGTCATTTTATCACTTCACAGCAAATTTTAAACAAATTTGAGAGAACAAATTTAACAGGACCATTTTATAGACTAACAATGATTCAGTCTTTGAGGAGATTCCTTGCAAAATAAGGTATGAATTTAGAAATTCTTTTGTATTCATTTCTTGTAAACTGTTGCTTTTAACTATATTTTTGTGAATAATATTGTCATTCTTTAAACCATTTAAGTGAATGGGAACTGTAATTAATTGAAACTTGATTAACAAGAAAGGTGGCCGATTTTGAGAAAATTTCAATATTTATTTATATTCTCTTCAAAACATTAGAACCAGAGTTACCTGCCCCAAATAATCGTCAAATCTTAACAAGACATAATTGGTTAATAATCATGAGATTGACCAAGAAATAAAAAATGTTTTCTTGCTTTTAGTCGGTTGGTTCTTTATTTTATCTGTTCTCCTTAAAGATTTCATAAAAGCAAAGGTCAGATGCAACCAATGACTTTTGCTGGTGAATAATTTGACACTTATTTTAAGAGCTGAACTTTCCTTATGGATGTGGAACATGGGAGTTTGGAATCATTTTAAGCCAAAGGTTCAACATTATAGGCTGACATAAATGCAGACTTTTGGGTTATAAAGTTTAAAGATCACCTCCGTCTACCAAAAAACAAACAACATTCTTTCCAAAAGTATTACAAAAATAAAAATTGAAAAATATCAGAAAGATGGAAAAAAATTCAAACTTAATAGAAAAAAATACCATTGGAAAAAAGTATTTTCAAAAATGTTTCCCTCTGAAAATCAATAAAGAAAAAAAAATGATCATTTTTTTAAAATTTATTTTGCATTTTCTATCAAAGTGGTGGTTGTTTGAGTAATTTTTTACTTTTTTATGTTTGGTTTGGTCATTATATTTCTATTTTGTTATCCATCCATTTTCTTTTTTACTTATATGAAGAATTTGAGAATGATCAAAATTGCATAATATGGCAACATTAAAGATTAACATACTGTAAATTAACAAGTTTGCTGGTTGAGATAGTTGTATATTTCCTACAAGTACCAGAAATCAGTGATTTTGCTGAAGAAAAACAAGATTTGCAATATTAACTTTTGGTAGGCAGAGAATTACTATAGTCTGTTATTATAGTCGCAGAGCTGGACAAAAATGTATTTAGGTAATATCCCAAATCTGATGGTACCTATATATATATGTGTGTGTATACATATATATATATGTATATATATATATATATATATATATATATATACAGTGTAACCCGGATATAAGAGAGTTGTCGGGACCGGAGAAGAAGTCTCTTATATCCGGGTTTGGTCTATTATATATACATTAACACAGGCTCTAATTTGGGACCAGTGAAAATCTCTCTTATATCCGGGTTTCTCTTATATCCTGGTCTCTTATATCCGGGTTACACTGTATTAATATATATGCAGCCAAAAAAATTAAATTCGGTTGTGCACTCTTGGGAGATAAATGCAAATTTGTAAACAATGACCAATACTACTAATAACACAAGCTCTTCCCTGAATCGAGCGCTGTCAGTCATTGGCGTGTTTATTCACAGAATAAGTACGTAAAAATTTGCCTTTCTTTCAACCGTGTGTCAATGGATTATGGGGAAAATCTCCGACTGCTGCCGAATCAGTTGTATTTCGATCCCGGCTTGAAGCAATCGGATATCTATCCACACTGATGAGCTGTGATACAGTGAAACTGTCTGTCTGTTGATGACAATATACATATATATATATATATATATATATATATGTTTGTAAGATGTATAATATTTGACACAAAAACATTTGACCACAATTTTGACTTAATAAATACCAGTTTGAGCAGGAGAGAGAAGGATTGTGGACTAATCACACAATTCTTGATAATGCACCTAAAGACTAATACCATGCATAATATCATTGATCATTGCAAAATCAATAGTGGTACAATGTAGTATATAAGCTAATAAAAAAACAGATCAAGAAAAAAGGGAAAAGAATGTGGGTTGATTTAATATCAGGTACCAATTGCTCCAATATGTTTAGAAAACTGGAAATCAAAATGGTTACAATTGAATGAAAAAAGAAAAAAGAAAGAAAACATTAAGGTGTGAGTGTAAAGTAAAAAAAAACAACAACAAAAAGAGAAATAACTGCATCATTCTATACACATGCACATATAAAAAGTGCACATAAAAATGAAAAATTGATTAGTATAAGAAGTCAATTATTGATACCCCTGATGAGTGAATGAAGTGATTTCGGGTGCATCCGTCTACAAAACTCTGGAGTTGGAATGCTGAAGATAACATCAAACAGTTAAGTGACAAACCTTTTATTTGTATTAATTCTATATATCAATTATTTATGTAAAAAAACGTAAAAAAAACAAAATACAACTACCATAGAAAAAAACTTGAATAACCATAAATAAAAATAAATAAAAATCAAAATCGGTCACATGTCTAGAGTTGGAACAAAAAGAAAATGAAAAAAAGAGAGAAGGCTAAATGAGTGGGTGTAAAGTGAAAAAATGAAGAAAAGGGTAAAAATGATCAGGACTTCCTACATGAATGCACATCTGCAGAGACAGGCACATGCAAGCAAATGTACCTCTGCAGAGACAGGCACATGGCTGCATATGCACAAATGCATGCGCACAAATGCAGAAAATACAGAAGAAACCATACACCAATGTTAAATATGCATAAAAGGAAAAAAAATCTAAAAAATATGAGCAGTGAATTGCTGATGGCCCCTGAAGTGTGCACGGACGCCTACAAAACTCTCTCTGAAGTTGGGATGCTAAAGGCACATCAATCAGCTAAGGGACAAACTTTTACTCAGATTAATGATATATATATATATATATATATATATATATATATATATATATATATATATATATATATATATATATATGTGAATATAGGTGACTATACTTGTGTCGAAAAACCTTTGAATTCTTGATTTAACAATAGCCAAATCAATCTCGAAGGGAAAAAAAAGTTTTAGAAAAGAAAGAGCCAGGAACATGAAAGTCTGTTGAAAATAATCGCACAGATACAGGTTCAAGGCCCTTTTGGAATAGTAAAGAGTGAATTTATTTAATAAAATCACTACTGGCTTTAATCACTGCCTCCAGATGACTTCAGAATCTTCTTCATCTTTTCTGAATGGTCTCCTTGTTGATGAATACTGCCATCATCCTTGCCTTCAGTTTATCTTTAGTGTTAAAAGGAGCACACATAATAATCAAGGGGGCTGCAGTCTGGGGAGTTAAGTATACAGATTTAAGGGATGATGAGTTTGCAGAAATTGTCTGACAGCCATGACCGACTTCTCCTGCTTGTGTGGCATGGTGCAGAGTCCTGTTGCCAGATATAGGTTTCTTTCAGCAGCAACATTCTTGACCCAGGGCAACAATACCTCCACAAGGCACTTGATGTAGGTTTTTGTGATGTGTCTAAGGCCTTGTGGGCAGATAAATAGAGGCATAACTTTGCCATCACTAGGGATCATTCCAAACCTTCTAATGTTGACTGGATATATCACCCAACTCTTTCTAAATCCTTTGCACTGTCCTCCGATTGACACCTAAACACTCTGAAATGTTTGTATTGGAGGAAGTACGGCATGCCATTTCCAAATTTCTGGCAGAGGGAATTGCGTCATTCTTTTTCTCACAGATGGTGCCCAACTGATCCTACTGCTCAGTTTTATCTTTCATTCCAATCTGAAACTGAAGCCAAACCCAACACACATCATTTAAGTGAAATATGTAATCTTTAAGCTTTTCCACTTTGTCTCATCTTCAACATATATATATATATATATATATATATATATAGATAGATAGATAGATAGATAGATAGAAAGAGAGAGAGATAGAGAGAGAGCCTGCTAAAAGAATAATGGCACACTGAAGATGAGGTGTGAATTTGACATTCACCATATAGTGTTGATTCCTGTCTCTACACCTTCTCTATCTACCTCTATATATATATATATATATATATATATATATATATATATATATGAATATAAATATAATTATAATGTATCACATATACGTATAATGCTGGTTTTAATAAAACAGTGTTGGATGTAATAAAACAGAGCTATTAAGTACATATCAATGTGTTGGGTGCCTCAAGGCGGTGTAATGGAGGTTGTCTCGCTAGAACAATTACGACAGAGTAGTAAGTTCAATCCTCACTGGATGCCCCTTTGTGCCACATCTAATCTATGCTTGGAAAATCACTATATCAATATATATATATATATATATATATATATATGGACTGTGATTAATTGATTTGTTTTTTTATGTCCAATAAACCATTTGCAGGTAATTTAAAGCAAAACAATATTTTTAGATTGTAAGGATTTTTTAAGATAATGATTTTCTGATACAAGTCATACTAATTAACCCATAGATTGGGGAGGAGAGGTGGATTCTTACTTTTCCTAAGGGTATTGGCATGTAGGTAAATATAACAAACCCAACTGGAATTGGAACTTTGCTCCCTGATCTACAATTTCTGTTCCGACCTGTTATCTATTCCAACATCTGCACATCCAAGCTCACAGCTAGTATTCCCAAGCAGTTACCCATCTAGGTATTGACCAGGCTCAATGTTGCTTAACTTCAGTGATCATATGAGAAGATATGAATTGTGAATATAGGACTCGATACTGCATGGTGAGTCTGAGTTTCATGTTTCAAAGACATCTTCAGAAGATTGTGATGAAGTGTGATACTGACAGTTACTATGCAGTGTTGATTCCGATGTCTGCACTCTTTCTCTCTCTCCCGCTATATATATATATATATATATATATATATTTATGTATGTTTGAATATGTATGAATATATATATATATATATATATATATATATATATATATATATATATATATATATGTTTATATGTGTTTGTGTGTGTGTTCCATAAAGAATACTTTGCCATGCCACTCTTCATATTTCCTCAATGACAACATGGCAGTTGAAGAAAATCACAAACCCACATGTTTCTTCTTTTTTATCCCGTCTTCTTTTCAGATTGGTAGATGCCATCATTCACTGTCCTCATATTGACCCCTGTGTTGATGCTGCAGGGAGGGACTTAATTATAATATTTATTTTGTTTTGCAATGATGGTGTTGAAAACTCATTTCGGCTCATGCATTCTTTTCCATTTACAGATTCTTCCTTTCCTTCTCTTATCTTCTCTCTTCATCTTTCTTTCTTCAACATCTTCATCAGCTGTACTATTTTACTTTTTTTCTATTTCTTCTTCTTCTTCTTTTCCATTATTAGCAATCTTTATTCCTTTCTTTTTTTTTAATACTACTCCCTTCCATTCTTTTCCTTTTCTTTTTCCTTCACATCTTTATCGTTCTTCATTTTGTAATTCTTTTTATTTTTCCTTTGTTTTTGGCACTTTCTCTCTGTACTCTTCCCCCTCTTCATTTCTTATTCTTTTCCATGACAGACAAAAGGTAACTAATAAATATACATACATACATACATACATATATATATATATATATATATATATATATATATATATATATGTATATATATATAGAGAGAGAAATATATATATATATATATATATATATGTATATATATATATAGAGAGAAATATATATATATATATATATATATATATATATATATATATATGAATATAAAAGTGAACATAGAAGTCAACACTTAGAGGCGACTGTCTGTTTCATGCTAGATGCAATCATCAGGCCATGATTGCATCTAGCCTGAAACAGACTGTCGCCTCTAAGTGTTGACTTCTATCTTCACTTTTATATTTACACATGCTCTATCTCTGATATTGAGCATTTTATCCCATAAATATAGCACACCTTATGACTATATTTCTTCATATATATATATATATTTATATATATATAAATGACCGCCATAATAGACTACCAACAATAAGCTATATAAACAAATTTTTACTACGTTAATAAAAAACACCGATCAAAATAAAAAATAAATAAATAAATATATAAGATAAAAAAAAAAATATTAAACAAGCAAAATAATTTGACATAAATAAATAAATAAACAAATAAACGACTTCCGGTAAAAGTAACCGCCAAAATAGACTACCTACAATGCACCACTAACCCTTATATATAAATAGCCGAGAAAAATAAAAGCACTAGTTTCCTGATGATTGCACTAGCATGAAACAGACTGTCGCCTCTAAGTGTTGACTTCTATGTTCACTTTTATATATATATATATATATATATATATATATATATAGAAAGTGAGGATAGAAATAGGAAGATAAATAGGAAGATGAAGAGAGGGAGAGTGAGAAAGAGAACAAAAGAAATTAATTGAAATAGAGAGGGACAAAATAGAAAGAGAGATATAGAGAGTGAGAAAGAAGGCTAGTGAGAGAGAGAGAGAGAGAGAGAGAGAGAGAGAGAGAGAGAGAGAGAGAGAGAGAGATAATGATGTGATGCTAACATTTCTAAAACAGCTGAGCCAATTTTAATGAAATTTCGCTATGAGACAAGTTTCCAAATTTAACAGCTGAAAAAACTTGAAAATTTAATTGGTCCATTTAATCGGTTTAAGATTGATAATCAAACTCACTTTTTTTTCTCATTTTAATGATGAAACTCTTTCTTGTACAGTTAACTTTGAATTAATTTGATGTGTATATGTATATCTTTGCAGAAAATATTGCTTCAATTCAATGAAAGAAAAAGAAATGAGGTTGCCAATTAGAAATAAAGGACACTCTTTTCAAATTTAAATGATTTCTTATATTTTTTAGTATACAACTTTATCTCATGATACAAAATCAATTTTCATTTCTATATGCAGGATGTATAACAATTATTGTCATGGAAATAGGTATCAGGAAGTCAAGTCTGTGGCATTCGCTTAGCACTAATGACCTTCAGAAAGTTAAGAATCCATCACTTCTACCACTATCAATGGGTAAAGTAGTAGGGTAGACTGTGATGGTTGGCAGGAAGTCTAGGACTGTGTTTCCCAATGTGGGTGTTAGCATCTCCTTGTGGGCTCTGTTATGTTGAAAGTGGACACTGGGAGATTTATTTCATTTGAGGGGCTCAGTGGGACAATTGGCATTTATCCAATTTTTTTTCCAAATTATCAAAAATTATTCAATATTGGCTTGAAAAGGAAATTTCTGAAAAGTATCGAAATCTGTGAGAAGCTATCAACAATTCTTCATTGCTTTCCCAACTTCCTTTATGGCTGAATGTGGTTCCACAGCTTCTTACCAAACAAAGAAATTGCCTGCAAATTATAAAACGACGAGATCTATGATTACTTCTAAGCAGCCAGTAAGCACTGTAGTTCACCATCGCATTGAAAACATTGAGATAAGCTATCAAATAAAAGTTGTTTTTTAGCATTTTAATTATTGGCATCTATAATAGAAATGAAAACAATAATTATTATGATAACAATTCGGCACCTCGACGTGGTGTAATGGGTAGCAAGCTTGTCTTGCTAGAACAATTACGACTGAGTAGTGAGTTCGATCCTCACTGGGTGCCCCATACTTTTGGCCTTGTGCCACATCTAAGCTATGCTTGGAAAATCGCTATTATAATAACAAAAATATAATTATTATAATAAAATTATTTTTGCACTAATACGCAAGTGTTATCTTACTATGAAAGATGAATTCGGTATAATATTTGAAATTTAATTTGATAGAAGGTGGGAGTACATTGACTAAAAAGGGACATTGGTTGAAAAAAGGTTGGGAAACACTGGTCTAGGAAAAGGACAATAGAGAAGGAAATGAGAAATCACTTCACTAGTTTTTCCAAGAAGTCATGGCAATAATAAAGAAAAAGAAGCTAGGGAGAGCTATGAACTTCTGCATCCTGAATGGACATGGTATCAAAAAATATGCAAGTTAGAGATTAATTGAATTTAATTTGAAACAAACTGCTTGTATTTCTATTTAGCAAGTTCGGGTTGTCCTAAAAGAATCAGGCACACAGTCAAGATTTATAGAAAGAAAGAAATAAAAGAGGTTAAACACAATAAACATGAAATGAACCACTTTTGAAATATCTTTCAGACATCAGTCTTGTTTCTTCTTCTTTTTCTTCTTTTATCTGCCATGTTCCTTCAGGATATACGTAATCATGGCTCTCCACAATTTCCTGTCCTTGCTAGTTCTTAGATTTGTCTTTTTGTTATCTCTCCTAAATTTTGCTCTGCCATCCATTTACTCAAGCTCGCCAATTAGGTTGTTTGCCTTTGTTCCGCTTGTCTTCAGTCGTTTCTGTGAGTATCAAATTTTCCAAGCCTTCTTTCCTTATTATGTGCCCCGGAAATTCCTGATGTTTTTTGTTTCCATTTTCTCTAAGACTTTGTCATTGCTCATATTTTCGAGCCATGGTATTCTCAGCATCCTTCTGTAGAACCCTATTTCTGTTGCTTCACATCTCTTCTTCATCATTGAGGAAATTGTCTCGTATTCCCTGCCAGTTAGGAGGACTGATATTACATAACAGTTCAGTACTTTATTTTTATTTAGATGTTCTAAAAAAAAGGATAAAGTTAATTCCAAAAACACAATTGAATTAAAAATGCACAAAAGATTTTGTTCATATTTCAATGTTTATTCACATCATTGTCAGGATTTTATGAAAGCAAATGATATTTTCTTCCTATTTAGATGATTCAACTTAGAAGAAAAATAAAAATAAAATAATTTGAACAAATAGAATCAAAAGATATAATATTAAGCACTTGTAAAGGGTGTTTCATTAAGACGGATCAAAGTCAGTAGTAAATAAATCAGTGTTATTGGTCAAAATTTATTTATTTCTCTATTGGAAGAGGTTATTTAAATTATAGCAATTATATGTGGAAAAAAATATCACCTAAATGTCTGCCAAACCTTTAGCGGCACACCTCCACTTGATGGTTAAAATTTTTGATGACATCTCTGCATAGGTGCTCCTCGATCTTACTAATATGCCATATTACCTTATCCTTCAGCTGTTGAATTGTTGTTGGCTTGTTGGCATAGACCTTACTTTTGAGATGATCCCCAAAGGAAGAAATCTAAAGGCATCAAGTTGAATGATCATAGTGGCCAATTGACTTCACTGTTTCAAGAGATGATACAACCTGGGAACTTCTCATTGCATTTCTGTCTGAACGTCCATTTTCGTAATAAGCTTCAATAACTTTTACATGATGTCTGATTGTTAATCTTTCCATGGTTGAAATTGCCAAAGACTTACGATGTTAAATCTAAAAGAAAAAGAAAGAAATCATTAGACACTTAAACTTAATTCACATTTAAAATCGGTCCAAGATATTGGAACACCTATTATTTTTGGAGTTTATCTCTATTTTATAATTCTATATATTTTATCATTGTCACAGGATACATCTTTCTTTCTCTATTTTTTAATGCTTTCGTAGTTGTCGATGATTTTGTTGACGTTTGAACCCATCAACCTGAAAACATTGTTTGTCAATTAATGATTATCAATTAATGATTGTCAATTAATGATTGTCAATTAATGATTGTCAATTAATGATTGTTAATTAATGATTGTCAATTAATGATTGTCAATTAATGATTGTTAATTAATGATTGTCAATTAATGATTGTTAATTAATGATTGCCAATTAATGATTGTCAATTAATGATTGTCAATTAATGATTATTAATTAATGATTGCCAATTAATGATTGTTAATTAATGATTGCCAATTAATGATTGCCAATTAATGATTGCCAATTAATGATTGTCAATTAATGATTGTCAATTAATGATTGCCAATTAATGATTGTCAATTAATGATTGTCAATTAATGATTGTTAATTAATGATTGTCAATTAATGATTGTTAATTAATGATTGCCAATTAATGATTGTCAATTAATGATTGTCAATTAATGATTGTTAATTAATCTATTGCCAATTAATGATTGTCAATTAATGATTGTTAATTAATGATTGTCAATTAATGATTGTCAATTAATGATTGTTAATTAATGATTGTCAATTAATGATTGTCAATTAATGATTGCCAATTAATGATTGTCAATTAATGATTGTTAATTAATGATTGTCAATTAATGATTGTCAATTAATGATTGTTAATTAATGATTGCCAATTAATGATTGTCAATTAATGATTGTCAATTAATGATTGTTAATTAATCTATTGCCAATTAATGATTGTCAATTAATGATTGTTAATTAATGATTGTCAATTAATGATTGTCAATTAATGATTGTTAATTAATGATTGTCAATTAATGATTGTCAATTAATGATTGTCTATGCAAAATGTTAAGATCTCTCAGTTATGTTCCATTTTTTACTTGATGTATAGTGGGCATGATTCGTTTTTCTGTTTTTTTAATCATTTCACCTCAAGCAAGGTGATAATGCCACTAAGCCAGGAGTTACTGAGAGTGGATGATATTCAGACATGCTACATTCCATGGTTTCACCAGCCAGGACCTTTGCAGCTGGGACCCTCCATACCACAGACACAAGGGTGAATCTTTGTCATTCCCTTTGTATTCCATTAGTAAGGAGTAAGTTCCATTTGGATAGCTTTTACTGCTGCTTTCTGGAGCAACCTCTTGGCAGGATTTTTTCCTGATTCCTACAATCTTATCCTCTTCAAGTCAAGGGTTGATTGTTATCTTTCCTACATAACCTTATAAACTGCACTTCTTGCATTCTCTTATTATCATACAAAACCACACAACAACCCTCTACCTTGAGTAGCTCTTGAGCCTTTTATTGGGTGAACATTACTATTAAAAAAATTTTTAAATTTCCCTTTCTTGTCTTCTGAATTGTTTTGTTTGACTATTTGCATGAAGGTGAAGGACATGACCTCCAACCCTACCATCAGATCCATCCAATGTGGCTCTATATTCAACATATACTGTTGCAAAAGCATGTTTCACGTACTTCTTTGACCAACTTACACATTTCTCTTTCTGAGGCTTACTTAAAGGTGATAGTTTGGTTGTCTTTAAATTAGGCATTTTTTCTTTGTATTTCTATTCGCAGCACAAGCTTCTTGGATTGGCCAGTAACAAAATATTTTTTTTTTTGCTGGCCAATCGATTTTTTTTGCTTATTACCCTTTTAAAGTTGGTTTTGCTTCCTAGATCTTATAATTTCTTTTTAATTATTCTGTGATTTGTGTTTTTTCTTACTTTTCAAAACATTATCCCTGTAAATCAATAATCACACAATATTTCCTGCTTTTGATGTTATACATTTCTTATGACCCATGACAATCTTTATAGATTTGATATTAAAAAATAATATAAAAACTACAATATTATTTATTTATAATAGTAGCAGGCTTCACCCACTTGCTATCACTTTGTAAGGTAAGATATATTCATTACTTGAAATCTTTGAAACAAAAATCTTAAATGAACACTTCCTTCATAAATTGGCACATTATAGTTAAGGAAAGTTTTATAAATAGATACCAACTTGCTGAAGGCCAAAAAAAATGCAAATTTTAAACACTTTTCTGCACTATATAAGACAATATTCCTAAACAACTATTTTTGATATTAAAATCAAAATAATCCTTGAATAAAAGAACAGTAATGAAGGACAGTTAATTAATGAAATAAACTTTTTTAAAATCAATATGCAAATTACTTAAACCTGAAGAGTGATATTGCCTAGAAGTAGATAATATATAATAAGCATTTATTTTGTAAATTACTATAAAGTAATATGTACTCTTTATTTATCATCTCTCAGTTGCGTCTAGTGCACTCAGGGGCTTCTCTGTCAAAGGACAGAGGGGCAAGTGAGTAAATAATACTGATAGGTGCCCAGCCCTGGGGAACAGCTGCCTGAAGTCGCACCCTCTTATTGCACAAGAGGGAGGGATTGGTGCTTGCACCGAGGCCAGTGCAACTGATGTTTGCGGGGGCTGTGTGCAATTCTTGTCCCTGCCCGGGTGTACGCGCTTAGTCCCCACTTTAAAAAGACCTTGTGTCACATCTCATTCTCGTGGAGGAATGAGTAAACACTGTACTATAAAGTGGAGCTGTGTCTTTTTAATCTCAGATTTCATGGGAAATTTGAGCTCCAATTTCGCATTTATTCATATAGATTCCATAACGTAGGTTTTACTTAATTAGCTATTATGTTTCTCTAACTCTTCAAATGTTGAATGTATAACTAATTCTCATTTCTATTTTATCATCTTTACACTATATTAATTTTATCTTATAAATTGTCCCCTGTTCTGTCATCCATGAAATAAAAATTGTATGCAAAATAAGGATCTATGTAGATCAAATTGTCTTTAAATTAAGTAGCAGCAGAAGAATTATCATTGAACTTTTAAAAGGTAAGCTTAAATATTAATTCAATATTTAAATGCAGCAATCAATTTTGAGTTATTCTGTAGTTTATTGATGCCTATCATATCTACTCCTCCCTAGCTATTGTGATGATAGCCAAACGAAGATTCCTCCACAGGAGCTAGTTTAAATACTGCCCAATAGGGTGGCTTTTAATCTAGTTTATAATAAAATGTGCACTGCAATTTTGGATACTGAAGGAAAATAAGAGTTGCTCCCCTTGAACCATGAACACACCAATAATGGCTAGTATAATATATTAATATATATATATTAACCTCACATAATCTGACAACCCTGAATCTGAGCTTAACAAAAATTGTTCCCTGCAGTTAACTTTCTAGGGCTTTTGAATGAACTGTGAATAATTAAAATCAGACCAGTAGGAGTGGAGGAGTTGCTTGAACACATGCATGCACAAACACACACACATACACTGTACTTTATATATAAGATAATGAACAGTTCTCTGTGCAGTTGTATAAAAAATGACATCATCAAATATGTTATTGTAAATATCTTTAATAAAAGCAAATTTTGTTAAGTGAAATTCACATGGTATATTTATTAAAGAAGTATGTCGTGAAAATTTTGCCAAATATTTTGCCAAATTTTGCCAAATATTTTGCCAAATTTTGCCAAATATTTGTTACTTAACAGCAATTAAAATTCTGACTCTTCTAAAGATAAATCATGACAGAACGACTCAGTTGCTTTCTTGTGGGATGCAAGGAAGTGACCATTTTTCCAGAATCTTCATCAATGGATCATTTATATGAGTTCCACTTGGCGCCAGGGATGAACTTGAGAACCAATAGAAACTCAGAAGAAGGACCTTCTTTGAGAGTTTTGTCAACTACCATCTGCTGGGGAATGACTGCTAAGAAAAAAATAAAATATTCAACAGTACCCATTCATACATTTGGGATATCAATACAAAAGGAATATCCCACATTAGCTAAATAGGCTTTATCAGTTTTCTACTTATTTATGTGAATTAGGCTTCTCAGCCATATATAACATCAAAATAAGAAATGAGATACAGACTACACTCAACTGAAGAAGAAATGATGGTCTGCTTATCACACATTTGACCAAATATTGAAGAAATCACAAAAACATGAGGAACATGTTTCACACTAAATAAGCTGAACAAATAATTGAATAGAAACACTGAAATAAAGTAAGTTCATATTTGTGTATGTATTTTTAAAAATCTATGGTTTTATTTCATAACATTTAAATGTATTCCCTTTAAAAATTTTGCTAAGTGTGCTGTGATCTTTTCATTTGCTCCTAGGGGTGCCATTGCTTAAAAAGGTTGAGAAGCACTGCCTTAACTCATTTGTCTCAGTCAAATTCCATTCTGATATTATCGCTGAATTTTGTTGCTTCCTAGTACATTATCATTTTTGGCAAACAGTTTCAACTGATCCAGGCACATAAAGAAATTTAAAAAATGTGTTAAATCTGTAATATCAATCACTTGTGCTATTTATTTCACCTGAAAGAAAGATTAACACTATAAAGGGTATTGTGGTGTGAAAGAGAGATTCCTTGAAATATGTCACTGTTCTAGATAGGTACAAATGACCTTCATTTCGGATGATATATATTTTGACGTTTTCTCATCTTTTTATCTGTTCTTTGAAACTTTTTCAAGATTGCAATATCCGACATTAAAATACTCCTCGAATTATTTTAGTGTTGCTCTGCAAGTTATCACATCTCATTTTGCCATTAAGGTGCTTGAGGAGTTTGGTACTATTCCAAATTCTTTATATTGTCTTTTAGAAAATTCTCATTAATTCTAGTGATTTTATGATCCAGTTATATGGAATAGTATCAAAAGCTACTTCATGGTCTGTCTACAAACTGTACAGTTTCTTCTTAATCTGCTTCTTCTTCTTCTTCTTCTTCTTCTTCTTCTTCTTCTTCTTCTTCTTCTTCTTCTTCTTCTTCTTCTTCTTAATCTGCTTCTTCTTAATCTTCTTAATCTTCTTCTTCTTCTTCTTCTTCTTCTTCTTCTTCTTCTTCTTAATCTTCTTCTACTGCTTCTTTTTAATTTGCTTCTACTTATCATTCTTCTTCTTTTTTTTCTTCTACTTAATCTGCTTCTTCTTCTTTTGCTGCTTCTTCTTAATCTGCAGCTTCTTCTCTGCTTCTTCTTCTCATTACTCTTAATCTGTTTCTTAAT
The DNA here is from genome assembly GCA_964036315.1 of Acanthosepion esculentum. Lineage (NCBI taxonomy): Eukaryota > Metazoa > Mollusca > Cephalopoda > Sepiida > Sepiidae > Acanthosepion > Acanthosepion esculentum. The sequence continues at coordinate 80,570,542 of OZ038505.1, forward strand.
ATGCTTCTTCTTCTTAATCTTCTTCTGCTTCTTCTTCTTGTACTGCTTCTTCTTAATTTCCTTCTTCTTAATCTGCTTCTTAATTATTCAGTTTCTGCTTCTTCTTCTTCTCCATCTTCTTAATCTTCTTGATCTTCTTTTTCTTCTGCTTCTTCTTCTTAATCAGCTTCTTCTTAATTTGCTTCTACTTATAATTATTATGTTTCTTTTGCTCTTCTTCTTCTTCTTCTTCTTCTTCTTCTTCTTCTTCTTCTTCTTCTTCTTCTTCTTCTTCTTCTTCTTCTTCTCATTATTATTATTATCTTATTTTAATTCTAATTGTCCCTCCCATAGTTAGCACATATGTACATTACACCCTGCCACTACCTCATAAATAATGGACTATTCCATTTTGATCCCTGACAAATTGGAGACACTATTTGATTTCAGTGAGAAAATGAAAAAAAGAAAGGAACAAAAAAGAGAAGATAAATGATGTGTTTATCAGCTTTTTTTTCAGTGAAATTGAAAAAGTTGTAAATTTTAAATCTTTTAATTTGTACTCCCTTATTGTTTTTGTGAGATTTTTGCTATGGCCAAATATTTAATGACATGATAGTAAAATTTATACAGATATTTTATTGTTGTAGAACTCACCATGAGCTTATTCAATCATTAACTTAAAAGAGTTAAGAATTATTAGAAAATTCAAATAGGAAATCCGTAAAAGTTTCATGGGTATTTCTAACTATTATTATTATTGTTGTTGTTATTATTATTATTATTATTATTATTATTATTATTATTACATAAATAGACAAAAATTTGCTTCAGGTTTGAGGAACAAGTGAAACAATTTTCTCCTCTTAGTGAACGGTATTTTTTATCTTTCCCTTTTCAAATCGAGTACACATAACATAGTGGAAAAGAAAGAAAAATAAAAGATTAAGGAATAAATGGGAAAAATTTGGAATCTAACCCCCCCCCCCTTCAAATAATAAAAAAAGAAAGAGGGTTGGGAAAATGACAGACTAACTTACAAGGAAGAAAAAAAATGTAGCCAAAATATTTGGTTAAAGAACACACACTTGAAGGATAATTTAGAAAAAAAATATTTCTGACATTTTTTTATTCAAAGAAGCATTTTTATTTCGATCAAACAATATTCGTATGTAATTTTTTTTCTTGAAGGTTTCAATGAAAAAATTATTATCTACATATATAAACCCTGAGTTTTTATCTTCTTCCCTCTTTCCACTGGAGAAATATCCGAGGGTGCATAAAAGCTGAAAAACCCAGATATGTAAACAATATGACCTTAAAAAATTCACTAGACCTACCAATCTTAAAATCTTCGACACCTGGTGAACATGGGAGATATGGTAAGCAGTCACATGAAGAAGAAATGAAGTAGAAAATACTAATGTTCTTTTTTACAGTCTTAATCCTTTCTTTAGAGTTCCCACAAAATATTCCATTCTTTTTTTTTTGTTACTGATCGGAAGTGAATTTCAGATCCTTGATGAGTAAGTCTTCCTTACTTGTGGATAAAGATTTACAAACAAAATATTAACAGAAAAAAATGTAGAAATAAAAGCATTTTTATTTTCCGTTTACCTTGAAAAATTTAAACCCACTCTCACCCATACAACCCTCCCTTATGAATATGTTATTTGGGTTTTTACTTAAATATATGTTTTTTTTCTAGCTTTTTTTACCAAAGATATGTGATGCAATTCTTCCCCTGATTCTGATTCATGGTTTTGTGTGTTTAAGAATCTTTAATAGACGATGGAATATGTAGTCATGGATTGCAAAAAGTTTCATCAGCCAGAAAGGCTGATTGTTGCGGATAAACTCAGGCATTCTTTTACACACACACATGCACACGCGCGCACGCGCACGTGCACACACACACACACACAGAGACTATCACAAATGCACTCATCCACTGATCTATCTATCTATATG
>OZ038505.1:80574991-80582491 GCA_964036315.1 Acanthosepion esculentum
TTTACTTTATGATTACATAGTTCTAAAGCCATTACATATTTTTTTTTTTAAGCTTTTCACCCCAGGCAAGGCTGAAAGCCACTGGCATGCAAGGGGTTACAGAGAATTTGGAGCAAGAGCAGATAGGAGTGATAGAGGAAAGGATGTGGAGAAGGATGGTAGATAGATCAACGCAACTGGAGATGTCGATTGACATTACATTTGAATAGTTGGAGATTATAGTTGTCATGGAAACAGGAATAGGGAAGGGTGTTCCACAGGCGTGAAGTGCGAGATATGAAGCTATAAAAGAGACGTCTACATTTAACAGTTTCAACAGTGAAAGGGTGGGAACAGGATGCCAGCCTCGTAGCATGCTTGAATTCATGGAGCCTGGGAATCAGCGATATCAGCTCATTGGACCAATTACCATGGAAGTATTTGTAAAAGAGACAAAGAGAGGTGACGGCGCTTCTGTGAGAGAGAGAGAGACTGCTGATGAGAATTATCAAATATTTCCTTATTGCCCGAGTTGGTAGATAATCTAACATGGACTGAATTTTAGGGTGGTGGTTTGATTCTTTATTCACGTATCTATGGTTATATAGATCTTTGGTGTATGGTTTGTAAGAACCATTATTCAAGTCTAAGGTCACATCAAGAAAGTTGATCACTTTCACAATGGTGGTAGTGATAATATTTAGTTCATGATCTTTGAAAAATTTCATCAGTTCCTTTCTCAATCTGTCTATATTTCATTATATATATATATATATATATATATATATATATATATATATATATATATATATATATATATATATATATGCACACATATATATATATATATATATACACACATGCACACATTTACATCGATAGAAAGTCAGAAAGAGAAAAGATATATTTATATATATATATATATATATATATATATATATATATATATATATATGTATGTATGTATATATATAAATCCAAATGAAAGAAAGAATAGATGGAGTAAAGTTCCACTGTTTCTAGCATTTAACAAAGTGCTCAATGCAAAGTAGAGCAATATATTATTATTATTTTTATTATAATAAAAACATATTGAAATTCCAACAATAGTACAACCTGAAACATAGACGGAAAACCACTTTACAGAAGAATAAGTTCAAGATAATGTAATGTGTTTTTCAATTGCCTAAGCAAATTGAAAATTAAACATTTGTGAGATAAATCAAAAAATGTTGTTCATAAATGGAGTCCATATAATCTGAACAATTTGAAAGAATTATTATTAGAACAATAGTCAAAGTATCAACTGAGATGCAGAAGCCACATTAAAGGCTAGAGAAAAAAGTCAGTCAGCAGCAACTGTTGCTAAAGGAAACACAACTAAAATTGTAGCTGAGAAGGTCAAACATTTATGCAAAGATATTATAAAGTATTGATAATCATGGAAATTTAATAATATTAATTTTCTCATTTATTATCAATTCATATATAAAATAGTAGACTTACCATAACCTGAAGAAGTACAATCATAGTATTGAAACATGAAAGCTTTTGTGTAGCAAGTTCAATATGTTTTTATTATAATCTCTTATAATAAAAATAATATATATATATTATGTCATTTGCAGACAGTACTGTTTCACTAGACAACCGAATGCCTGAAGCCTGGATCGAAACCCAACCGATTTGGTGTCAGTCAGAGCTTCTACCACTGAGCCATCTTCACTCGACAGAACAAATCAGCCCTAATCTAGCATATTGTTTTTACAAACATAAGCAAACACCAAGTAGCAAAAGTGCTCCATTCATTTTACTGAAGAGCTTCGCATTTACGCAGTTGACTGTTGTTTTTAGAATTAGCTTGTCGTTCAACAGTGCTCAGTTGAAAATGTATTTTCAAGAGCTATATTTTTAAAAGAATCAACTGTATTTTAGTAAATCCATTCTCTCCGAAATTTTTGTGAGATTCCTGTTTCCTTTTGTACTAAAGCAACCCCATCAAACTGCAGTTTTTTCCCCCGAATTTAATGCTAAAATCTGGTTTCATCCTATGCAGTGAAGAATCGAATAATATATATATGTATGTATGTATGTATATAAGATAATGGTATATAGTTTTTATATATCAAGAACAATACTGGGGAAAATGTATGAGAAAGTGGAAAAAGTTTTCTTGTGACGCATTTTGTCTTTTATGACTTCAATGGACTAAATTTGTTATATTGGTGCACACTACATATGCGCACGATCAAGGGATGCTGGGAATTTTAAATTTTAGATCTTTTTTTTTTATCTGTTTTTCTTTTCATCACTTGTTAGTAGCTATCCCACACTATGATAATAGACATTCTGAGAATGAGCTTGCAGTCAAGACCCTCTCTTGACATTTACATTATAGTGAATATATACATATATATATATATATATATATATATATATATATATATATATGTATATATGTATATATGTATATATATATATATATCTGATTGAACAAATTACAGACATTATGTCTGCTAATTTTTAACAGAATCCGTTCATATTCACGAATAACCTTCTGCGTATTGATGTTAAAGGATGAGAGAAATGTGCTATAGCTGTTTAAATTTCTTTTATTTCCATTTCCCAAGTACTGGATAACAACGCACAACTTTGTCTAAATACTTGTACTAATGAACAACATATAGTTTTGTATTACTTGCACCCCTGAAGATGATCTTGAGAGAAGACCGAAAGTACTTGGGAGATGAAAATAAAAGAAATTTAAACAGCTATACCACATTTCTCTCATCCATTAACATCAATACACTAATTAACATCAATTACACTATTATTTGTGAGTAGACCGGATTTTGTTAAAAATTACCAGACATAATGTCTGTAATTTATTCAATCAAACATGCCTAAAAGATAATTTGCTGCCTAAATACACAAATATACATATATATATATATATATATATATATATATATATATATATATATATATATATATATACAGGGTGTCCATAAAGTTTGTGTGCACTTTAAAAAATTTATAACTTTATTTGTATTTGCGATAGAAATAATTTGTAAAAAGGATTAGAAAGAAGTAAATCTATATTTTTTATGGTTTTATTGAAATTTTATTTAAGTTTCCACATGTCCTCCATCATTAGCAATACAAAGGGTAATACGATTTTGCAGTTCATGGAAAACATTTGCCAACTGATTTACAGTAATGCCTGAAATCACTTTAGTTATTTTAGCTATACTTAAAACTAGGAACATTAAACTTTATAACATTTTTTACAGATTATTTCTATCGCAAATACAAATAAAGTTATAAATTTTTTAAAGTGCACACAAACGTTATGGACACCCTGTATATATACACACACACATCCACATTTGCTGATGCTAACCTCCAGAAAGTGACTCCTTCTTGGGATAATGTTTTCTACAAACATGAAGTGAAACATTATATTGAATTCATTGTTAGTTCTACTGAAGTTGAAGATGATTCACTGTGTCATGCTAGATAATTGCTGCCACATTTGGCCTGATGATTCTGCTATGTATTTAGAGATTCTTGATAAAATCCAAAGAAGAATCTATCTTATACATTTATAAGTCATCCATTGATGGAATATTGCTGCCACATTTGGTCTGATGCTTCTTCTATGTATTTAGAGATTCTTGATAAAATCTAAAGATTTTGCAATTTCAGCCATTTTTCCCACCATTTTAGTGTTGATTCCCTCTTCTGTTTCTATAAATATTTTCATCGTAATTCTTCTGATTGTAATTAACATCACAGTAATCACCAAGTACAGAGCAAGACTGTTTAATGTTTTGAGTCCTTTTGTGTTTCAAACAATATATGCAAATTTTAAATACTAATTAAATATTAATTAAATACTAATTATTTTTTGATTGTTATATTCATTTTTAGAAATTAGCCAAGTACTGTTACTCTAGTTTTTTTGTCATTGTCTTAACATTGTTCTTCATGTATAATGTTTTACTAAATTCTCACCAAGAGCCACTCAAGGCAGATGGCTATGAGTGAGGTTGTTGTGTGAATGTAAGAGGAGGAATAAGTGCAGCTTATGAGGATATGTACAACAGATAAGGATTAACCACAGATTTGAAGAAGAATTTATGCATAATTCAGAGGATAGATAGATAGATGAGAACATAATGAGATAGATAGATAGATAGATAGGAAAGAGAGAAAAGAACAGACACTGATAGATAGATAGATAGATAGATAAGAACAGAATGAGCTAGCATAATGAGATAGATAAAAAAACGTACTAAGATAGATAAGGACAAAATGAGATTGATAAATAAATATATAAGAACAGAATGTGCTAGATAGATAAATAGATAGATGATGAACAGAATGGGATAGATAGATAGATAGATAGAGAGTGAGTGAGTGAGTGAGCAAGTGAGAAGGATATAGATAGATAGTTTTGTGTTATTTTTGTGTATATAATTTTTATTTAAAATGATTTTAAAACAATTCTTTCTTAGATGTTCACTGTAGAAATCAAAACCCAAGAGAACTCATAGCGAAAATATAACAAGTTCTATTGCAACATTAATTAATGTCATTTTTTTTATAATATGGGTAAAACTGGTACTGTAAGATTAAATGTAAGTAGAAGGTGAGAAACTTATATGGCATCATAGATGATAATCACCAACTGATAATCCTTTATTTTCTGTCAAAATAGTTCAGTAGCTGTATCTCCATATTTTACCAACTCCTGTACTTTGCTTAAAAAAAAAAGAAGAAAACATAAAAATGAATTAATTCAACAATCTGTAAGATTTTTGTCAATATGAAACATTACAAAATTCTATTTTTTGGCCCTGTCAACTTCATGGAGATAAATTTTTGGCCATTTTTTTGAAAAACAAAATAACGACGTGTGATTCTGTCTTTGTAAATGGTCTGATTAATTCTATTCAGTTGATAGCATTAAAAGCAGAGGGATACAAACGCCAAAATATGTTGAGACAAATCAATTTCTCACAAGCACCAAACAATGCCATACAAAAATGTCTTAATTTGATTAATCTTTCAAAATACCCATCTTTGTGTTTTTTTTAAGGATTATTCGAAAAGCTTTAATTTTTTTTCCTCAGGTTTCAGAAAATAGTTTGGTTTGAACACTTTCTATTCAAAAATATTTTTTAAATTTATTCAGTTTCAGACCTGCCAAAAGTTTTTAAATTGTCAAATAAAAATATGCAAAGGGCAATTGCTTTGGCAGTTTTCAAACTGGCAAAAATAGAAGGACTGTAATTTTGAATTTCTTGATAGAAATTTGTTAGGAGCAGGACAAATTTTATCAAGATGAGTCAGGCTCATGAAAAGGATCATATAGACATGAAAATAAATTGTCTTTCTCCTTTGAGACTGTTAATTAAGCTTTTGAAAAGAACGTTCATTTCCAGAAGTATTATTAGATTACAAATTCTGAGCCATTCATTTGCATATTTCAATTAACATTGTCTTTTAATTGGAGACAAGTTCTAATTAGCTTCCATATGTAAAAGAAGGAAAATATCATTAAGCATTGATCATATCTTTTCTCACAGACTAAATTCTTTGTTGAAGGCGCCATAACCTTTCTATTAAAATTTCACTTTACAGGTAAAAAGAAAAAAAAGGAAAAATAAATAAATGGAAAACTTTTGAGAAAATTACTTCCATTATTTGTATTATTTTGTCTCATATTCATTTAATTATGTAATATGAGCTGACAATGTTCTCAGCATTTGCACAAATGCACAAATGTTCATATCAAAACAGATATATATATATATATATATATATATATATATATATATATATGTATACATAAAATGAAATGAAGAGGTTATAATGGTTCCAACGAGAGAAAAGTGTGTATATTAAAAAGAAGAGAGGTACCACAAACTTTTTGGTTGTAATGTGGGTTTTTAAAAAAATATTATTCTTTATTTTTCATAGTTTTACTTACAACACGTGTTTCTGGTCTTACGACCATCTTCAGGTAAAGGGTGGAGATTTCCACATATTATTGAAAATAATTATTAAAAATAATTAATTTTTTCCATTATGTCTTTCAATGTTAAATCTTCTCTATATGGGACATTCTCTGTTTTTGTGTTGGTCATTCCAATGTCTTTCTTTAAATGGTAGTGAAGAGTTCTGAGCGAAGGGTCATAAAACAATTAAGGTTGGTTTGAGAAGTGATGAATCGGGTTGTCTTATCTTTTAACTATATATATATATATATATATATATATATATATATATATATATATATATATATGTATTCATAGATATATATATGTATACATATATATATATATATATATATATATATGTATATATATATATATATATATATATATATATATGTATTCATATATATATATATATATATATATATTGTCATCCACAGACAGACTGTTTCATCAGTGTGGCTAGACATCCAGTTGCCTCTGGCTAGAATCGAAAACCGGCTGAATTCGCATCAGTCGGAAATTTTACCCTGAAGCCGTTGGCTCACACCAGAGAAGAAGGTGAATTTAAGCGTATTTATTTTTAAATAAACACACAGTGACTGAGAGAACTCGATTCGATTTACTGAAGAGTCTTGCATTATTAGCCATAATAGTCACTGATATATATATATATATGTATGTATGTATGTATATATGTATGTATGTATAAACCAGTTGCAGTAAAAAGCACAGGGTGGCTCTGTTGGTGTTAAACAAACAAAAATGTGCCTGAGTGGGCGTCTGCAGAAGGGATTGGCTAGCTGCCCTAATAGACGGGTATCCTTGAATACGAGTGGAGAGATATTATTTTTATTATTATATGTATGTATACAGATAGTCCTATCAGAGATACACACACACACACACACACACACACACACACACACACACACACACACACACACACAGACACACACACACACACACACATATATATGATAAAAATATAATTCATGGTATGATATATTTATGAGTTAAAGTACTCCATAGCAGGGATAGAGGTTAGTATCTGTCTATATTTGTGAGATGAGGTATTATGTACACTATTTACATTAGTCGGACTATTGTCCTCATCTTTGTTGCCATATTTATTACAACGTTTCGGCCTTTCAGTATCTGTCTATATTTGTGAGATGAGGTATTATGTACACTATTTACATTAGTCGGACTATTGTCCTCATCTTTGTTGCCATATTTATTACAACGTTTCGGCCTTTCAGTATCTGTCTATATTTGTGAGATGAGGTATTATGTACACTATTTACATTAGTCGGACTATTGTCCTCATCTTTGTCGCCATATTTATTATAACGTTTCGGCCTTTCAGTATCTATCTATATTTGTGAGATGAGGTATTATGTACACTATTTACATTATTCAGACTATTGTCCTCATCTTTGATGTCATATTTATCACAGTGTTTCGGCCGTTGTATGCTCCGGCCTTCTTCAGGTGGTTGAAATGTTGAACTGAA
>OZ038505.1:80587491-80752491 GCA_964036315.1 Acanthosepion esculentum
TGTCCATGTTCAAAGTTAATATTATTAAGTGTTGGTTTGTTTGTTTTTATTAATAAGGCTTCCATTATTTTTAGCCTTTTTTTACATGTGGATGATGCTATTATATTAGTGTTGTCAACAAGTATGTTCCAAATAGTGCCCAGTAGGTCTCCATGAATATTTAAATGAGATCTAATTGAGCTATTGTCAGAAAGGTGTAGAGTAAGTCTGTGTGTTAAACAATTTGTAGTGTGGCCTATATAATTATTTACGAAAGTTAATTGTTGAGGAATACAATTCCTTAATGGGCATTTGAATTCGTAAATAATATTTGCCCTATTTAACTTTGTTCTAGGAAGTGAATTGTTATTTTTAACTATAAGGTGAGAGGTTTTAAATTTTTTATAATAAATAATTAATCTAATTTTTTTGCTATTGTCAACTGGTGTTACGCATTTTTTTTATAATGTTATTAATTCTCCATTCATCCTGTTTATAATTTTCGTTCTTCTTATTTTTATAAAAAATATTAATATTATTGTTTATGTTTCAATTCTCGCCGTTGCTATTAGTTACTTTGGACAAGAAACGCTTAATGTGGAAATCCAACAATTGATTAGGAAATCCGTTATTAATCAGCGTTTGCTTTATATTTTTTAATGAAATGTGCATGAAAGAAGGATTGCTGCCTAAATACACAAATATATATAAATATATATACATATATATATATATATATATATATATATATATATATATATATGTGTGTGTGTGTGTGTAAAAGTGGACAATGAAGTCAACACACAGAGGCAACAATCTGTTTTATGCTAAACAAAATTGTCAGGACATATACATAATATATGTTTTTTGGTGTATCATGAGCATTAATATGCCAGCTTCTAATCTGACACATGAAATACAAAAACATGCCATCATCATTAACCACAGTCACTCAGAGACAGCAGCTTTCTTGAAATTAAACCGGTCTTTTGCATTCAAAGCAGAAAACAAATTAGTGTGTCATCATGGCTTGACAATTGCATTTAGCATGAAAACAGACTGTGGCCTTTGGATGTTGACTTCAATGTCCACTTTTATATTTGCATACACTCTATCCCTGATATTGAACACTTTAACCCATAAATATAGCATACCTTAAAAATATATATATATATATATATATATATATATATGTGTGTGTGTGTGTGTGTGTGTGTGTGTTTAAGTAATGAAAAGTTTGGTAATCTGTATGGATAATCCCAAGGAGGATGTAATCCAGAGAGCTCAATGTAAAACCAGAGCAATTATTAACTCAATTTAAATAAAAAACAGACAACCTTAAGTGCCCATTTGTTATAATTTATTTCCCCAGGTATATGATTTTTACCTGGTTCACCAGACCACACTTCCAAATGTGAAAAAATGTTTTAAATTTACATATAATTCTTATACACTTTTGAGGGGTGGTTTTAAGTCAATGTTTGGTGATATAGAGAGAGGGGGAGGAGAAGTATGACAGATATGGTCGAGATTAGAGAGGGAAGGGAGAGATAAAAATAATTTTAAATCTATTTTTATTAAGATATTTAGGAGTAAGGGAGGAGGGTAAGGACCAGACTATGACCTATTTAAAGTCATCTCACAGGAAACAAGATAAAGAGAAAAAAGAGAAATAAAGATATAAGAAAGCAGAAGTGGAAGCAGGGGTGTGAGGAAAGAAAGGGGAATAGACAGTGTGTAAAGAATAAAAGAAAAGGAAGAATAAATTAACATATATAGGCATATTGTGATTAATTTGAAGAAAACACAGATTCATATATTTGGTAGTTAACATTTGACATTAATTTAAGCATTTAAAATTTTTCAACAAAATAAATCAGGAAATAAATATAATGTGAATAAAAGATAAATAAACAAAAATATTACAATTATTAATATTATTAATAATTATGAATAACAATTAAGGATTAAAAATTTTTAATTCAAATCTAAAGTTTCAGATTTTTAAAATTTTGAATCTTAAAAAAATATAATTGAAAAACATTTTGAAATGAAACAAGATTTAAAAGTAATAATAATATTTTTAATATTGTAATAATGATAAAAAGAAATATAATAATTGTAATAATAATAGTATTCTTAATTCAGAATTACCTATGAGAGGAATAATAATAATAATAATAATAATAATAATAAAAGTAATAATAATATTTTTAATATTGTAATAATGATAAGAAGAAATATAATAATTGTAATAATAATAGTATTCTTAATTCAGAATTACCTATGAGAGGAATAATAATAATAATAATAATGATACTAAAAGTAATACTAATAATAGTAATAATAATAGCAATCACCAATATATGAAAGATGTATGACAAAATGGAAAAAGATTTTGTGTGACGCATTTTATCCCTTAAGACTTCAATGTGGGATATTGGGATGTTTAATAACAAAGATGATATAAAATAAAATAAAAAAGAATGTAAATGAAATTGGCTAGATTATATACGAAAAACGCATTATAGAGAATGAAAAAATTATATTCTAAATATAAATTTCCAACATCTCTCAATTAAACAAACCTAGTCTGATGAAGTCCTAAGGGATGAAAGACTTCATTTGAAACATTTTCCACTTTGTCATACATCTTTCCTCCCAAACTGTTCTTGATGCAGAAAGATATCATTATCCCATATATATATATATATATATATATATATATATATATATATATATATATATATATATATATATGCATTAAACTCTTCCAACATATGTGTAGGTGAATATAATGGATAAAGAAATGGCTTGTAGATTTTAATGCCACCAAAACGAAACTGCTCTACTTTACCTACCACAGAGAGCTCTCCCATCAGAATGACTGATTCCCAACTCCTTGAGACCACACCCTGTTAGGCCTGCTTGGTCTCATGCTATCCACTGGCATGAAGTGGAATAAAAACATTGAATCAATTGCTTCATCTACCACAAGGAAAGTTGGATCTTTGTATCGTGCCAGAAAGTTTTTCTCATCTGAGGCCATCCTTCAAATCTATAAATCAACCATCCGTCCTTGCATGGAATATTGCTGTCATATATGGACTGGTGCTCCCGCTGTATGTCTTGAGGTCCTCGACAAAATCCATAGACGAATATGCAATATGATAGGTCCTGATCTGGCATCTAATCTACAATTGCTTTCCCACAGACATACTGTGGCTTCTCTCTGTCTCTTTTACAAGTATTTTCACAGCAACTGTTCGAATGAGCTACTTTTGCTGTTTCCCAGAATGCATGAATTTAAGCCAGGCAACATGGTACAACACTTTCACTGTCAAAACAGTTAAATGTAACGGTCTCTTCTACTCAAATAGCTTCTTCTCTTGCACTTCCCATCTGTGTAATTCCCTTCCCCTTACTTGCTTCCCCAATGACTATAATCTTCAAATATTTGAGTGTAATGTCAATGGACATCTGACACCCTGTTGTGTTCCCCGTCCTTCTATGTATCCTTTCCTCAAACACGCCTCTTTACTCTTGTTCTCAATCCTCTGTAATCCCTTGTGTGTTAGTGGCACTCCCGCCTTTCTTGGGATGAATTGCTTTAAAAAAAATAAGGGGCTCAGAATAAGAAATGTGTTTGAATTCCAATCAAGTTTGTTACATTGACTTATATGAAAATATCCTTGGGAATGATATGAGTCCTTTTCTTCTCTCCCCCCAGCTATGGTTAAATAGCAGGGTACTCTTTACTTGCTACCATGAATCATTATTAGTTTATACAGGTTGTCCCACATAATTGGAAACAAAATTTAATATAAAAACACTCATTAGACAAAGATCCATATATTTTGAAAAATATTTGTGCACATGTTCAAATTCAAAAAAAGAAAGTGGTTATTTAATAAAATTGACAACTTGTGCTTCTGTTATGAATTTAGAAATTCTTTTTAAAATCCTAAGAAGAATCTGCATTGTTATTGGTGCTGACCTGGCATTTTGGCTTCAGTCACTTTTCAACCACCATAACATGGCTTCCCTCTGCCTTTTCTATAAATATTTTCATGGTAATTGTTCTGATGAGTTTTCCTCTTTGGTTTTCCTCTTTGGTTCAGTGACTTTACGAATTTAAGGAGAGTACTAGATTGGCAATTAGATCTCATCTTCTTATAGTTGAAATGGCTAGAAGTAACAATAAGTCCTATGCTAATATTGTACTTCTCATTTATTTCCACTCAACTTTGATTTTCAAAAATTTAAATCCAATGTCAGTTGTTATTTTCTCTCCTTAATTCCCCTTCTTTTCTTGACCTCTTTCCTTAATAATGTTTTCTTTCCGTATACTATCCAACAGTCAGTAACCTTTTACCTCTTACTGGCTTTATTGCCTTGCTTTTGGGTGAAATGATTAAGAAATTTCCTGCTTGTATTTCTGATGGTTTTGAGACATTCTGTTAATTTCTGACTTCCTCAACTACTATTCAGTTTTGTTTTTGAATCTAGCATCAACACAGAGTCATCAACATAATCAATGTTATTATATAACAACATAATCAATGTTATTAAATAACAACATAATCAATGTTATTAAATAAAAACATAATCAATGTTACTAAATAACAACATAATCTAAATAAAAACATAATCAATGTTATTAAATAAAAACATAATCAATGTTACTAAATAACAACATAATCAATGTTATTAAATAACAACATAATCAATGTTATTAAATAACAACATAATCAATGTTATTAAATAACAGCATAATCAATGTTATTAAATAACAACATAATCAATGTTACTAAATAACAACATAATCAATGTTATTAAATAAAAACATAATCAATGTTACTAAATAACAACATAATCAATGTTATTAAATAACAACATAATCAATGTTATTAAATAACAACATAATCAATGTTATTAAATAACAACATAATCAATGTTATTAAATAAAAACATAATCAATGTTACTAAATAACAACATAATCAATGTTACTAAATAACAACATAATCAATGTTATTAAATAACAACATAATCAATGTTATTAAATAAAAACATAATCAATGTTACTAAATAACATCATAATCAATGTTACTAAATAACAACATAATCTATGTGATTAAAATAATGCTTACTGATAATAAATTCTGGTAGCTTCGCTAATGTTTTACGAAATATCTTGTGCCCCAGGTGAACTAAATTTGGTGGGAAAACCCGTCCTTGTCACAGCCATTCTTTCTATTTTGATGCACTCTTTTAATTCAGTGCATAAATTGTGACAATTGAGATCATTTGTAAATTCTTTTCTATATAGATCAAGCATTTCGAACACTTTATGAAGTCCCTTATCTTCCTGTATTTCTTTTTATTATTCTTAAAGCGTCCTGCCCACAAAAGTAACTTGTTTCAGACTTTTGTACAAAGCCACATTACACTTGCTTTATTTATGATCTGATTTTATAGTGAACTTTATCAAAATGTTAATTATTAATTTTGTTATTTAACACATCGAGCCGCATGTTAAGTGAAACATTCACTTACACCTGATTACATTAGTATTACTCTGAAAATCGTTTGACTATTCGATCCCAAGACTGTCAGCATCTCTACAAGAACCTCATCTGGTTTTGCTTCTTTGACCGTTGCTCTTCTTCAGAATCTAATATTTCTCTTGCTTCCATACTTTCTATATATTGTACATTTCCCTCCGCTGTTGTCAGAGGAGAGTTCTACTATGCACTCTTTCCAACATTGCAATGCCTTTTCCCATAATGATTGATCCTTTTTGGATTTCATACATTCAAGTGAAGGGTTCTTTTTTTCCGTCTTCCTATCTTTATATCTTCTCTGCGAGCCTCTGCTGCATTTGTATACTTTAGTGTTTTTCTTTTTATCTCTGCATATTTCCTATTTAGCCATTTTTCCATCGGCAGCTTGCACTTATCTCTTAATGTTTTTTCTGCTTTATATACACTGCCCCATTTCTTGGCATTATCTGTTCTCTCTCCCTTCTCTCTTTCTTCCTTCTCTCTCTCTCCCTTCTCTCTCTCTCCCTTCTCTCTCTCTCCCTTCTCTCTCTTTCTCCCTTCTCTCTCTCTCCCTTCTCTCTTCCTCTCTTCTCTCTTCCTCATTCTCTCTTCCTCATTCTCTCTCCCTTCTCTTTCTCCCTTCTCTCTCTGTCCCTTCTCTGTCTGTCCCTTCTCTCTTTCTCCCTTCTCTTTCTCCCTTCTCTGTCTGTTCCTTCTCTCTCCCTTCTCTCTTTCTCCCTTCTCTCTCTCTCCCTTCTCTCTCTTTCTCCCTTCTCTCTCTCTCCCTTCTCTCTTTCTCCCTTCTCTTTCTCCCTTCTCTCTCTGTCCCTTCTCTCTCTGTCCCTTCTCTCTTTCTCCCTTCTCTCTCTCTCTTCTCTCTTCCTCATTCTCTCTCCCTTCTCTTTCTCCCTACTCTTTCTCCCTTCTCTCTCTGTCCCTTCTCTCTCTGTCCCTTCTCTCTTTCTCCCTTCTCTTTCTCCCTTCTCACTCTGTTCCTTCTCTCTCCCTTCTCTCTCCCTTCTCTCTTTCTCCCTACTCTCTTTCCCTCCCTTCTCTCTCTCTCCCTTCGCTCTTCCTCCCTTGTCTCTCTCCCTTCTCTCTTTCTCCCTTCTCGCTTCTCTTTCTCTTTCTCTCTTTCTCCCTTCTCTCTCTCCCTCCTCTCTCTTTCTCCCTTCTCTCTCTCCCTCCCTTCTCTCTCCCCTTCTCTCTTTCTCCCTTCTCTCTCTCCCCCTTCTCTCTCTCCCTTCGCTCTCTTTCTCCCTTCTCTCTTTCTCCCTTCTCTCTTTCTCCCTTCTCTTTTCTCTTGACTTTCTGTCCATGGGACGACATTGTCTGCTGTTGTCGTTTGTGCTTCTCTTGAGGAATTCAACTTTGAATCATCAAACATCTTCCAAAATATTTTATTCTTAACTCTGACTGTATATTCTTGTTTGCAAATGGAGTTTTTCAAGTTAGGTTTTGTTAATTATTGTAATCTTACTCTTTCTTTTCATAAAAGTTAGAGTTGACCAGTCTTGCAATCTTCCACTGCAATATGATGATGGTCAAGTGTCAATCTAGTTTTGGGGAATTTCCTTGTGGACTTTTCTAAGTTCACAAGGATTTGGGATAGTTTTTTTTAACTGTTGATTTTTCTCCCTGCTTGTGTGATAACACTCCATATTTACCAACAATAGCGCTATCATATTCCCTCCCCACCTTTGTGTTTAGGCTCATTATTATTATTATTATCATTATTATTATTATTATTATTTCCAGGGCCAGTGCAAAGGTCATGGGCCCCCACCCACCAAATCTATGATATGGGGTCCCCACTCTACTACATTCCAATTTTCACAAGGTAGAAAAACGTAAAAGACAAATTTTATTGAAAACCTAATTATGCCCAATAATGGCTCATATTCAATACAGGCGAATAATTGAAAATAAATACAATGTATCCAAATAAATACAATGTATCCAAATAAATACAATGTATCCAAATAAATACAATGTATCCAAATAAATACAATGTATCCAATTAAATGCAATGTATCCAAATACAAATTAGAAATATGTAATAATAGATCATTTCATCTTAAATAAATTAAACAATATTTTGTAGCAAATGTTTAACATCAACTTGAGATTTTTCTTGTTACAAAATTGAATAATTTTAACACATTCAACATTATGGATAAAAATAATAGTGAATTTTATATTCCGTGTTTTTTTTAGACTTAGCTTGAGCAAAACAAATTCATGGATTTGGATTGAAAAAAGAACCCCAAAAAATACGTCAAAATCTGAAAAAAAATTTAATCCTTTAATAGTCAGTTGTGTTTAGTTTAATTTGTAGCATAACGAAATGTAGATAGAAATTTTAATTTGTAATCAATATAAATGGAGGTAGAAAAGAGGAAATGTTGATAAGATAGTGACGGTCAGAAATCACTGGCTGACTTGTGGGGTTTGGGAGTAGTATGTAATGGCCCTGATTATATATTGCAGTTTTCAAAGAGATTTAGTATTTTCTTTTGAGATGGGTGCACATATACCCCACTCTGATCATTTTGTTGAATATCTGACATTTTACTTTCCCTTGAAGTGACTTGTCGAATGGTTTTCAGTAAACCTCAAAATGTCTTTTCACTTGTCTTTATCTAATATTAATCTGATTTATCTTTTATTTTTCTTTGCTCCTGAGTTGCTGATTGGGGACCATCACTTAAAAATCCCTGTTCTCATTTCCATTTTGTTTTGCACATTCCAAGAATGCTAAATTTTCCTTCATTCTGCCACTTCCCTCATTCTTTTGTTGCTTTCTGCATTTATGCAGTTCTGGCATTCCAAGTCCAAAATATAACCTTTATTTCAAGCTGATGACAGTCTGGTGACACCTGTCACATGTGTTTTCTTTTTGAGAAATCTGACCCCATTCTGATAGATGCGAATTGTGAATGATCAGGATTTGATGGAGGGATGACAGTGGGGTGTTTTTATTCATCTCTATTCCACTGGCTGCTGACTCTTGAAGTTCACCCATCCTTTCATATTTCTTATTTTTCTTACAACTGGAATGCTAACCACTTTCCTCATCGACAAAAAGTGAGGTCAAGGAGTTAGTAGGGTTACTTACCATTCAAGCAAAATACTGTCTTGACTTGGTGAAAGTGTTTAAACAGGTTTCTGTAAGTATAGCTACTCTTTCCAATCGGTTATAAGAAACATGGAATAAACTGAAGGCTAATTTTTAAAGTGGATTATCACATGCACATTACAAACTTCATCATTTAAAACAGGGTTTCATGTTCCATGTCCAGGAAAAATGAGATATTAGTAATCAGGTCAACCAATCATTGTTTTTCTGTATATGTTTCCTTCTCGTAGGCAGACAACTGGGCAGGAGTGAATGTATTCCAACAGGAGGGATTGGAAAATCTGATACTCACAGGACAGATTAAATGTTAGAAGGACAAAGGAAAACAACGTATAACATACTTAGTGAGCTTGTGTAAATGGATGATGGATCAAGTTTTACAAGAAATAACAAAAAGACAAAATTTATTAAGTGCTACAAAGGACAAGAAATTGTGGCATGACATTATTGTCTGCATACAGAAGGGACATGACACATAGAAAAAGATGGTTGACCATAAGAGTTTCATTTTATAAGGGGAGATAACTCATGTGATTGTGTTTCAACAGAATATCGTTAACCTTTTAATTACATTCCCCTAGGCAGATTAGCTAAACTGACTATTTCAACAGAATAGTTGATCTTTGAATTTTTTCCCATAAGAAAGATAGCTGAACTCACTGTATTCCATCAGTATGGTTGACTTTTGAATTTTTCTTCTCCTGAACTTGAATAGACTGTATTCTGACAGTATGGCTGACATATGAATTTCCCTAAGCAGATACCTAAACTGATTGTATTTCCACAATATGGTTGATATCTATCTATATTTCTGAGATGAGGTATTGTAACTATTTACGCTACTTACATTATTTGGACTGTTGTCCTCATCTTTATTGTCACATTCACAATGTTTCAGCCATTTTAATCTCTGGCTTTCTTCAGGTAACATTTGTTTGAATTTTGATCCTAACCCAGAATAGTCAATTTCTGAAGTTTGGTTTGATGATATTTTGTGTAGATATTCTTGCCATGTTTATTTTCTGAAATGGGCTGACATATATTCTTCACATTCCTGGATCGATCATTAAAGTCACCGAAAATCTGAACCATTTCCTCCACCCATTTCAGGAAATAAACTTGGAAAAAGATCTACAAAAGCATCATCGAACCAATCTTCAGAAATGCCAACATACAGGTTGATTATTCAGGGTTCATTTCAAAATTCAAACAAATATCACCTGAAGAAGGCCGGAATTTATGGCCGAAACATTGTGAATGTGATAATAAAGATGAGGGCAACAGTCTGAACAATGTAAATACTGTAAATAGTTATAATACATCATCTCAGAAATAGAGACAGATCCTGAAGAAGGCCGGATCTTACAACAGCTGAAACATTGTGAATAAGGCATTAAAGATGAGGACAAGAGTCTGAACAATATAAATACTGTAAATAGTTACAATAACTCATCTCAGAAATATAGGAACAGTATGGTGGAGTAATGGATAGCGGCTCAGATTGAGGAATCGGAGAGCTGAGTTCAATTCTAGTTGAATTACATTCACTTACGTGCTAATACCCTTGGGAAAGGTATGAATCCTCTTCTTCTCCCTGCATCTATGGGTAAATAGCAAGACAGACCGGGTTCTATAGCCTTAGATGGCAACTGGTCTACCGCAGAAAGAAATGACAACCTACTGCAGGAAAAAAATCTGCCTCGTCAGTCATGTATCGAAAGATACATGATCGTCTAAATGTGTATCATGCATGACTGATGAATCTTGATATTTTTTATTTTTTTTTAAGCATATCACCCCAAGCAAGGCTGGAGGCTACTAGCACGCAAGGGGTTACAGAAGGTTTGGAGGAAGAGCAGATAGGAGTGGTAAAGGAGAAGATAGTGGATCGATCAAGGCAAGGGGGTTACAGAAGATTTGGAGCGAGAGCAGATAGGAATGAAAGGTGAAAGGATGTGGAGAAGGGAAGTGGATAGATCAAGGCAACTGCAGATGTCTACATCTAACAGTTTCAATGGTGAAGGGGTGGGAACGGGATGCCAGCCTCGTAGAATGTTTAAATTCATGAGGCCTAGGGACCAGCAAAAGCAGCTCCTCGGAGCAATTACCATGAAAGTATTTGTAAAAAAGACAGAGCGAGGCAACGTCGCGTCTGTAAGAGAGTGACTGCAGACCAGATGACAGATCAGAGCCAAATACATTGCATATCCATCTCTGGATCTTATCAAGAACCCTGAGGCAAACAACAGGGGCTCCAGACCATATATGGCAGCAATACTCCATGCAAGGGCAAATGGTTTTTACCTCCGGTTATAGGTTAAATATCTATCTATCTATATTTCTGAAATGAGATATTGTAATTTACATTGTTCAGACTGTTGTCTTCATCCTTAATGTCACATGCACAACATTTTGGCCATTTTATGCTCTGACCTTTTTATCTATGAATGGCTGAGCAACAATAAACTGTGGGAAAAGAATTTGATCTTTGCCAATCCCTGTCATGATATTTGCAAGCGGTGGGTGGAGGAAATGGAAAAGATTCTCAGTGCCTTTATTGAGTGACCCAGAAATGTGAAGGTTATAATTTATATCAGACCAGTTCAGGAAATAAACATGGCAAGAACATCTACACAAAATGTCATTGAACCAATCTTCAGAAATGCCAACATACAGATTGACTATTCTTGGTTCATTTCAAAATTCAAACCAATATCACCTGAAGAAGGACAGAGCTTACAACGGCTGAAACGTTGTGAATGTGACAATAAAGATGAGGACAACAGTCTGAACAATTAGTGTGAATAATATAGTATATATCAGTAGATGAAAATTCTGGCCTCAGTTTCACCACAACAGTTAGAAAATTTCATTTCTATTTATTTATACAATTATGTTATAACTTAGTACAATTTCTCAGAAGTTCTTCAATGTTTTTCTCTTTCATCCATCACCCCACCAGCACATTAGATTTATACATAACCAGAATTTGGAGGATGTTTGTGATTTAGTTAGGTATACACAGAGTAAGTGCTTTATTTCATGTATTCCTTCCATGTTTGTGAAAAAAATCTTGTAACAGTATTCATTTTTTTCCTATTAAAAAATCAATGACTAAAAAGAGGTAAAAGTTTGGCTTTACTTTCATTTCATTGAAAAAAAGATGGCTGACTTTTTCTTCTTTTCTAAAAGTTCAGCCTGAAATAAAGTTGGTCAATACATTCACTCTTACTTCACATATCTAATATTAATGACTACACTGGTCATTGCTGGAAAGTTTATTTTTTGTTGGTGTCTGGTTATCCCTAATTGACATTAGTTAGAGTTTAAAGACTTTATTTTCTGTTCCATCAGCAAATCATATAAATAGCTGTTAGTAAATATCAAACATTACTTTGCATTTTTTAAAGAAATCACTTGAACTACTAGTTTCATTTTTTCATATTAAAAATCAATGGAAAAAAGAAATGCAAAGAGATTGCCTCTGTTTCCTCTCTCCAAAAATATACACATACATAAAGACTTGAACACATAATGGCTTAAGTTTATCAAAGATATTTCATTAAAATTGAGTTGATCAAAATTTAATCAGTCTTGTTACTGATTGTTTAAATCCTTTCAAATTTAAATCCTTTCTTGAAGAAAAATATTCTTACATCTCTATGTAGAAAAACATGCTTACATCTCTATGTAGAAAAACATGCTTACATCTCTATGTAGAAAAACATGCTTACATCTCTATGTAGAAAAACATGCTTACATCTCTATGTAGAAAAACATGCTTACATCTCTATGTAGAAAAACATGCTTACATCTCTATGTAGAAAAACATGCTTACATCTCTATGTAGAAAAACATGCTTACATCTCTATGTAGAAAAACATGCTTACATCTCTATGTAGAAAAACATGCTTACATCTCTATGTAGAAAAACATGCTTACATCTCTATGTAGAAAAACATGCTTACATCTCTATGTAGAAAAACATGCTTACATCTCTATGTAGAAGAACATGCTTACATCTCTATGTAGAAAAACATGCTTACATCTCTATGTAGAAAAACATGCTTACATCTCTATGTAGAAAAACATGCTTACATCTCTATGTAGAAAAACATGCTTACATCTCTATGTAGAAAAACATGCTTACATCTCTATGTAGTAAAACATGCTTACATCTCTATGTAGAAAAACATGCTTACATCTCTATGTAGAAAAACATGCTTACATCTCTATGTAGAAAAACATGCTTACATCTCTATGTAGAAAAACATGCTTACATCTCTATGTAGAAAAACATGCTTACATCTCTATGTAGAAGAGCATTTATTTTTAACTAGATGAAGTACATATTGGGGGTAAATATTAAAACCCTGATATCAACTTATTTCAATTAAGTACCTACATATATTGTAAAGGCATATTTCAGGATACAATAAGTTTATTTTAGTGTACGCAAAGACAAAAATGGGGAACAGAGATTGATGCACATATATATATATATATATATATATATATATATATATATATATATATATAATTATTTATTTGAAAATTATAACATAAATATGTTATAAAATCACTCTGATTTTATAACATATTTATGTTATAATTTTCAAATAAATAATTATATTTGCTCTACTCTGTATTGACCACTCTTTTAAGAATAGTATTTGTTGGTTATTGGAATTTATTCTATATACACCAATCCTATACTTGGGTATATATATATATATATATATATATATATATATATATATATATATATATATATATATATATATATATATATATATATATATATAATGGTCTCTTTCATCAGTTTCAATATATGAGGATCTGACAAATAAACCAATTGATTCAGTTATGAATTTTGTGTAATAATCTTAAGTAGCATATAAGACCCACAAGTGATTTGCAAAGGAGGCAAATACATGGAGCAACAGTGAGGATTGTGGGAGGAGGTCACTGTTAGATTGGCTTACCTTTTAGATCTTGCAATTTAGATGAGCAGATTTAAAACTGCTGAGTCCACTAAAACATGTTGATCTCCACTCTACCTGCGTTAAGGCTAAGCACTCAAGAGTGTTATGAGGCATATTGACAGAAGACAAGTTGCTCTTCAGCTTGTCTTTGTATCTAAGCCATGAGCATCCTACATTCCTGTAGCCCTGATCTAATTGGCTGTATATTAGGATATTAGGTATCCTGTCATCAGACATTTTCATGAAATGAACAGTCCACCACAACTGAGACTGTATGAGGAAAGTTTATTCCTCTAATATTACATCTGTTAAAATGGTCTACATTGGCTGTCCTGTTTTGAAGGCTAACACCACAGATGGCACGCAGACAAATCTTATGGAAAATATCCAGCTGGTGTATATGGTACCTGTATAGAGTCCGTGACTTTGAGCCATACAAAAGGATGGCAAGGACAACAGCTCTGTAAACCCGAATTTTCATATATATATATATTTATATATACATATATACATATATATATATATATATATATATATATATATATATATATATATATATATATATATATATATATATATAAAAAGAAGTCTGACAACATGGAAAAGTCAAACTTTTTTCCCCTAAAATGTTTTCATATATAAATATTATATATAATTATCCCATATGTATATATATGTATATTCTAAGACATTTTTATGTTTATACGTTCTTTTTATAGATATAAATATTTAAGTAAACGCTCTGTTTATAATAAACAGTATTAAAAACATTTACCAGCCTATGAAAATTTCTCGGTCATTCAACCTGGTAAATGTTGCTAAATATGTTTATTATAAACAGAGCATTTACTTAAATATTTGTATTTATAAAAAGAACGTATAACCATAAAAATGTCTTAAAATAATTGCTGGACTTTATCCATTTCATAATATTTGTATATATATATATATATATATATATATATATATATATATATATATATCTATGTATACACTATGGACAAAAAGTTTGGAGCCCCCTTGGATTTCTTTAAAAAACATCTTATTTAAGAGATAAAATTTCACTGACTACAATGCATTTGCTTCTATTTAGACAAAAATAAACACTTAACTATAAAAAATTATTAATTAGTACTTTACAATTTCTTGGTATTGTTTTGAACAGTTTTTTTTTAAAAAAGTAGATGGCTGACCTTTGCAAGTATTCTTCAAGCACTAAAAAAAGCTCATGCTCACTTTTGCATACTCTCATACCCAATTCTTTCCAGACTAATTCAGTGCGTTAGGAGATTGAGGTGCTTAAGTCATAAATCTCCGAAATTTTGTTAATTTTTTTTTTTACCCAAGGTAATTTTGACATAATCAATTAAAACTTACAAAATATTCCTTAGCCATCATATTTAACAAAATAACAAGAGTGTTTTGTCTTGCTGAAAGGTAAATTTTTTCAATTATATGAAAACCAGACGATAAAGCATGTCTTTGCAAAATTTAATGATATTGTTCTTTTTTCATGATTCCCTTGACCTAAATCAAATCTGCAGCAATCTCTTCCCCCAAACATCCCCACACCATAACAGATCCACCCCCATGCTTAACAGTTGGGACCACACATTCATCATTCAGTCTCTCTCCTGGCTTTCTTCTCACATACACTCTCCTCTTACTAGCAAAAAGTTCAAATTTGGACTCGCCTGATCACAATGCATTTTGCCACTTTTTCATTGTCCAGTTCTTATGCTTTTTTACCCATAAAGTCTTTTCTGCTTATTCACCTTATGTAACAGGGTTTTTTTTGTTGGTCATATACCCCCTGATCCCCAGTAATCTAAATCGATTTTTCACAGTTGAGAGCGACACAGGTTGCTTCAAAGAGGGCTTAAGTTCAGCATCAACTCACCTCTTTTGCTCTCAATAATCAAGTGATTACCTTCAGCAGCAGTTGGCACTTGTAGTGTTCCACCTCTTTTTCTGTTAACATAATTTCTAACTCTACCTTTGTAATGAATATTGAAACTTATGTTTAGATATCTTCAGCTTCTTGTTGATTTCTCTTTGAGAGTACTCTTCTTTGAATAAAATTGCCATTTTGTGCAAATTACTTCAAAATTCCAAAAATAAATGAAAAAACTATGAAAATACACTCATAATGGCACAATATTTTTTTTCAAATAGAGACAGCTATATATGCTTTGCTTATGACATTAGCCAATGTTGAGTTAACATTTAAAACCTGTATTAACACTCCAACTGATTGGAAATGTCTACTGAGGGCTTAATGGTGAAAACAAAATATAATGTCTCTCATGGAAAATATTCATAAATTTAGCAAAATATATTGTGGATAGATGAATCCAAATTTGTACCTTTTGGTAATAAAAGGAACCTGGAGACAGACTGAAAAATAAAAGCAAATACATTATTGGTACTGAATTTTTTTTTTACTTTATAAAAATAACATATTTTAAAGTGCTTTTTTTTAAAGAAATGCAGAATGAAACCAAACTTTTTGCCCGTAGTGTATATATATATATATATATATATATATATATATATATATATATATATTTAAAGATATTTTTATGTTTAACATTGTTTTTTTTTATAGATAAAAGTATTTAAGTAAATGCTCTGTTTATAATAAACAGTATTAAATAACATTTACTGGCCTGAATGTCCAAGAAATTTTCATAGAAAATATTCGTCCTCGACAGGATTCAAACCTGTATCCTATACGGAACCAACATATAGCCTGACGTGCCTTAACCGTTTCGGCCACTAAGGATTGTTCGGTTGGCAAGGTCGAATTTTCTATGAAAATTTCTCGGGCATTCAGGCCGGTAAATGTTATTTAATACTGTTTATTATAAACAGAGCATTTACTTAAATACTTGTATCTATAAAAAAAAAAACAATATTAAACATAAAAATGTTTTTAAATAATTGTTGGACTTTGTCCATTTCATAATATATATATATATATATATATATATATATATATATATATATATCATAAATAATTACATTGGTCACACTATCTAGTTGACTTATCTTACGCCTACTTAACCATAGCTCAATTAGGATTCATTTAAACATACACAAAACCTACCAGACCCCACCCAAAACATACTAGTAGAAAATATAAAGAATAATAGCCTCATCCATATGTAAAAAAAGATAAACAAATAATGGAAACCCTAATAATAAAAAAGGAAAAGCCAAGACTGAATAACATCAACTATGAACACGCCCACAATATGCTGACCATGTTTGGAAAATAAAACATTTTTATAACTCTAGATACACACATAAAAATCCATACATTCAGTAAAAATATAAAAAGAAATCCTCAATAATAGCTAAAAGAATAACGGAAAGCGCTTGGAAATGCAGAACTTTTGGACAATTTTCAAACATTTTATATCCAGAAAAGAAAACACTTGTACAATACAAGAAAAATTAAATAAGAAGCTTAATCACAGTATATTGTCAGTCACCTTTAATGAAACATGTATAAA
The DNA here is from genome assembly GCA_964036315.1 of Acanthosepion esculentum. NCBI lineage: Eukaryota > Metazoa > Mollusca > Cephalopoda > Sepiida > Sepiidae > Acanthosepion > Acanthosepion esculentum. The sequence continues at coordinate 80,604,657 of OZ038505.1, forward strand.
AAAAAGATTGGTGTATAATACACAATAAATCTATATCTATATCTATATATCTAGATCTATCTATCTATCTATCTATCTATATATATATATATATATATATACACATACACACATACACACATATATAAATATATATATATATATATTTGGACAGCCATCCTTTTTATGCATATTTTGTTAAATATGATGGATAAGGAATATTTTGTAAGTTTCACTTGATTTTTTTTGTGTTATTAAAATTTTTCAATTCTCAAAAATGAAAAATTTCATAGACACATGAAAAATAATATTCCTTGTTTGTCATATTTAATGAAATGTGTGTGTTGTGTGTAATATGTGGAAGATATCACATTGTTGCCTTAATATCCAAGCCCACCAGATTTAATTGAGTACTTAAAGGATGTGTTGTAGCAAAAAGCTTGTTTTGCATAAACTTTACCTTGAAACTAGTGGCATTTAAATGGCATGCTGGTAACATTACTGTCACCAGATGCGAGAGAAAAGCTTTAAAGCAGATGTAGAATTGATGCTTGATCAAGTAAGAGCTTATTTTATGGGAGACTGATACATTTTATGGGAGACTGAGATATGTTATGCAGCTGGGGGTCATTATGTTTGGCACATCAGTGTATATATTTAAGGCAAATATCTTGGTTTATTTTTGGTGAAAAAAATTATCAAATGAATATCATCAGTTAAAACTTCTGAATTTATTAAAGGTCCTAATTCAAGGACACTTTGAGTCTATAGGCAGCCCCAGCATAACAAAAATCACGTTTGGAGAGGACCAAATGACAATCCAATAAAAAATATGACAAAAAATTCAAAATTTGGCAGTAAAGGAAAGCAAGAAATAATTTAAAAAAATAAAATTAAAGGAAGAAAAATATAGGTTAAGATGAAGAGGAAAGTGAAAAAAACTTTTTGATTGTATTGGAATTTTATACACATACACACACAAGCAAACACAATATATGAACAATATATACATATATATATATATAATCATATAAAAATACCATCTTGACACATGCATGCACACATACCTATGAATATATAATCATATAGATACACCATGTAAACACACACACATACACACAATCATATAGATATAATGTATTTCTGTGAATGATTCCAATGTCCTTGTTAAAAACCAATCTTTTCAGACTCATTCACAGATAGGAGATTCTAATCGAAAATGTTCATCAATAATTCTATAAAAACCTGGTAGATAAGAGCACCTTCACTTTATTGAAGGGGAACAAAAATCAATCAGTGAACCAACTGCAGAAAATGCAGAAAATTCCAAGAATCGATTCTCACATACAAAAATGTTGGGGAAATTTTTAAGCAACTGAACGTTAAAAGTATTGTCAGTCAAAAGATTACGTTACGTACATGAGATTTACCTTTTATTCCAAAGATTCTACTCGTAGGCTTTTATGGGCTGTAAATCAGTTTCATGTTTTTTTTTTGTAATCATAAACACCCAATTTTAGAACTCCAACTGGATACTTGTAAATGCTTTGTAGAAAAAATACTTTTCTTTATTATCATTAGTAGTTCTTTTTAGTGGCAATCGATATAGTGGGGTATCATCTGCCATTGATTTCTTTTACAGAAGAAATTGATTGTTTTTATTGTGACTGTGGAGGAAAATAGAATGTAAAACCATCCTGGCTATTACTCATGATCACCTTGACTTTATGATCAAATGTACGTATGAAAATCATAATGTTGTAGACTCACAAATTTTGTTTGTCACACCACCTTAGAGACAGAAGATTTGTTGAAGTGATAATAGTTGGTCTGTGGAATCTTAACATATATTTTTTTTTTATCTATACCAAATTTTAATATGTTTTATTCTGTTGGCAAAAGTCTTTCAAACCTAAAAGGAAAATCATCTCACAAGGAAGAAAGAAAAGAACAAAATTTGTTTTTTTTGTAATCTTGAAACATGATAAGCTATTAAGATGCATAAGGTTACTGAGTGCAAAAGACTCTGAGAAAGAAAAAAAACATTATGGAAAGTGGACAATAAAAGAACAGGATTCAAGAAGACAGAAGGTAATGACTGACATTGCATTTCAATTTTTGAAGATCAATACTGAGTTGTAAGCAAGAAACTGGAAATGAGATCCACAAGTGAGAGGTGTGAGAGAAGAAACTATGATTATATTTAGCAATTTCAACTCTAAAAAGAAGAGATTAGTTGCCAATCAATTACTGCACTTACATTGGTGAATTTGTATTACCAAAGAGGAAATCTCATCTGAACAATTACCAGGACAATATTTATAGAAAATGCATAGGGAAGTTATGTTATTGCAGTGGGAAAATAACTGAAACTGAGATGCCAGGTCAGGACTGATAACATCACTACTTTGGATTTTGTCAAAAATCTTTAAATACGTAGCAAAAGCACCATCCAGGATGTGGCAGCAATATTGAATGCATGGTCGAATTAAAAATGTGTAAGATGGATTCTGTCAAAAAGAATTATCTATTATCCAGTATAACACAGTGAACAGACATTTCTAGCAGCAGTGTAGCAATTAAATCAATGTAATCATTCCACTTTATGTCAGCAGAAGGTTCAATGAGTTGCTCTCCTGGAGTTTGGCATCAGCCATACTGATGGAAAACAAAAACATTTCTTTAACATTATTAATAGAGAGCAGTTTCATTTTGGAAGCATTAAAATTAATAAGTCACTTCTTGCCCCAGTTAACAACGGATTGCAGGTCATTTTCGAGGTTACCTGCCAATTTGATTTTATTGAACCTATCAGAATTAATATTCAGACTTACCATTAAGTAAATAGTGGTCCCTTCAGTATAGACAATGTGTCAAATGCTGATGACATTGGAAAGATCATTGCAGTAAAGAACAAAGTAGCTGCAAGTATGGGAGATGATGCCTGCATTAAAGCAAAACATCTAGAAGAGTGGCTATTCAAGATAACTTTCATTGCATGCTTTGATAAGAAAGACTGAATCAAATCAAAGCAATGATCATAAAACTTTCAACTTGTGAAGAAGACCAGCATGCCAAACCCTCTGTCAAATGCCTTTGAAATATTTAAAGGCAACAGCCCAAGCTTTGCTATTCTCATCTAAAACTTGATAGACTCTTTCAGCAATAGTCATCAACAAGGTGGTTGCAGTTCAAGTACTGGCAACTTGTGCATCCACCTCGGGCACCATTAAGGCCTAGGGCACAGCCATACTGCCATGTCATGTGTTTGGAATCTTCCAATACTAAAGCTTATAAAAACTACTTGCAGTCAGTCATGAATCATGACAGATTAAATTCTTTGGCTATTTTGTCAATAGAAGATAATCTTGGAAAATGGATAGCTATAGAAATTGTCATGAAAAGATTTGCAGATCAGAAAGATAGAAAAAATGTTTTACGTAGGATAATGAATGTTTTCTTTAGCTTGTATTAAATTATATATTGTAATAAACTCATTATTCTACATTTTCAGTTTTTCTCTTTGTGAAAATTTAAAAAAAAATTATATTTAGGTTGTCACTGGGTGGTTGACTTAGAGAAGTGAAAGCCATATTGTTTGCCTGAAATAAGACCATACAAGGTTAGATGCTTAACCAATTCAGAGTTGATTAGATCTTCTAACACTTGCCAAAAATAGGGAGAAGACTAATAGTTTGCTATAGTTATAGTTATAAATCTGTAACCACAGAATAGGATTTCCAACAATATGGAAAGCAGGAAGGATCAAGGCATCTATTGTAGAGCGCTTGTGGGGATAGCAGCCAGTTCAGGGACACATTTCTTAAGGACAATTGCAGAGAGATACCATAAAGTACACATATTTTGTAGGGATCTAGTTTGGAGATGATAGCAGAAACTATGAATGGAGTTCTTTGCATATGCCAGGCTAAAGAGTCAGTTCTAAGTGGAAAATCAGGCAAAGGTACACACCTGATACATTGAGAATACAATTGGAAGTGAATTTGCAAGCAAATCTTTATTGGCAGAAGAAGATAGCACTTCAAATTGACTGGAAAGAAGAGAGATCGAGGACTTTCTCTTATTTAACACACTCTGACTAGTCCTGGGAATGCTGATATTCATATGGCAGCAAGGTTTCTTATCAGCAGATCGGAGGCTTTGAGAAGAGCAGAGATCCACCTCTTAATTGTCATTGTTCCCAGGTTCACCGTGACCCGAGGTTCAGGGTTCCAGCTATGGAAAAATAGTGAAACCCCAAACAAAATGTATCATGTCCAAGAACATAGAATAATGCTTTACATTTATCTTGGCACTATCATCAACTTTGAAGGAATCTATAAATTTACCAACATAAAAAAGAATGTCACCTTCTCACTATTTTCTAGTTCTGGGTATGAAGATAAACTGCATCCAGTAGCAAGGCCTCTGATCAGGAGATTGGAGGTTTTGTGGAGTGTGAAACTACCTATTAATTGTCATTGTTCCCAGATCCACCCTGACCCGAGGACTTTCTCTTATTTAACACACTCTGACTAGTCCTGGGTATGCTGATATTCATATGGCAGCAAGGTTTCTTATAAGCAGATCGGAGGCTTTGAGAAGAGCAGAGATCCACCTCTTAACTGTCATTGTGCCCAGTAGCTGAACAGGATGGTATGAACCAAGGAGAAGATTGGGATTTCATCTGGTATCTATGAGATGGAACAAAAACCTCAATGACAGCTATCAGACAAGAAGAAACTTCACATGCAAATTTTCAGTATGATGACTAAAGATTTCACTTCAGTGGCCATCACAAAGAAAAACATGAAATGATTCGCAATCAGTATTCTAGTAACAGAAAGAAGTCTTGTGAATAGGGTTAGGGTTAAGGGGTTCATGCCTAATAGATTAGTCAAAGGAAATATCCACAGACACTACAGTGTGATTCAAATTTACAAGAGGGGACGTCATTGCAATACATGACAAGTGCCAGGAGAGGAGTTAAGGGAGAAATCAAATAAAGAGGCATTTGGATCTAAAATATTGGGAAATGAGTAGGGAAGTCTATTATTTGACAGAGATATTTGTATATACAGGGTGTGTCAGAAATACCTCCCAGAAATACTTTGCACAATGCTAAGTCATTAGTTACAAGCTGTGACAGAAATACTTCTGACATTTTAAACTGTCATCTCTGTGGTGCTCGTAAAATGCTGGTGCTGTCTTACGATTATGTAGGAAGTATTTCAGGGAGGTATTTCTGCCACACTCTGTGTGTGTGTGTGTGTGTGTGTGTATATATATATATATATATATATATATATATATATAGAGAGAGAGAGAGAGAGAGAGAGAGAGAGAGAAAGAGAGAGAGAAACCGTCGTCTAAATTATGCAAAAATGAAAGTAATACTGACATCACATTTTAACAGATATATTTACCAAAATTACACAAAAATATCTTGGAATACTAAAGAGTAAATTTATTCAATAAAATCTCCATTGGCTTCATCCACGGCCTTCAGACCACTGTGGAATCTCCTGCAACTCTTCTGGACAGTCTCCATGATTAAGTTGGTGAATGCTTCCATAATCCTTGCATTCAATTCATCTTTCTTGTTAAAGGAGTTTTTTTGGTCTCTCAGTCAACTGCACCCCACACATAATAATCAAGGGGGTTGCAGTCTGGGGAGTTAGGAACCCAGATGTAAGGGTTAATGTGGTAATTGTCTGATAGCCACGACTGGGTTCACCTGCTTGTGTGGCATGGTACAGAGTCCTCTTGCCAGACATAGGGTCTTCCAGCAGCCATCCTATTAACTCAGGGCAGCACTACCTCCTCAAGGCATTTGAGTCTGAGGACATCACCAACAAATTCTGGAGTTTTTTTTTTATCGGAATGATCAGAGTGAATGTTGCGAGATGATGTACCTTTGTAATCACCATTAGACTCACCCAACTCTTTCCGAATCCGCTGCACAGTCCTCAGATTGACACCCAAACACACTGAAATGTTCATATTGGAGCTTCCAGTACAGCATGCTATTTCTGAGTTTCTGGTTGAGTGAATTGCATCATGTGGCTCTTTTTCTTACAGACACTGCTCAACTGACCCTCCTATACTGTGCAGTTGACAAAATCAAAAACAGTGTAAATACATAAAATTAGAAATGGTACCATATATATATATATATATATATATTACATTATTTACATTATTCAGACTATTGTCTTCATCTTTGTCACCATTTTGGCTATTGTACGCTCCAGCCTTCTTCAGGTGGTTGGAATGTCGAACTGAACCTTTTATTTCGCTCACTGGGTTAGACTGTTCTAGTTTCACATGCCATGTTTAATGGATGTCAGTTATCAGTTATCTCCTTGTTAATTTCCCTCTACCTTAACCGGGTATTGAACTCACACTCTTTTGAGTCCTGTCACTGTATCTAACCAACGCCTTTATCCACTGTTCCATGTGTCCTTGAGGACATCTGTATATGAATTTCTGGGTATTATAAACCTAATGTCTTCAGCATCCGTTTTTTACCAATGATCACATTGCAATTTTTAAGGTAAAGCTTCAAGAAAACCAGAAAGCTTTAACACGAGGGGAAGTGGAAAAATCAGGCATGACTGACCACATATGGAGAGAGAAGGGAGATCACCACCCTCTATGGGATCAGGTTGAGATCACAGACAAGGAACACCATTGTAAAATTTGTAAACTTAAGGAATCAGCACATATGCTAGGCCACAAAATCTCCTGAGCCGAGCAAGCATAGAAATGAATACAATATGGGAACCAGTAATAAGGAGTGCCCAATGGCTTAGAAGTAGATTCTCTGACTGATGCCAATTCAGCTGGGTTTCCATCCTAGCTAGAGGCAACTGGACGTCTAGCCATACTGATGAGCTGTGATACAGCAAAACAGTCTGTCTATGGATGACAATATCTATCTATCTATCTACCTATCTATCTATATATATATATATATATATATATATATATATGTGTGTGTGTTTGTGTTTATATATATATATATGTATGTGTGTGTATATATATATGTGCATGTGTGTATGTTGTGTGTGTGTTTATGTGTATCATGAGGAAAACTTATAAAATTATACATTTTCATACTTATAAAATTAAAAATTATATACATATTATGTCTAGAATAGAAAACACTTATATCACAGTACCATGTCAGTCATCTTTAATGAAACATGTATAAAAGAGGGATTGATGCCTAAATACACAATTATATATATATATATATATATATATATATATATATATATATAAAACAATCTGATCACAATTTAAATAGTATTCATTTATTAAAAAATATTTCTTGAATATTACTTGCTTACTTTTGCCTTTACAAACTTTGAATTATGGCATTTTGTGTCCTCCATATGTTTTGACTGACCTTTCAACCACCTGATGAATATTCATGAACGTTCTCAAATTTAAAAGCCTTGATAAACCAATGACATCCTTACTCTTGTATATAAACACATGCAACAAAATAAATGTTTACATTTGCCTTGATAAAGTCCATCCGAGGATGCAGCACATCAGCTAAGACTAGCTTTTCCTGTTGTCTTTTATTAGAAATTTGACAAATAGAGAATGATTCATTGAAACTTTTTTTTTTTTTTTTTTAAGCGTATCACCCCAAGCAAGGCTGGTGGCCACTATCACGCATGGGGTTACAGAAGGGTTGGAGGAAGAGCACATAGGAGTGGTAAAGGAAGGGATGAGGAGAAAGAGAAGGACGGAGGGTCGATCAAGGTAGGGGGGTTACAGAAGATATAGAGCGAGAGCAGATAGGAATGAAAGATGAAAGGAAGTGGAGAAGGGAAGTGGATAGATCAAGGCAACTGGAGATGACGATTGACGCTACACTTAAACCGTTGGAGATTGTATTTGTCAGGGAAACAGTAATAGGGAAGGGAGTTCCATGGGCGAGATGTGTGAGACATGAAGCTATTGGAGTAGAAGAGACGTCTACATCTAACAGTTTCAACGGTGTAGGGGTGGGAACGGGATGCCAGCCTCGTAGGACGCTTAAATTCACGAGGCTTAGGGACAAGCGAAAGCAACTCCTCGGAGCAATTACCGTGGAAGTACTTGTAGAAAAGGCAGAGCGATGCAACATCGCATCTGTGAGAGAGCGACTGCAGACGAGATGACAGATCAGGGCCAATCACATTGCATATCCGTCTCTGGATCTTATCAAGAACCCTGAGGCAACACGCAGGGGCCCCAGACCATAAATGGCAGCAATACTCCATGCAAGGGTGAATGGTAGACTTATAGACTTGGAGGATCGATTCCGGGGAGAAGAATTTCCTGGCTCGGCACAGGGAACCAAATTTTCTTGCGGTGGATGATGCAACTGACTCGATGTATTTGTTCCATCTCAGATCAGCGGACAGCGTGAGACCGAGATTTGTTTTTCTGGCTTCATCAGATCCAAAAATGAAAAAAAGAATATATAATGTATTTATGTGCACACAATCATATATATACAGAAAAATATTTATGCACACCAATATTTGTATATTATACGTAGAATTTCATTTGCGTTGGAACTACCTTAGTGGTTCTTAAATGATTAAAGGAATTTCAATGTCAATCTAAAGAACACGTGCTGCATCTGCCCTAATAAAAATGAAAAAAACATTCAGTGCATCTATGACTCAAAACAATATTGAATAAATTTGATTCCATTTCAGTTCACTTTATAAAAAAATGCCAACATATATATGACATAAGCAGAAGATATGTAAAGAAAAAAAGAATAATTGCTGCATGTTTTTATAACAATTTAATCAATATCAATGACATTGTGAGACTCCATTTTTATTTGAATAAAAAAATATGATTGCTGAATGATGGTTGATTGCCAAATATGAAGCGAGTCTTTCAATTAATTCTTAGGATATTTTCGACTTTGACAGATTCTCTAAAAGTCTGATTAATGCATTTAATTCTTTTCTTTTGGTAGAAAAAAAAAACAATACTCTTCTTTTCTCTCCTTAAAAGTATCTCATCCTGTTGCTGCTTCTTTTAAGAAAAATGAGTCTGAAAGCAAAAAAAAAACAAAAGTCTTTCTCATACATAAATATATAGATATATAATAGACATATGTATTGATGTGCATATATTACTCATCGATGTGTGTGTGTGTGTGTGTGTGTTTGACAAAGATCTGGAAAAGTTGTTTTATTTTACAAAGCGTCGTAAGTGAGCACATCCTATGATCCTATGATCCATTAAAAATATTAATTTCAAAGATGATGACTTATCATTATTTACATGATTTACATGCTGACTATTGTCCTCATCTTTGTTGTTGTTATCACAAGATTTCAGCACATGTATAGTTACCTAGGTAACCTACAGGGAATTCTGAACTAAGCCATTTATTTAATCCATGGGCGGGGGTTATAAACTGTTTTCATTCTCCTGCCCATGTCTAAAGATATCAGATATTCTTATTTATAATAATGCTTAGTTATTGCTTGCCTGTTGTCATTGAAGCTAAGTTCACACTACCCAGCCAAGGGATTGAACTCACAAATAATATGTCACCAAATTCACAATCCAAGGCTTTAATCCACTAGGCCCAATGGCTGAAACGCTGTGATAACAGCAACAAAGATGAGGACAATAGTCCAAATATAAATAATGTAAATAAAGAAATTTTGAAAACTTTTCAAAGATTCACTTGAATTTTATCATTTAAAATTGAATTATCACTTCAAAAATAAAGTTATTTGTCATTTATGAGATGTGTTTACTAATCATTTTAATACGGAAGTTGTCTTAATCAAAGGAATTATTTTTCCTTTCTGGAGCCAGAGAATATGCATTTTTAATCTCTTTTTTAAATATCTCCACAACTGGATAAAAAGGAGACTTGATGAGATTTCCCTCGTACTCATCATGGGGAGTAAAATACGGAAAAGAAGTCACACAAAAATTGGAATGTTATGCAAAGAAAACAATTTCACTTTCAGATTTTTTCCTTTTTCACTTTTACCAAAATGCACCAAATGTTTTTTTGTTTTTCTTTTGAGCAGAATTGTTGTCATTTGGTCAAAAGAAAAAAATTATATTAACTTTGATAAATTTGAAAACTCAACAAATATTAATATTTTAAAAAATTTTTATTTGAAAATTGTAACACTAATGACATGAATGATTATTGCTGACCTAAATAATCTTTTAGATTTAAGCTTTGTAGACTAGGTACTTCATAAAAAAACGAAGACTAACAACAAATATTTTAAAACAACTTCAGTATCATATATATATATATATATATATATATATATATATATATATATATATATATTATGAATATATATATATATATATATATATATATATATATATATATATATATATATATATATTATTAAATGGACAAAGTCCAACAATTATTTAAAGACATTTTTATGTTTAACATTCTTTTTATAGATACAAGTATTTAAGTAAATGCTCTGTTTATAATAAACAGTATTAAATAACATTTACCGGCCTGAATGTCCGAGAAATTTTCCTAGAAAATATTCGTCCTTCGACAGGATTCGAACCTGTATCCTATATGGAACCGTCATATAGCCTGACATGACTTACTGCTCGGCCATAAAGGATCATTCGGTAGGCAAGGTTGAATTTACTGCTTATGAATTTCAATCTTCCATGATTCTCTCACGTACATTCATAACTGCTCATGGCATATCAAATGTAAACAAATGACGTCACACATTATGAAAATCTATGAAAATTTCTCGGATATTCAGGCCGGTAAATGATATTTAATACTGTTTATTATAAACAGAGCATTTACTTAGATACTTGTATCTATAAAAAGAATGTTAAACATGAAAATGTCTTTAAATATATATATATATATATATATATATATATATATATATATATATTCATACATATTTCATTAAATAATATAGACAAGTGTTGTCTATATATTTTATGTAAATTCTTTTCATGTCGTCTGATAAGCTTAATAACATTATCATTAAACAAAGAAAGAAAATCACAATATTGATACATATTTTTTAATCCTATCTAAGCTTGGATAGGATTAAAAAAAAAATATGTATCAATATTGTGATTTTCTTTCTTTGTTTAATGATAATGTTATTAAGCTTATCAGACGACATGAAAAGAATTTACATAAAATATATAGACAACACTTGTCTATATTATTTAATGAAACATGTATGAATGAAGAAATCCTGCCTAAATACACACAATATATATATATATATATATATATATATATATATATATATATATATGTATATATATATATATCTATATATAAAAGTGAACATAGAAGTCGACACTTAGCGGCGACAGTCTGTTTCATGCTAGATGCAATCGTCAGGCCTGATTGCATCTAGCATGAAACAGACTGTCGTCTCTAAGTGTTGACTTCTATGTTCACTTTTATATTTACACACGCTCTATCTCTGATATTGAGCACTTTATCCCATACATATAGCACACTTTAAGACTATATTTCTTTATATATATATATATATATATATATATATACATATATATATATATATATATATATATGTATATATATATATATATATATGTATAGATAGATAGATAGATAGATAGATAGATAGAATGTGTGACAATTTAATTCCCGCAATGGCCCAGTGAAAGCAAAGTCTTCTTACATTGCCCCTATTGGCTGCCATCTTGTGAAGCTATGCACTTTGTAGATGATTGTGCCATTGCTGGAAAATTTCTTGGAATCTTTTTTCCAGAATACCTTTCAGTAATGTAGTCATGTATTGCTGGATGTCAGATTTGTCAAAGAATCTTTGCCAGAAGCGGGTGGCGGGGCTAACTTTTGTGAGTTCATGAATGCATCATGTACACGATTATGGATGTCCTGAATTTTAGGTTCAAACTTTGTGGACTAGAAACTTCATAAAAGAATTTTAAAACATCTTTGGTATCATATATATATATATATATTGTTATCGGCTTTATCTCATATCCAAGAATTAAATGTCTTCTTTGCTGATCAGTTTCTTTATGATGATGGTGTTGATGACTAAATTTGCAACCAATGTACAGATTCTGAACTAGAAGCTTCCATATTCACCAAAACCTGTGCCTGTCATCCATTCTCTATTGGTGTTTGGCTTTGCAAAACTTGATTGAAAGTGAAAGAAAATCAGACTAGAAGAATTCATGAACCGGGTATTGATGGCTCGTGGAACTAGAACAGTCTACCCCAGTGTCCTCAAGGACACATGGCACAGTGGATAAAGGCGTTGGTTAGATCCAGTGACAGACCCAAAGAGTGTGAGTTCAATACCCAGTTCAGGCAATGGAGAACTTTCAGAGGGAAAATTAGCAGGAGATAACTGATAACTGACATCCATCAAACATGGCACATGTAACTAGAACAGTCTACCCCAGTGTCCTCAAGGACACATGGCACAGTGGATAAAGGCGTTGGTTAGATCCAGTGACAGAACCAAAGAGTCTGAGTTCAATACCCGGTTCAGGCAGTGGAGAACTTTCAGAGGGAAAATTAGCAGGAGATAACTGATAACTGATAACTGATATCCATCAAACATGGCACGTGGAACTAGAACAGTTTACCCCAGTGCTCGAAATAAAGGGTTCGGTTCGAAATTCCAACCACCTGAAGAAGGTCGGAGCGTACAACGGCCGAAACGTTGTGACAAATATGGCGACAAAGATGAGGACAATAGTAAATACTGTACATAATACCTCATCTCAGAAATATAGACAAACTAAATTTTAATTTTAATGTTAAAAAATAATAGAAAAATACAGCGGAAAAGCATGGAACACAGGACAAAATTATTGGTCCTCTTGTCTCAATAATAAATTGTGTAAACTTTATTCTTGATTATTACCTTTAATCATATTTGATAGATTCTTGCAAGATCCCTACACACTCTGATATGTATTTTGCTCAATTCTTCCTTGGAAATAGCTTCTAATTCCTCCAAATTTCATGAATTATTCAAAACGAAATATGGAATAAAATATTTATGGCAAATTCAATAAGTACTTGCAAATATTTGCATTTCTTTAGAAATTATGCAAGTATTCAGTGGGGGAGTATAATCCATCCACACACACACACACACACACACACACACACATACATATATATATATATATATATATATATATCAATGAATCATTCACACAAAAAGTAGATTAGTAAAGGTAATGATATAAAATGGCAAAATCCCTTCACAAACAAAATTTTAAAGGTGCATTAACGTACAAATCATTCAATGAATGTTATGATCCTTGTTTTTAAAAATTATAAGCTGTATAAGGTCTTTCTTTAATATGCAAGTACTTTCAACTGTACATTCAGACATCTTCAGGCATGGAAATTATTTTGTTTTCATTAAAATTCAGGTATCATGCAAAAAGAAAAAATTAAATCGAATCGAAAAAATTTTTTTTTAAAAATGTGTTATTGTTAACGGATACAAACTTTTCGTGTGTGCAGTCGCAACGCTATGATTGAATTTTTTTTGAAAATTTAAGAGAGTGTGTTTTTTACTAATATGGCATATATGTATATGAATATATTATTTATCAATCTGACAGATTATTTGTCACTTTAAATGTTATTGTTAGTGTATACTCATATTTGAGTAGAAACTCCATTTATTTATTAAAAAGTATATCTATTTAGTTTAGACTACCAGCCTGTATATTTGAAAAATCTTATTTTGTCCAGAGAGGCTCATGTTTGATTCTTGCTGGAGAGAACATTTTTTTCTTTATTAAGAATTTCAGCCCGGTAAATGAAAATAAATAAATATGATATTTGATAAATAAATGGAGTGTCTACTCAAATATGCATATCCACTAAAAATAACATTTAAAGTGATAAAAATATATATATGCACACACACACACACACTCATATATGAATATATATACATACATATATATATATATGTATGCATATATATGCATATGATAAGAATAATTATATATATATATATATATATATATATATGAAATGAAAATATTCCTCATAATCTTTAAAATATTTTCTCTTAATATGATATAAACAGAGGAATGTAGCGTTTGCTTTGATGTCCAACAATCAATTGGAGCAGAGGAAAAAAAATTTTAATTCTTTTTCTATACTCAAATTTCTCTAGGGTTTTACAAAAATTGAAGCAAACTATTTTTTTTTATTTATTTGTCACCATAAAAAGCTTTTCTAAAGCCAAAATTAATTATCATCATTTATCAAATATAATAAAAACATAAAGATGAAATTTTAATCCCCATTTGTAACCAATGAGGACAAATTCTTGTAGACACTTGAGTTTAGAAACTCTTTTCTGAGACAAGTGAAACCTTGAAGAATAACCTTGAAGAATATTGCCAACCAACTTCGAGTTGAAAGAGAGAAGAGAGTTTGTTAAAGAAAACTGCAGTTTAATTGGCTGAGGAATGAGCATATGATTGCAAGAAAAAATGAAATGGACAAATTCTTTCGTCTGTTTGACCTACAAATATATTGATTCTTGCTTGCCTGCCTATCTATCTATCTATCTATCTGTCAGTCCCTTTAGATCTATCTATCTATCTATCTATCTATCTATCTATCTGTCAGTCCCTTTAGATCTATCTATCTATCTATCTATCTATCTATCTATCTGTCAGTCCCTTTAGATCTATCTATCTATCTATCTATCTATCTATCTGTCTGTCAGTCCTTTTAGATCTATATATCTATCTATCTATCTATCTATCTGTCTGTCAGTCCTTTTAGATCTATCTATCTATCTATATATATATATAAATATACAGATATATATATATACATATATATATATATATATATATACATATATATACATATATATATATATATATATGTGTGTGTGTGTGTGTGTGTGTGTGTGTGTGTTATTATATACAGGGTGCAATGGGTAAATTGATGCTATTTTATACTTTCAATTTTGCACATGTATTTTGTTCGTTTTTGATTTTGTTGACAGCACATTATAGCAGGGTCAGTTGATAACGATCTGTGAGAAAAAGAGTACTGTAATGTGGAAATTTGGAAACGGCATTGCTGTACTGTTTGGCATTTGTGCCAGAGGTTCCAATATGAACATTTCAGAGTGTTTTGGTGTCAATTTGAGGACAGTGCAGAGAATTCAAAAAGAATTGGATGAGTCTAATGCTGATTACGAAGGTGTTTGGAGTCATCACTAGTGATGTAGACATTATGCCTCCATTCATCTTGCCAAAGGGTGTCAAAATCAACACAGAAGCCTACATCAACTGCCTTGAGGAGCTAGTGCTGACCTGGGTCAAGAGAGTGGCTGCTGGAAAACCCTTTGTCTAGCAGCAGGACTCTGCACCATGCCACACAAGTAGGAGAACTCAGTCATAGCTGTCAGAAAATTCTGTGTGTGCATCACTCCTTACATCTGGCCACCTAACTCCTCAGACTGTAACCTTCTTGATTATTATGCTTGGGGTACAATTGAGCGAGAGACTAGCAAAACTCCTTGTAACACCAAAGATGAACTGAAGGCAAGGATTACGGCAACATTTACCAACATGTCAGTATTATTTTCATTTTTGCATAAGTTAGACGACAATTTATCCATCGCACCTTGTATGCACATACATCTGTGTTATACGTAGGTGTATTCATTTAAAGTGGTAGACATACATACATTTATATAAGACTCGCAATCTTTTAAAGTAGTTTTTCATATTTGCATGAAACTCTATTAGGTTTGGCTTTTTAAAAACTTGAATAACGGAATAAATATAAGATTTTAAGAGCTACACTTCAGACAATTTACATGCACAGCTATTTTTTTAAAATATTTTTTATATTTTCTGCATTTAATTTGTATTTGTAAGCACTAAAGCAAAATTAAACTACCATGAACACATGCTATATAATAAACTGTTGCTCTGAGGCATGAAACCTAAATTACCTAGCATTCATTTCCATTGTAATTCATTTGGAGTTTATCACGAGTGATAAAGAAAGAGAATGACACTGGGCAACATTTCGACAGAAGAATATAAGGAAGTGATCCTTTTGTGAGAATTAAAAACTCTTCAGAGAAAATGGAACTTTTCTTTATCTCAACTCATTTATTTTCTTCTGTAAAGGTTTTTTATAGATATTTTTGACTAATAGGATGGCATTAGTGTGGCAAGTCAAATAGAGAAATTGCTAGGTTTTTCCAGGTTAATCATCAAATGGTTAATAATATTGTCAAGAAATTTAATGAAGAAGGCCATTGTTGTGTGGAATAATGTTCAGGAAGGCCAAGTATCATGTTTGAGTGAACGAAAAGGGCACTGAATAGGGAAGTCATCAGAAACCAACGTCAGAGCATCAAAGATGTTGCCAAAAGCATGGAAATGCCATCATATGCAGTGAGAAAAACCTTGAAAGAGCTAGGCTATCAAAGAAGAGTTGCAAGAAAGAAGCCCTTGATTTCAGAGGCTAACAGGAACCTTTTTATGTACTGGTCGAGAAAATTTGAAAGCAAAGATTGTGAATTTTGGCAGTTGTAATTTGATCAGATGAAAGTAAATTCTGCCAATATTCTAATTTGAGATCGGTTTATGTTTGGAGAAATCAGAATGAGAGTTGGAACACTGAATGCCTGCAGGTGACTGTGAAACATGGAGGGATTGGAGTAAGGGTGTGGGGCAGTGTCTAGTTTGGAGGGAAATCTGAGCTGATTCTTATGGATGAGTGGTTGAATGGTCAAAAATATTGTCAAATATTAGAGAAAAGACTACTCCCACTATTTGAAACCAATCAGATTGGCAAGAATGTCTACCTTTTTCAAGAAGATGGAGTGCCATGTCATACAATTAAAGTAGCAAAGGGCTGGAAGGAATCACAAGGAATCAAGTCACTGCCATGGGTAGCCCAAAGTCCTGACATGAATCCAATGGAGCATGTTTGGGAGCACCTTGAGTGAAGACTTCAAGAGCATGCAACTAAAATCACATCAGCGGCAACCCTTAAAGGAACATTGCTAAAGGATTTGCAAAATATGGATCAGACGATTGTTGATAACTTGATCAAATCCATGAAAAATCAAATACAATCACTGAAACTAGCAAATGGAGGACCTACTATATACTAGTTCCAAATACTGTTTATTTATGCTGAATAGGGATTACATAATTAAATTTAGAAATTGGATGTAGTTTATTTCTCCTGGCTAAAAAACTTAGGCCACTCTAAAATACAATATTTATTATTTACCATTTTATAAAGAAATAAATTTGAAAAGAAATTTTTTTTTGAAAATCTATAAAAAATTACAAAATTATCAAAATATGTGAACCAAGTACAATGCAATATTTATTATTTACCAATTTAGAAATAACTATGAAAAGTATTTTAGTGAATTTATATGACAAGCGTGAATGAAAGAAATGCCCAGGAAATTCTTTTGTTTCATTACATCATTACAGCTACCTGTCATTATGTATTTATTTAAATTTTCTTGATGACGGAAATTTTTATAAATTTGTAAACAAAAAAATTCTTTTCATATTTACTTCTTTATAAAATTGTAGATAATAATTATTTCATTATAGTTGGTTCACATATTTTTATAATCTTGTAAGTATAAAAGTATTCTTGTAAATAAACAATCTAATAAATAAATAGTGTTTAACATCTTTGTTGTCAGTTCTTAAGAATAAAGAAAATGTATAAATCCACTTTCATATCATCATTTTAAAAAAAAAAGCTTTAAAAATATTTCTTTGAATACAATCTGCAAGCCTGAAGATTGTGTTCAAGCATTTACAATATTCAATATAAGATGTATTCTCGCCATTTATATCATTAACTTCACTATCTGTTTTTTGTATGAATGATTCATGTAATGTAAATTGAACTGCACCTCATACTTGATATTAAAATAACTGATCTGATGTGCAACTTTTGGATAATAACTGACATTCCTCTATTTATTGAACAATTTAGTTCATGCCACATTGACTGAAAAACCTACCAGTACAAAAGAATTCTCCTATTACCATATTAGTACAAAAACGCACAATCTTAAAATTTAAAAATTCAACCTCAGCATTGTGACCGCACGCTCCAAAATTATCTGGATGTAAAAAACAAATATATTTTCATACCTGATAATATCTGTAGGAACAGACGAAAGCTTGTAAAAAAATAAAAAAGACCTTATGCCACTGGAATTTATAAACAGGGATCATAACATTCATCTACAGGTTCGGGGTTAATGTCATTTATTAAATTTGTTTGTGAAGATGTATTCTTGCCCTTTATATCATTAACTTCAATATCTGTTTTTTGTATGAATGATTCATGTAATATATATATATATATATATATATATATATATATATATCACAAATTTGATTAAATTCAACTAACAAGGAAAGTCTGTTTCATTTTTCATTGTATTTTTTAAATATCAGGATTAAACAGGAGTTCATGTTTCTTTTGGCGTTTTTATTCAAACACTTTCAACTGCCTCAGTCATTATCAAGAACCATGTGCTGCCTGTGTAGTAGATAATATTCTGTTGGCTACATCCTGGTATTCCTTAGAAAGTTGAATGTTTAAAGTAATCCATGGTATCAAGCAAGGTTGGTGCAAAGAACATGTTCCCCACCGACACACTCAAATCTATGATATGGGCCAACCCAACTAGATCTCAATTTTCATAACGTAGTATTCAGATAAATTACAAATTTTATTGTAACCCAATTATGTACAATAATGCATCCTATGCAATATAGGTGAACAGTTAAATTAGAAAAATTGAAAATAAATTCAATGAATCCAAATACAATTTAAAGACATGTCATAATAGATAATTCCATCTTAAATAAATTTTTTGCAATAATTTTTAGCATCAACTTGAAATTTTTCTTCTCAAAACATTTAATACTTTTAAGACATTCAAAATTATGGATAAAAAATAAAGAATCTTATATATTGTTTTTTCAAAACTTGGAATGAACCAAAGAAATTCCCAATTTTGGACAAAAAAGAAAGAAATAAGAATAACAACAAAAACAATTTTTCCTTCTTTAATAGTTGGGCTTAGTTTAATTTGGAATGTCTATTAATGTAGGTAAAAAAAGAGCAAATATTGATAAGATAGAGAGGGTCACAAAGCAATGTCTAGAGCCCCCCAGTCAGCCTTGATGTCAGGGGGGTGAGGTTAATACACACCGGCCCTGGTGACATTATATATAATCATTATAGGGTACAAAGCAGCACAAAAAAGAATATATGAATATTATTCGATTTTTTCTGTGCATATTAAATATTTTATATGAACTTAATGATACCAAAATATAACTATCAACATAAGACAAATATTAGTGGATAATCTAAAAATATATTAAAGCACTCAATGCAAGGAAAGATGCAAAATACTAGAAGCTCTTATTATAAGTAATTTATAAGGCAGTTACTCTAATCATTGTTAGTCACTTGATCACAAGGCTTCTAAGGGTAAGATTAAACTAAATATAGTAAATAACTTCTGTCAATTCATATATCTCTGCATATTGATATCTTTATAAGCAGCTGAGCATATATATATATATATATATATATATATATATATATATATATATATATATACATATGTGTGTATATATATATATATATGTTGACTTCAGTGTCCACTTTTATATTTACATATGCATTATCTCTGATACTGAGCACTTAAACCCATAGAAATAGCATAACTTATAACTATATTTTATCATTATATATATATATATATATATATATATATATATATATATATATATATATATATATGAGGAAAAATATGGAAAAACAAAAAGTCCGAATGTGCAAGTTTACTGTGACGCCGACGTGATCGCCTTTCAAAACGAAACGTTGATCTTAAAATTCAGTCATTTTGTTTTGATTATTCTTATGTCTATCGTCTTTTCATGTTGACTTGGATATCGTCTAATTTTGATTATGTTTTAATAACTATGTCCTGAAGAAGGTCTACTAGACCGAAACGTCTGACGTCGACATTGAAACAACATTAAAAACAGTAAACGTACACATTCGGATTTTTTGTTTTTCCATATTTTTCCTCATACTGTCGGATCTATATCCACATATTTGCTTACATATATATATATATATATATATATATAAACGGGTTATAGCTTGTATCTTTGTACAGATATAAATTATTTTGCATCAATATATCTTCATATAATATATCAGAGAAAATGTAAAGGGTTAAAATTTCACTTTCCCATGCTCATGTATAGTTATATCAATGTAGATGTCACTTCAGTCTGATGAAGTCCTAAAGAATGAAACACACACATATATATATATATATATATATATATATATATATATATATATATATATATATATATATAATTCTGTTTGTTTTGACCATATAGCGTGTATATGTGTATGACCATGTACTTATAAAGTTGTTTGTGAAAAGTAATCCTTTTCAAATATGCTGGAATGGTCATTAAAATTTTTATTGAAAGAAAATTTTTTTAAAAATTCATAAAATTTGCAAAAACAAAAAAGTGCATCATTAAAAAATTAAAAAGTAAAAAAGATGTCAAGAAAATTCTTCATTTGCACGAATATATTTCCTCAGCGGAAAAGTCTCTGTGGAAAATGTCTTCAGAACATCTACAGTGTTTATTTAGATTCTCATTTTGCATCAATAGTTTTTCTTTTCTATTTTCCCTTTTTACTTTGAATTTTTTCTTTCGGTTTAGTAGCTGTGGCTAGCCATTTGACACAAAATCACGTAATCCAGTTTTCTGAAGGTCCACTGTTTCTCAATGATTTTGATGCTTTTACATTGATGCTTGTATAAACATTCAAAATCTCTTTGCTTCAAGATGTAGTATTAATCAATGAAGCATTATTAAATACTAAACATGAAAACTGTTAATTTTGAAAAACCTTTTTGACAGAAAAGTTTTTAGCAAAATACATAAACTTTGTAAAAGACAGATTTTCAGGCAGCTGGGAGCCTAGCAGCCATCATCACAACCATCTTTCCTCACCATTAGCAGAAATATAATCACTAACATCATCACCAACATCATCTTTCATAGAGACTTTTGGCATAACATAGAGGAATAGGTAGGTTTGCCTATCATTCGGTTTACAGTTCTCTCTGGTCTTTTGAACAGGAGTAGAGGTTTATCCATTATTCCTTGTTTAGGAATAGGTTTCTGGTTCCTTCTAAATTCTACTTCCACACTATACTTCTAATGTCTCCCACTGAACTTTGAAAAGTTATTCACTAATTAAATCTTGACCTCCTCAAGTCTTTATATTTCCTGCATAGCCCCAAGAACTTCACCCCTTGCCCTTTCTTACAAACATACAACCCTACACAGTAAACCTCTATCTTGAGTGGCTCTTGGGCTTTGTATTGGGTGAACAATAATGTTTTAGAAAGACTTGTTATGTCTTTAAAGACTCTTCTTTTGTTTCTAGACACAGAAAAAACACTGCAGACTCTCCTACAGACGATTGCAAAAAAAGGAAAGGACTAAACATCAGTTGTTATGGACTATGATAATATTAGCCATTTCCTTATAAGGAAACATTTGGCATTCATTGACCGAGTAGCCAGTACTACTGTCGGTTGAAATTTATAAAATTTATTAAGATTTAATTCATATGAAATATTTTAGACCAAAAGATCTATGTGTTGTAACTGTTCCTCATGTGATTTAGAGACTGTGTGAGAGTTCTTATGTAACTCACATAAAACCTCAATAACTTGAATTTACTTTGGAAAATTTTGGGCAACTTTAAAGCTAGATGTCAAAACAAAACTCGAGTTCAATTTTTAGATTAGTTTTTATTAAAGTTCTTGGATTTATTATAAAAACTGCAGTTATTATGCAAAACCAGAAAATCACTACTTACTTCACGGTAATAAAATCATCAACAAGAGATCAACACCTGTAATCAAACAAATAACAAACATATATGATAAGTCTTTGAAGCATTTACATCTTAATATAGTAACCCTTCTTCTCAATAAGTCAGCAATCTATTATCCATTGATTTTGTTATATTTTATTTACTTCAGCAGTTTCAGTTTCTGATATGTTGGTCTTAATTGTTTCCCATGAATCTGCTTTGCTGTCACATTGTTTGCCATCTTCAAATAATTTCATCTTCACAATTGACTATAGCTTTTTGATTGGAGTCATATCAGGACTTGATGGTGGCTATTCTGTTATCTTCTCTCCTGTAAATCTTTTATGCTAAAAACAATTAATAGGTAACCTTAGATACATGAAAAGGACCATTGTCAGGCATAAATAGATACTTTACTTTGAACCTGTGATCCTGGAACTCTTGTACTATTCAAAGAAAGTCTTATCCCTGAAATTGAAATAGTTAGCGCTATTCAGTTTAACACCTTCATTGATTTTAAATGGTTTAATAATGGTTTGGTCAACAATTCCAGCATATAACATCACACTGCCACATTTCTTTTAGCCACAGGCACATCTACATAGGTTAAAATGTAACCTTTGGCCCATCCATCAGGTTCACTGAATGTCACCTGATATTTGTCCATAAAAATTACTTGAGATTTGTCAATTCTCATTTATTTCTTGGTCAAAATTTGTTGCTTTAAAATACTTTCTTTACTGAGAGGATTTTGCAAAGGAGATTTCTTGAGAGATTCCAATTTGTAAAGTATTGTACACATTTTGTTCTTCTTGACTCCTTCAATTCCATTTCTTTCAAAGATCTGAGCACTGATCAAAATTGGTTGTTTTGATATAACTCAATGTCATTTATTTTGCCATCAAGTACACAAGTTATTAAAGCTTTTTCCTTTACTTCTTGTTCTCCGATTACTTATATTTTCAACAGCCCTTTTTATCATTTGATGATCACTGTGAAGCTCCTTTGATATTTCCAATGTGGACATTTCCCTCACTCAATAACTTTGTTATTTTCTATTTTTCACCATTTTTTGCATCTTTTCCATTATCCATGTTTCAACATATATTTTGGAATAAAAAAGAAAAAATATTTTGTATAAGATTTCAGAGGCCTTAAACTAATATTAATTTTTTCACGTTTAGAAATATTGTTTGTATTTTTTTTTTTAATATTATCATCTTTATTGAACAAAGTAACTAATAATAACAAAACAGAAGACATTGAAACATAGCAAGTTCAGTCGACCAATGATGACAATTCCAGAACAACGTAACTATAAACAATTTTTTCTATCCTCTGCTAGCCGCAATGATGGAGAAAGCATTACCTCAAACCATCACCAGTGAGACACGCTGCAAGAGCCACTCTGTTTCGTGAGACTCATTCCTTAATCGAGATGCAATCACACCAATCCTCCGAAGGAACGCCATCGAACGAGGGCCAATAACCCCTGAAGTCTCCACTGCCACAGGAGTAAAAAAAATCTATCAGCAAGAGAAGAATATTTAATCTGCATTATAACTTCAAACTGCATGTTTTATAATAACTCCAATAACTTTAATAAAACATGTTGAAACTACATAACATTTTAATGCAAGCTTTATTTTGACTTCTAAATTAATTGCTTAAAATTTGATAATTATTCAAAGCAAGTTTTTGTTAATGAGCTTTATATGATTTTCAAAATAACTTCAGCCAGACTGTAGTATAGTCTGTGCAAGGAGTAGTTTCACACAACACCTCAAATTGCTACAAAACCAAAACATTGACCTAAAACCTAGAGTGATGTTCTGAAGTAACTTGATCAGATCAAGAATTTCATCTGGATGTCATGTCTGATATCAAAAGCATTCAGGAATTTCAAAACTGTTTGCTGCATGCAACTGGAAAGCAGGACCAGCATCTTTTATTATTCATAAGTGCCTATCTCTTCACATTTATGCTTGTAAATGCACAGGGCATTGTCTGTATTAAGCGCTCTCAGTCAGACATGGGAATGATTTTGTGCACCAATATAGTCCTTCTATTTGATTGATGCATCCGGATTCAGAGCACGGACGCGTCTCTAAATGGATAAGAAGAGGAATTCTCCATTGACATGATCATTGGAAATGGCTAATATTACCAATCCGATACCGGGGATTTCTTTAACTATAACAAAATATTTGGTGTAAGAAAATGAAAACAATCGGTAAGCCAAGTTTAACTTCCAATCTAATGTGATACATTCACTTGCACATTAATGCCCTTGGTGAAGGCATCAATCCATGTTTCAACATATATTTTGGAAAAAAAAAGAAAAAAAATATTTTTTATTATATTTTTAAATATAATACAAAATATTTTTTCCTTAAACTAATATTAACTTAATCTGCATAGTAACTTCAAAGTGAAGATTTTATAATAAATTCAATAACTTTAATAAAACATGTTGAAACTACATAACATTTTAATGCAAGCTTTATTTTGACTTCTAAATTAATTATTTAAAATTTAACAAATATTTTTCAAAGCAAATTCAAATTATTGAAGCTTATGTGATTTGCATAATAACTTTAGCCAGACTGTATATCAAATGAGAAAATATTTTATATGAAATATACTTCACAAATGGCAGTGTTTATTTAATTCTGATCCGAAATCTCAAACACAGTGTCTCTCACCCATCATGATAAGAACTGTCTTTTCTGTTTATTTAATGGCACATCAATTTCTTATGGGTAAGTTATTGCCAAAATTTAATTTTCTTAGGAGCTTTGAAGTAATAAAAATATGATATATGTTATTCTGCTTTCACAATTGATTACATGGTAGATGAGACTCTGCTTTTGTGCATATACAAGTTTGTGTGGACATAATTACTAGAGGCAGTGATGTGTGTTTTATGTTGTAGTTTGTTTAAATTATATTTTGGAATACAGTTTTATTTCTTTAAGAAATTGTAGGATATTATATGAATTAATGTCATGTTGGTTGATTTTGTTTCATGACATATCAACGTATGGGTTATTTAATGTTGATATATAAATATTTTGAATACAGTTGTATGCCTTCAACTAAAGATAAAAATGGATTGTTGGTCATTTTACTACAAATATGTATTATTGGTCAATTTCTTTATTATAAAAATGTATTTTTGTACTTTCATAGTGTTTTGTTTTTGTTTCCAGGTTCACTATTTTCTCATAGCTGGGATCCTAGAAAGTGCTACCTCTCCAGGAGAGGATGGACTTAGGAAACAACAGTAATTAAGAGGGAGTTCTTTCTGTGCTCCTGAAAACCTCCAATCTCCCAATCAGAGACCATGTTGCCAGATGTAGTTTATCATCGTACCCAGGACTAATGATAGGAACTAAACTCTTTTATCCTTTAAAGTGTTCAGACAAACTACATTCCTTACTTACACCAGTTCTAATATTCTTGGGTAAGACCTTCCATGTGATGCACATTGTAGCCAACCACTTTCATTCCCTTTGTATTCCAGTGGTGAGGTGTAAGTACCACTTGAGCTGTTTCTTCCCACAAACTGCTGCTTTAAACTGACTCTGAAGAGGATACTTCTCTGATCACTGTTCAAGTCTAGGATTAACCGTTATCTTCCCTACATATCCAGGTAAACTGTGCCTCTTACTCTGTAACCATCTACCTTGAGTTGCTAATATACCTTGTACAGGGGAAACATTATTGTAAAAAAAGACCACAAACAAAAACAAAAAACATGGTTATCACAAAATTTGTCAGCAAATGTATTGCCAAATTTTTGAAAAGTAAGGATGCTGAGAAGGTCCCTATCACCAAGTAACACTATAAAACTGCAATACTGATTGTTATTCTATGTCAAATTCAATCAGAATGTCTTGAATATTTTGAGTTTAATTGACATAACATTCTAGAAAAGATGTTTAAACCTCAATTACCTGAAATTATTTTTCTCAAAGTGAAGATAAAAATTGGTTATCACTTTCTCTCACAAACAGTTGGCGATTTTTAAAGACACAATCTGATGAGATTTTTTAGGATGCATGATTGGTTGTGCCTCTTAGGGGTAGTGGGAGATTGAAGATGAAATCTTCTGCACGATGTTGCGATATTTACCACATTAACATCAAGGACTTATTTGCATAAAGCCATGAGAAAGAGAATGATTTACATGATGTTAACTTTCAAGAATGAAGAATATTTAACATTTGATGAAAAGCTGGGGAAATATTGAAGAAGTGGATGATCCCACAAATCACAACCGAACAAATTGTTTAATTTTAGTACTTAACCATTATCACCTTCATAACATTGGTATTTGTTTGACTTAGTCCTACTTGGTTCATGTCTACATGGCTCAAGTCCACATGGTTCAAATCTACATGGTTCAAGTCTACATTCATAACGGTCTGAATAAAGAATGGAATTATTACTAATGACTCACAAGCTGTCTATTTACTGATAGAAAGCTTCTAATCAGAAAGTTTATCATTGCTCAGTAATTTATGCTTTTGTAGTATGCAATGTCAATGCCAAGTGTTGGCTTCTGTCTTTTTAATTCCAGTTCTTTTATTGTTCTCTTTCCTTAATAATACATTTTCATATTCTTTCATATTCAATAACCCCTTTGAATCTTAGTGGCTTTATTGCCTTGCTTGAAGTGAAATGAGTAAAAAAAAGATGATGTCAGAACATACTTTGCACTCAGTATGACATCAAAATAGCCAGGTTAATTGACAAGTTGACCTATAAGATAACCACCCAACCACCAAGTGCTGATCTGCACTACACAGGATGCCAGTGATTGACTTTTCACAGATCCATGTGATTAACACAAGTGCATTTGGAATGTGCATGTGTGGAAAAAAACTATTTGATAGGTTAATATATAAATACCCACGAGGAGAGTGGAGAGTCTCATACATCCTCACAAGAATAAAGCCACAAAGCTACACACTTGTTTGGGAGACAGACATTTTGACAAGAGTCAAAGTGAAGTAAACAAATACAGTCCATTTGTAGTTATTAACACATAAACCTCAATAACTTGAATTTGTTTTGAAAAATTCCTGGCAAATTTTAAACAATTAATTTGGACAACAAAACAAAGCTTGAGTTAAATCTTTAAGTATTTTCAACATGTTTTATTAAAGTTATTGGATTTATTATAAGAAGTGTAGTTTGAAGTTATTATACAAAAGCAGAAAATCATTTTTTAATTCAATAACAATAGGTATGATTTGCTGTCATAATGTTTGCTGCCTTCATATAACTTCATTTTCACAATTGACCATAGATTTTCAATTGGATTCTGACCTGGACTTGACGGTGGCTGTTAAAATCTATTCTATGGACAATATTTGTTAACCCACATAGAGATTGAACTTACATCCTCTAGGTAATAAAAAATCAAGTAACTACCTTCTCTTGAAAGTATTTAGTGAGATTGTAGCAAATAATTCAAATGCATTGCATGCAGTAAGAAGGGCATTTATCCAGGGTGAAAGTTCAGAAAGATTGCAGAAAGAGCTTTGCATCATCAAATCTGTCCAGCTACTGGTATTGAATTCACCAATGGTGATCAGCAGCCGGTATCATTTCAAAAGGGATGGAAAAGAGAGAATTCGATGGGACATGAGACTCTGTTATTTGAAATGAAAATAAAGAGATTCTTGTGAAAATTTGGAGGTATTTATGTTAAAATTTATCCATGTTTCTGGCATCCCGTTCCCACCCTTTCACCGTTGAAACTGTTAGATGTAGACGTCTCTTCTACTCCAATAGCTTCATGTCTTGCACATCTCGCCTGTGGAACTCCCTTCCTTATTCCTGTTTCCCTGACAAATACAATCTCCAACTATTTAAGTGTAATGTCAATCGACATCTCCAGTTGCCTTGATCTATCCACTTCCCTTCTCCACATCCTTTCACCTTTCATTCCTATCTGCTCTCGCTCCAAATCTTCTGTAACCCCCTTGCCTTGATCGATCCACTGTCTTTCTCCACATCCTCTCCTTTACCACTCCTATCTGCTCTTCCTCCAAACCATCTGTAACCCCTTGCATGCTAGTGGTTTCCAGCCTTGCTTGGGGTGATATGCTTAAAAAAAAAAAAAAAAAAAAATCTTGTATTCAATGGTATCATGGCAATCAAGTGGAATTTTGTCTGACAATGTAAAAGATATGGCATTCATGGTCGAAGAAGCAGTCATTTCTCACCAGGAAACAGAAAGTCTCCTCCTCTAGAGTTAAACAACAGGCTGAAATTGAGCTACTTAGGATGAAACCATCTGAACCAGCGGGGGAGACAGATTAAACCAATAAAGCATTGGTTACAAGGGAAAGTAGTTGATTTTTATTTCCTGGAGAATGTAAATTCAATCTCTACGCAGGCTTAACAAATATTGTTCAGAGAATAGATCTTAATAGTGGCTATTTCATTATTTTCTCTCTTGTTTTTATGCTCAAAAGGTTTATGGGTAACTATAGATACATAAGAAGCATTGTCATGCATAAATACACACTTCACTTTGAAACTACGAGGCTGGGACTTGTACTATTCAAAGAAAGTCTTGTCCATGGAATCGCAATAGTTTGTACTGTTCAGTTTAACACCTTTATCAATTTTAAATGGTCCAATAATGGTTTGGTTAGTAATTCCAGCCCACTTAGTTATAAAAGAGACCCCAAGTTATGTATGATAAATTTGATTTTGTGTTTTCATGTGTATTGTACAATGAAAATATTACATTTTCTTTATTTTTTTGTTTGCTTTCACCTTAACCATTATGGTTACCAAATCATTCCGATATGTCTAAACTATCAGGCACTTTCTCTGATCACTAATTAAAAATGGCTTCAAGCATCAACAGTATAGGCCCCAAATAAAACTAACCTTCATCACCCAGTCTATATGGTCTCTATAAACTGGTGTTACTGAATCACAAAGAACTGTACCAAATAACAAAAACAACATCACTTAAAGATTTTCAACAGCATCAACAACTAAAATGGATAGCACATGTAATTCAAGAGAAAAGAATAACATAAGCAACATGTTGACCTTCTACACTATTTCAAGCTGGGAAGGAAACTCATGTCAATATCAGTAAGAGCAATAATAATTAGTGCACTTGAGAAATCTATTTTCCTGAAAAAATTTCTTAAGAGAAAGATTTTACAAATTTCAACCACAGTATGCCAACTGTTTGGTGAATGAATACTGAATGTTTCGTGTACAGAAACAGCTAATCTAAAATGGATAACATATATAGCTCAAGAAAATAATGACCTAACCGTTAAGGTTAAGAAGTAAACTCTCATCAAAACTGGAATGACCAACAGACCTATTTTCCTGAAAAAAACTGTTTTCAGAGAAAGATTTTCTAAATTGCTTTTGGCAGTAATTCTAAATTTTTGTTCAATGAATGTTGAATGTTTCCATATAAGGAAATGGTTAATCTCACCATTAATATTACTATTTCAATGAGTGTATCCTTGCCTTTCTCAGTATTTGATGAGCATTATTTTGGCAATCCACTTTTTTCATTCCTCTGTTGCTAATGTTTTCTGAAATTTTCACTGAAATTCAGCAGAGACGTTGATGCAAAACATGCTTTCTTATCATGATAAAACAAATTTTATTTGACTGTCACTTCAATGTCAATACTTGTTTGTTATTGATTTTTAGAACTGTAGAATTTCAAGATGTTCTCCTGATAATTGTTCCTTATAATGGTGAACAGGGTTTCATCTTGAAAAGAAATAAAGAAAACCCGTGTGCTGTATATTAATAAATGTGAGCATAAAAGCAAATAGTTTACTCAAAAAAAAAGTTTGCTGGCTACGTTTTAATTAAAAGTCTTTGATATTTGGGAAAATTACAGCCCATCCATGAAATATTGGAAAGAATGAACATATCTGTTGTTTATGTATTAATCAAATTCTGGCCAAGCAGATCAACAAACATTGGAAAATGGTTTTTCTTTATTCCACCTTATTTATTTTAAGGATTAATTTGCTTTTCTCATTTCTTCTTCCCAACAGCCACTTTGCAAGAATGTTCCGATGAAGAACTTCGAGTTCAAGGTCATAATACACATCGCCATCACTACTTGCAATTACATCACCATCATCATCACTACTTGCAATTACATCACCATCATCATCACTACTTGCAATTACATCACCATCATCATCACTACTTGCAATTACATCACCATCATCATCACTACTTGCAATTACATCACCATCATCATCACTACTTGCAATTACATCACCATCATCATCACTACTTGCAATTACATCACCATCATCATCACTACTTGCAATTACATCACCATCATCATCACTACTTGCAATTACATCACCATCATCATCACTACTTGCAATTACATCACCATCATCATCACTACTTGCAATTACATCACCATCATCATCACTACTTGCAATTACATCACCATCATCATCACTACTTGCAATTACATCACCATCATCATCACTACTTGCAATTACATCACCATCATCATCACTCCTTGCAATTACATCACCATCATCATCACTCCTTGCAATTACATCACCATCATCATCACTACTTGCAATTACATCACCATCATCATCACTACTTGCAATTACATCACCATCATCATCACTACTTGCAATTACATCACCATCATCATCACTACTTGCAATTACATCACCATCATCATCACTCCTTGCAATTACATCACCATCATCATCACTACTTGCAATTACATCACCATCATCATCACTACTTGCAATTACATCACCATCATCATCACTACTTGCAATTACATCACCATCATCATCACTACTTGCAATTACATCACCATCATCATCACTACTTGCAATTACATCACCATCATCATCACTACTTGCAATTACATCACCATCATCATCACTACTTGCAATTACATCACCATCATCATCACTACTTGCAATTACATCACCATCATCATCAACATTTAGAAGTCTTCTCTATTTAACAGAGTCCCAATGAATAAATTAGAAGACAATTTTAATGATTTTCACAAAAAAAGCAATAAAAATTTTAATACTGCGAACAAAAGAAATATTTGAATAATCTTTATTTTTTAACAAAATATTTCAACAACTAAAATGGATAGCACATGTAATTCAAGAGAAAAGAATAACATAAGCAACATGTTGACCTTCGACACTATTTCAAGCAAAGGGCTGGGAAGGAAACTCATAATGATCTTTCGATGACATAAAAGCTGATTTTATTATGTCAATTATTATGACAATTATTATGTCAATTATTATGACTCTTATTGGGAAGCAACTGTATTGATGGATATATTGTCCTAACTCCTTTTTATTGGCATACTCTGTCACAATTAGATTTCATTCTGATTCATTCTGCATGCTGGCCAGATGTGAACACCTAGAAGGCAGAAAACAAAATAACAAAAGTCATTTTCTGTGCATTAGGCTCCACGCATCACATCCAGTCTACGAAGTGAGCTCTGGCAATTGCCTGTCATGAAGATTCCCACCAAAAGAAGAGATACACATTGGGACTGCCAGACCGATTTAAAAGCAGGCTCTTCATACAGGGTGATGCTATTGCTGCTGCTACTATCACCAACATGAACTCATCACCATGACAACAGAGTTGCAGACCAACCATCACACTGGGCACTACTACCACCACTGTCGCTGCCACCACTCAACATGACTGCAGATCTCAACTTTGATGGCACCCAGTGAAGCTATCCAGCTTCAAAACAGCTCAATCTTGATGCTTACCAGCTACAAGCCTTCATCAATACCAACCCCTCATCACCTCTGTCTACCTTGACTTGTTTACAAGTCATTCTCTAAATAGTCAACCCCAGTGACATCCGCTCCACAGAACAGCTCTACATTGACTCATTTACAAGGCATTCCCTTCACAGTCGACACAGTGACCTCCATTCCACAGAACATCTCTACATTGACTCATTTACAAAGCATTCCCTTCACAGTCAACATAGTGACCTCCATTCCCCAGAACTGCTCTACATTGACTCATTTACAAGGCATTCCCTTCGCAATCGATGTAGTGACCTCCATTCCACAGAACAGCTCTACATTGACTCATTTACAAGACATTCCCTTCACAGTCGATGTAGTGACATCCATTCCCCAGAACAGCTCTACATTGACTCATTTACAAGGCATTCCCTTCACAGTCGATGTAGTGACCTCCATTCCACAGAACAACTCTACATTGACTCATTTACAAGGCATTCCCTTCACAGTCGACACAGTGACCTCCATTCCACAGAACAGCTCTACCGTAACTCATTTACAAGGCATTCTCTTCACAGTCGATGTAGTGACCTCCATTCCCCAGAACAGCTCTACATTGACTCATTTACAAGGCATTCCCTTCACAGTCGATGTAGTGACCTCCATTCCACAGAACAGCTTTACATTGACTCATTTACAAAGCATTCCCTTCACAATCGACACAGTGACCTCCATCCCACAGAACAGCTCTACATTGACTCATTTACAAGGCATTCCCTTCACAGTCGATGTAGTGACCTCCATTCCACAGAACAGCTCTACCTTGACTCATTTACAAGGCATTCCCTTCAAAGTCGATGTAGTGACCTGCATTCCACAGAACATCTCTACATTGACTCATTTACAAGGCATTCCCTTCACAGTCGATGTAGTGACCTCCATTCCACAGAACAGCTTTACATTGACTCATTTACAAAGCATTCCCTTCACAGTCGACATAGTGACCTCCATTCCCCAGAACTGCTCTACATTGACTCATTTACAAGACATTCACTTCACAGTCGATGTAGTGACATCCATTCCCCAGAACAGCTCTACATTGACTCATTTACAAGGCATTCCCTTCACAGTCGATGTAGTGGCCTCCTTTCCACAGACCTGTCCTCCCAATACCTGCCATCATCTTGGCCTACCTCAACTCGTTTCCAAGGCATTCCATTCACAGTCTTCACCAGTGGCCTCCATTCCACAGAATGTGGCTATCAAAACTACACTAATCCGATGTCACCCAGTTTCAACACAACATGTTGACCAACTGACAAGACAACCTACAAATGTGACCTCCATCAACCAAACATGCACTAACTGTATCCCTTGACCTCGGCCATGATAGCACAAGAAATGGTTCCACTCCCGACACTACGCATACACCTGATTGCTATTATGTACTCTTTACAAACAATAAATTATGATTCACTCTAATCCTCATAATTCCTTTCTCTCACCAGCAAATGCTTAAAAGGTTTTGAAGAGATGCCGGATAAGTGGCAACAGGTCTTTGCAAATAAACGTCAATAATTGAGTAGAATCTAATTGGACTTTAGTTTTTGAAGAATAATGTTGATAATTTTTTTACAGAATCAGCCCAAATATATTGCTTATTTTGGAGAATGTGACAAGTCAAACAATACTTCTCGCTCTCTCTTTTTAATTACATATATATATATATATATATATATATATATATATATATATATATATATATATAGCATAATTTTGTTTCATTTATTTTATCCAGATATTATATATATATATATATATATATATATATATATATATATAGATAGATAGATAGATATAGATATATAGATATACATATATAGATATACATATATATATACTACATGCAAAACGTTTGGAGCTGTATTTCTTTATTTTATTATTTTGTGAAGTAAAAGTTAAAATTTTAGTAACTACTTTTATTTTAGCAAAAAATAAATATTAAACTATAAAAAATTATAATACAACAGCATCATATTTTTATTTTTTCTCAATCAAAGCATCACCTGCTTTACAAATTGTAGGTACGTGCATTTGAGTAAATGGTACATTTAATTTTAAACACTATTTATTTCACCTTGCACACTTAACAAAACTTATTAAATCAATGTAACCTGTGCCAAGATTCCAACCTCATTCCTTCTTTGCAAGAGAAACCACTGTCTGCTCCGGCATGCTTTAATAGCTCAGTTACGAAGAGCTTCACAATGAAGCAAGGTGAAGCATTTTGGCAAACTGTGAACCAGTTCTCTGTTAACAGTTATTCTAAAAAGTGTGACTAGTTTTGAACAATCCCTCACCATTATAACCAAATCATATGAATCATCAGGCCTTTATACATCACAAATGATGAGATAGACCTGATAATATATATATATATATATATATATATATATATATATATAAGTGAACATTGACGTCAACATTCAGAGGTGACAGGCTGTTTCATGCTAGATACAATCATCAGGCCACCAATTGTGTCTAGCATGAAACAACCTGTCACCTCTGAGTGTTGACTTCAATGTTCACTTTTATATTTATACTTACACATGCTCTATCTCTGATATTGAGCACTTTATCCCAAAAATATAGCACTCTATAAAACTATATTTCTGCATATATATATATATATGTGTATATATATATATATATATATATATATATATATATATATATATATATATATATATATATAAATATATATATATATATATATATAAATATATATATATATATATATATATATTCATTTGAATGGTACATCAAACATATTACATTTACAACAGCATGCCTGTCTACATTTGCAAAAAATTCTTCTTGAAAAAACATCTGTACATTTTAATGAAAATAATAAACATAAGATTCTTGAAGGTATCTATATTAAAATATTGAAACCGACCTTTAATAAAATTAATTATGAATACTGCACAAATGTTCTAAAATGTATATAGTAGATAGTATAAAATATCTCGGTTTGAATAATTCTTAATTTTGAAAAAATATGGAAATTTCAAACCTATTTTTGCTGGAGAAAAGTCATGGATTCAAGTCTTTCCCAAGAGAATTAACTGTTTGAAAGTGAATTTTAGAGACCATTTTAGAATTTACAATCAGTATGCTGATATCAATTGCACTACCCTCACTACATACATATATATATATATATATATATATATATATATATATATATAAAAGACTCAAATACTAATATTCCATGGTTATAATTTATTACATTGGAATTGGGATCACAATCCAATTCATCAGACCTACAAATTCAAAAAATAATAGGAAATAATGAGATTTATAATTCACAGTTCTTAGCATTTCATTTTATTTTAAAAAATCAGTGCTCAGTACAACAGTAGAGCATAATATTATAATTGTTTTTTAAAAATATATAATGATGATTATATATTTGAAAAAAAAAAAATTATTTTATTATATATTTTATATATATATATAGATAGATATATATATTTAAGTAATGAAAATCTTGGTAATCCATATGGATAATCCCAAGGCGGATGAAATCTGGAGAGCTCAATGTTAAATCTGAACGAATAAGTTAATTTAAAGAAAAATAGAACACTTTAAGGTTACATTATTATAATTTATTTCACCAGAGAGTTTTTTTTTCTTTGGATCATCAAACCTCACTTCCAAGGATGAAAAAATCCTTGGAAGTGAGGTCTGATGATCCAGGGGAAAAGAAACTCTCTGGTGAAATAAATTATAATAATGGAACCTTAAAGTGGTCTGTTTTTCTTTAAATTACATTTTTATATATATATATATATATATATATATATATATATATATATATATATATATATATAAAAGGGAACACTGGGGTCAACACCAAGTTGTAATATTGTTTTGTGCAATCTTTGGGCTTGACGATTATGTTCATATCTCATATATTGAACACTTTTACCTATAAATATAGCATATCTTAAAACTATATTTTTAATATATAATATATAATGTATTCAAATCCTCAGATGGCATCTCAAATAACTCACAATATTTTAGAAGTATGTTAGGGGAATTTCTCAATGAGCCCACTTTGCCGTTTCTGTGAATATCAAATTCTCCAAGCTGTCTTTCTTCATTATCTATCTCAGAAATTTCAATTTTCTTATTCTGAGTAGAAGTGTCCTTCTGTTTTCCATTTTCTTTCATATTTCCTAAAGCTTCTATCTTCCAATCAGGGTAATCTCAGTGAGATTCTGTAGAACCGCTTGTACCTCTTGCTTTTTCTTTTTCATCATCTGTGAGCATTCACTGCCATATAGGAGAATTTATATTATATTACAGTTCAGCACTCTTTTCTACTGAAATATTCCTGTATCTTTATACTTTGTTTAGTTTCTGGTAGGCATCTTGCACTGTTCCCATGCACCTCCTGCAATGGATGCCCAGGGCCATTGCACTCTCTCCACCCCATTCTATATGCTATTGACCTCAAAGTATTGGGCATTTCTTATTAATCAAATGGTAGAAATACCATTTAAGTCAATTTAAATTCCACATAGTAAAACTACAAAATGTGTAAAAGTTCATGTGGGGGTGGAGGTTGAATACTTATGTAAGGCAATGTCCATACATACAGAACACTCTGAGGGACAAAGGGAAATACTGAGTCAAATACCTAACAAGTTTAGGCAAATGGGAGGTGGAACACAGATTGGGAAGGATATTAAAAATCAGATATTGCTAAGAGCTACAAAGGATAGGAAGTTGTGGAGAGCCACAATCACCTATGTCCTGAAGAGATAAGGCATATAGAAGAAGATAGATACATACACGCACACACACACACACACACATATATATATATATATATATATATATATATTTATATATATATATATGAAGAAATATAGTCTTAAAGTGTGCTATATTTATGGGATAAAGTGCTCAATATCAGAGATAGAGCGTGTGTAAATATAAAAGTGAACATAGAAGTCAACACTTAGAGGCGACAGTCTGTTCATGCTAGGTGGCCCGATGATTGGATCTAGCAGGAAACAGACTGTCGCCTCTAAGTGTTGACTTCTATGTTCACTTATAAATATATATATATATATATATATATATATATATATATATGTATTTATTTCTGAGATGAGGTAATTATTTACAGTATTTACAGTATATCTACCTATCCATCTATCTATCCATCACTCTCTCTCTCTTTCTCTCTCTCTCTCTCTCTCTCTCTATATATATATATATATATATATATATATATATAATTCTTAGGTTTTCTGGAAATAAGCTTCAAAAGGAAAAAGTAAAAGAGAAAATAAAGCATTATCTTGAGAGAAATTAAACTATTTTGGAAATGCTTAGATTCCCTGAAAATCTGGCAAGGAGCCTGCAAATTCCAGCAGTTCCTTAAGAAACTCAATTGTTGCAATGTATTCCATTCACAGATAAAAACTTGGAGACTTAAAAATGCTGGCTGATCTGTAGAACTAAGGTCAAGACTGTGGGTCACTAGCCATTCTGTTTTTGGGCAGGAAGTCAACTGTCAGGGTGATGATAGATGATAGGGTAAAGTAAAACCGCTAAAAGTCAGCAGATACAATAACATTCGGCCGCCATTTTTCAGAGGGTCAGCCCAAAATTGGCACCAACAAAGAATGACTATCCACTTTTTGTGTCTTGAATCATTGTTTGCACATATATAATTGTCTATAAGGAATGTATACAAATTTTATTTTGTGAATCCCTCTATATCAGCCTGTTCATATTTGTCTACATATCCATCCATCTATCTTAGCGTGTTCATATGTCTTTATTTCAGTTTTTTTTCTCTCTCTCTCTCTCTCTCTCTCCCCCTCTCTATCTATTTATCTATCTATCTATCTACCTCAGCCTGTTCATCTTTGTCTATTTATCTATCTTAGTCTGTTCATATCTATCTATTTCAATTTCTCACTATCTATTTATCTTAGTCTGTTCGTATCTATCTACCTATCTATCTAAGCCTACTTGTCTTTGTCTATTGCAACCTGTTCATCTTCAGCTATCTAGATATTGCATCTTGTTCATCTTAATCTATCTAGATATTGCAGCCTGTTCATCTTTATCTATCTAGATGTTGCATCTTGTTCATCTTTACCTATCTAGATATTGCATCTTGTTCATCTTTATCTAGATATTGCAGCCTGTTCATCTTTATCTATCTAGATATTGCATCTTGTTCATCTTTATCTATCTAGATGTTGCATCTTGTTCATCTTCACCTATCTAGATATTGCATCTTGTTCATCTTTATCTAGATATTGCAGCCTGTTCATCTTTATCTATCTAGATATTGCATCTTGTTCATCTTTATCTATCTAGATGTTGCATCTTGTTCATCTTTACCAATCTAGATATTGCATCTTGTTCATCTTTATCTAGATATTGCAGCCTGTTCATCTTTATCTATCTAGATATTGCATCTTGTTCATCTTTATCTATCTAGATATTGCAGCTTGGTCATCTTAATCTATCTAGATATTGCAGCCTGTTCATCTTTATCTATCTAGATGTTGCATCTTGTTCATCTTTACCTATCTAGATATTGCAGCCTGTTCATCTTTATCTATGTAGATATTGCATCTTGTTCATCTTTATCTATCTAGATATTGAAGCCTGTTCATCTTTATCTATTTAGATATTGCATCTTGTTCATCTTTATCTATTTGCAGACTGTTCATCTTTATCTATCTAGATATTGCGTCTTGTTCATCTTTATCTATCTAGATGTTGCATCTTGTTCATCTTTACCAATCTAGATATTGCATCTTGTTCATCTTTATCTAGATATTGCAGCCTGTTCATCTTTATCTATCTAGATATTGCATCTTGTTCATCTTTATCTATCTAGATATTGCAGCTTGGTCATCTTTATCTATCTAGATATTGCAGCTTGTTCATCTTTATCTATCTAGATGTTGCATCTTGTTCATCTTTACCTATCTAGATATTGCATCTTGTTCATCTTTATCTAGATATTGCAGCCTGTTCATCTTTATCTATGTAGATATTGCATCTTGTTCATCTTTATCTATCTAGATATTGAAGCCTGTTCATCTTTATCTATTTAGATATTGCATCTTGTTCATCTTTATCTATTTGCAGACTGTTCATCTTTATCTATCTAGATATTGCATCTTGTTCATCTTTATCTATCTAGTTGTTGCATCTTGTTCATCTTTACCCATCTAGATATTGCATCTTGTTCATCTTTATCTAGATATTGCAGCCTGTTCATCTTTATCTATCTAGATATTGCATCTTGTTCATCTTTATCTATCTAGATATTGCAGCTTGTTCATCTTTATCTATCTAGATATTGCATCTTGTTCATCTTTATCTATCTAGATGTTGCATCTTGTTCATCTTTACCCATCTAGATATTGCATCTTGTTCATCTTTATCTAGATATTGCAGCCTGTTCATCTTTATCTATCTAGATATTGCATCTTGTTCATCTTTATCTATCTAGATATTGCATCTTGTTCATCTTTATCTATCTAGATATTGCAGCCTGTTCATCTTTATCTATCTTCAAATAGGTTTTATTAAAATGCATACATAAAATCTTGTTATATTTTTCAATTTTGCATATGTCATATATGCGAATCAAACAGAATATCAATCATCACCAGGGACAACATTTTAAAATGTATTTAAAAATGTAATAATAAATGAATTAAAAAAACCTCCACATGTTGACACATGTGTACAATATATGTATGCAAATTTAAATTAGTATGTAGTATTTTTAAAATGCCATATTGAGACTACTAAAATCTTTTCCTGAAGAAGTCTTACAGAACATTGGAACAGAAAGAACACTTCTACTCAGAATCAGGAAAAAACGGTTGGAATTCCTTGGACACATAATGAAGAAAGCTGGCTTGGTAAACTTAACTGTCATGGGGAATATTGTGGTCAAGAGAGATAGGGGAAGGTGACAAGCCACTTACCTGACAAACTTGTGTGAATAGATGGCAGAATGGTGGAGGGAGCCTTAACAAAGGAAGAAAAGGGGCTACAAAAGATAAGAAATTGTGGAGAGCCATTATCATCTATATCAGGAAGGGACCTGTCACAGAGAAGAAGAACTATTAATATTCCTAATAATGACTAGAGAAAGTACCTGAATAAAAATATTATACTGTTATTCCTAAAATTGGATTTAAGATGTTTTATGGCAACATCTTATCTGAAAAGAGGATAAATGCTATAAAACATGAAACAGACAAAAATTGCCTTGGTTGATTATAATAAGATGAATTTGTGCTGACTAAGCATCCATTTACATAATCGACTACCTATATTAGACACACTACCACCTCCTTCGGTAGATGCCTCATGTGTCACTTATCAGAGCAAAGTGCAATAAAAAAAACATTGATCAATGCACAAACTACAAGAAAACTTAAGAAATATTCTGGTCAAAAACATTAAAATTCTATGTAAATCAAATTACCTAAAACATCTTGCTGTAAGAGAAGCCCCATATATCAAACATTTCTCTCCCACTATCAACCTCACCTTGTTTAACAATGGGAGTGGTGTGCTGAAAGTGTTTTAAATATAGAAAGTTGCTCACTCAAATTCCAGCCCTGCTCAACATGAGAAGGCTCAGAATAAATGCTCCTACTATTATTCAAAACCATACAAATAATACATCTCAAACAGTTAAAACATGAAAAGAAACTAACAACACCAAAGCACCCTGCCTTGAGAATGTCTAAGGAAGTGGCTGAAAATGATTGGGATCATAGACAATATGGAGAGCTTTTGTACTTCCTCACTCCCACCAAGCATAAAAAAGTAAGAATGCTGGAAAGACTAAATAAAATATTAATAAAATTTTACAGATGTTAAAAACAAAGGTTACTGCCCCAATATAGATTAATATATATATATATATATATATATATATATATATATATATATATATATATATATATATATATGCATGCATGTGTGTGTCTGTGTGTGTAAAATTTCAGATAAAACTAAAAACCCAATCTTATTAACAATATCAATATAATTCCAACCACATCCCAAACTCTTATGGATCTGATCAGAACCAAAAATATCCATAACAATAAAAAGTTTGAAGAAGGTATATATAAAATAAACTATCACAATTGCTCTTTACAATACACTGGGGACACTTGCAGAAATTTAAAAAAATATATCTACATTGCTGTGCAAAAGTAAGTGAACCCCTAAGATGATATATTTAACATAGTTGTCTCTTTATCCCCAGATGATCATGAAATTTCATAAGAAGAATCTCTATTAAATGAATTATAACCACTTTCAAAGATGTTTTATCAAGCTGGAATAAAAATATTAATTGAAAATTAAGATGTGCAAAAGTAAGTGAACCTTTACATTGACTCTCTGTATTTTTGTTTTACAGGGTTGCGAATTCAAATAATTTTTGTAGCATTTTTAAAAATCAAAATGACACATGTTCACTTTTTTGGTAAGCTGTGTAAACTGTAGTCAAATAATATAACTCATTTTGTATGCAATTATTTTAAATATATATAAATATATATTTTATATATCAGAGGTTCACTTACTTTTGTACAACACTGTAAAGTTGCCTGTAGTGTGCAGAATAACATTCAGACAAATATGGAGATAATGAAACAAAGTAAAAAGCTATTCAGGCAAAATGCAATTAGCCACTTTAGACATTTTCAGGTCAGAATATGGTGACAGTCTGTTTCATGGTTGAATGCAATCTTCAGGTAATCATATCTATCTATCTATCTATCTATCTATCTATCTATCTATATATATATATATATATATATATATATATATATATATATATATATGTTCAGCCTGAGATGATTCTTGGACATCAATTGGCAATCTTGTACACCAGACACAAAAGTCTGTCAGCTCACATACATAACTAGTATAGCGAAACTACTTCTCCATTAAGATGTGCAAAAGTAAGAGAACCCTTACATTTACTCTCTGTATTTTTGTTTTACAGGGTTGCCAATGCAAATAATTTTTGGAGCATGTGTAAAATTCAAAATGACACATGTTCATTTTGTTTGTACTGCAGTCAAACAATATAACTCATTCTGTTTGCAAAAGTGTGCAGTTAGAGACTAAATATAAACAAATATATATATGCAAAGATCAAAAGAACTTTTTGAAGCCTTAAAAAATTGCATAGGTGAAACTTATAATGATGGAGAAGGTTATAAAAATGATTTGGCGTGCACTTCTTCACCATGCAACAAATTATTTATAAATGGAAGGCCTTTGGTATGGTGGCATCACAATGGAGAAGTGGTCATCTGCCAAAAAAATCACAGGAAGAGTAAGTAGACATCTCGTTTGGGAAGCCCAAGTAAATCCTGCTATGACCTTTGAGGTTCTCC
Organism: Acanthosepion esculentum; assembly: GCA_964036315.1. Taxonomy (NCBI): domain Eukaryota; kingdom Metazoa; phylum Mollusca; class Cephalopoda; order Sepiida; family Sepiidae; genus Acanthosepion; species Acanthosepion esculentum. Next base: position 80,646,932 of record OZ038505.1, read on the forward strand.
AGTGCTCGCCGGCCAATGTCAGAATCAATGTGCATACATCTACAGTGTGACAAAATCGTAACAGTGCCTATCTTCATGGCAGAATGCCTAGCAAAAGCCACTGCTAATGAAATATCACAAGCATGCTCACCTCAACTATGCCAAAGGTCGTATTAATAAGCTAGAAACATTCTGGCAAAAAGTTTTATGGTCAGATGAGACTAACTGATAAACATGGTGGTGACAGCATTATGATTTGGGAGTGGTTTGCAGTAGCTGGAACAGGCAAAATAATATGCATTGATGGCACAAGAAAATTTTGAATGAAAGTGTCTTGTCTTCAGTGCAAAAGGTGGGTTTAGGTTAAGGCTGGAACTGCCAATTGGACAATGATCTGAAGCATCAAAGCAAATCCACAAAAGAATGGGCTCATAAAAAGAAATTTCAACTCCTGGAATGACCTAGTCAAAGTCCTGATCTAAACCCAATTGAAAAACTGTTATTCAAGTGAAATAATAATTAATATTTTTATTCCAGCTTGATAAAAACTTTTGAAATTGTGGTTGTAATTGATTTAATAAAGGTTTTTTCTTTATGAATACATAGTTTAATTACAATATATTTGATTATCTGGACAAAAGAGACATATTAATAAAGTAGAAATATTCTGTCAAAAAGTTTTATGGTCAGATGAGACCAAACTAGAGATTTTGGGGGGAAGAATAGGTGTTATATCTGGCAGGCTTCCTAATATGACTTTTGAAGAGAAGAATTTTCTACCAACCATTAAACATGGCAGTGACATCATTATGTTTAGGTGGGTGCTTTGCTTCAGCTGGAACAGGCAAAAATTGATGGCACTATAGTCTCTGCAAGATAACAAGAAATTTTGAATGAAAGTGTCTTGTCCTCAGTGCAAAAGGTGGGTTTAGGTCAAGGCTGGAACGTCCAACAGGATAATGATCTGAAGCATCAAAGCAAATCCACAAAAGAATGGGTCTGTAAAAAACATTTCAAGTCATGGAATGGCCTAGTCAAAGTCCTGTTCTAAACCCAATTGAAAAACTGTTATTCAAGTGAAATAAGGCAGTGCATGCAAGAAACCCTGGTAAAATTGTGCAATTGTGGGAATTTTGCCAAAAAGAATGGTCATAAATTGCCACACTACTGCGATAAACTTCACTTACTTTTGTGCATTTTGATTTTTAATTTTTCAATTAATATTTTTCTTCCAGCTTGATAAAAATTTTTGAAAGTGGTTGTAATTGATTTAATAAAGGTTTTTCTTAATGAATATATAGTTTCATTAAGATTTGTTGATCATCTGGAAAAAAGAGACAAATTTTTCAATATTATTTTAGGAGTTCACTTAATTTTACACAACACTGTCTAAACACAAAAGGGATCTTCTACACAACAATCTATCAAATATATTTTAGTCATCCATAGAAATAATAAATTCAACCACAACTTTGATCTTAAGAATGCCACACTTGTTGCATGAGAGAGTCTTTTACTTGGAAGGAAAATTCTTGAAAATACCATTATGAAATCAAAATATAAATTTGCTCCCTGGATCTTTTCAAATATCTCCATTCCTAAAAGAATTACTTTATCACGAAGCCAAACTACATGACTAGAAAAATGTTAAATATTTAAAAGAACATTGATAAATTCCTAACCTTTTATTATTTAAAATATGTCATACATAAATTAATCCCAAGGTAAAATAATGTAAATATTATTTATATTATTTAAAGGAAAGAAACAAAATATTTACTCACTTTCATTCATTAGACATGAAATAATGTCACTTAGCATCTTCCATAATTTACTTTGACTTTCACTTAGCCTGATGGACATTCATAAGTTTTCTTAAAAAACTTGTAAAACCAACGACATTTTTACTTTTGTTTATAAATATTTGTTGCAAAATAAAATCTTTAGTAATCTTGGTAAAGTCCATCAGAGGATGAGATGTGTCGGCTATGACAAGTTTTCCTTTAGTCTTTATTTATTCATACATACATATATATATATATATATATATATATATAAATATAAAAGTGGACATGCCTGACGATTGCACTAGCATGAAACAGACTGTCGCCTCTAAGTGCTGACTTCCATGTCCACTTTTATATTTACACATGGTCTATCTCTGATATTGAGCACTTTATCCCATAAATATAGCACACTTTAAGACTATATTTCTTCATATATATATATCTATATATATATATATATATATATATATTTATTCTTAATATCATATGTATATCATGTATATATATGTCTGTGTGTGTGTGTGTGTGTGTGTGTGTGTGTGTGTGTATATATATATATATATATATCAGTTATGAATTTACATAGTAAACTGAATATCTGGCTAACTTTGATAAGATTTATTAAAAATAGGTTTTTAATATTCATGATTAGGAGTGCTTAATCTATAGTTATATGAAAAAATTGTAAAACGTGATTATTTTGATTATTTTTGGTTGCAACAACTCTATCAATCTTTTTCAGGCAATATTAAAATAAATATATATCAACTCAGCTTGATGAGCCATACATTGTTGTGAAACTCAAGTCGTTACAGTAACATATATATTTTTAAATATTTTAAATATCTTATATTTTTAAAATTTTTTGTTTGCATATATGTAGTTAAAAATATGAAATTATTGGGGTTTTTTTTGTACTAATGTTCACCCTATACAAGGGTGCAAAGGCCACTCAAGGTAGACGGATGCTGAAGGTGGTTGTTCCTGAGGCAATAAGAGTAGAAGTACAGTTTATTTCGATATATGGGAAAGAGCTTTTGTAGTGGTTTGGAAAGCATCCTCCTTGGATGCAGTTCCACGAAGCAACAGTTCTTTGGAAAAACCTATCTGATTGGAACTTACTCCTTGCTAAAGGACTATGAAGAGAATGAGGTTGGTTTGTCCCTATGTACGCAGTGTGATGAGTCTTATTTGGAAGAGTTAGTGTTGTAGGAACTAAGGAACATTTCTATCCATGGAAATAGAGTATAGAGTAGTGAGACACTTGCAACATTTACATCTGTGGGGAAAGGGGCGGTAAAAGTGGAATTCATCACACACAATGCCACATAGACATTTCGGGACTGGAATTGTTAAGATGAGGCAGCTCTGATTTGGCAACAGTGATACAGGAGTCAGGTATTTACTGAAGTAGTACAGGGAACTGACCATTTTTCTATCATCTTTACTGCTGGATCATATATAGGAGTTCCCCTTGAGGTCTGGGATGATTGTTAGTCCTAGCAGGTATTCAAGGGAAGGAGCCTCCTTCAGAGAACACATGTTCTTTGTGATAGAGGCAATTTGGTTTATGATGGAATGTTCCTAGTTTGGTTTTTGAGCTATTGAAAGTAACAAGTCATAGATCACACTTGTCAGCTTGTGGTAATCTCCATTTTTGGAGGTGCATATTGTATCAACAGCATAGATATTCATAAGAGATTAGAGTATACTCTTAGGTACAGCTTAAACACTGTACTTGCTACAGATTATATAAACAAACACATACAAACATTATCTGTCTATATTTCTCAGATGAGGTATCATGTACACTATTTACATTATTCCGACTATTGTCATCTCATATTTATTAAAACGTTTCAGCACATAGCACAGTGGATAAAGGTGTTAGTTAGATCCAGTGACAGGACCCAAAAGAGTGTGAGTTCAATACCTGTTTAAGGCAGTGGAGAACTTGGAGAGGGGAATTAACAGGAGAAAACTGATAACTGACATCCATTAGACATGGCACGTTGAACTAGAACAGTCTACCCCAGTGATGAAATAAAGTACCTCCGCCAACAATAAAATAGATGTAAGTACCTGAATCAACAATAAAATAGATGTAAGTACCTCTGCTAACAATAAAATAGATGTAAGTGCCTCAACCAACAATAAAATAGATGTAAGTACCTCAGACAACAATAAAATAGATGTAAGTACCTGAACCAACAATAAAATAGATGTAAGTACCTCAGCCAACAATAAAATAGATGTAAGTACCTGAACCAACAATAAAATAGATGTAAGTACCTCTGCCAACAATAAAATAGATGTAAGTACCTGAACCAACAATAAAATAGATGTAAGTACCTCAGCCAACAACAAAATAGATGTAAGTACCTGAACCAACAATAAAATAGATGTAAGTACCTCTGCCAACAATAAAATAGATGTAAGTACCTGAACCAACAATAAAATAGATGTAAGTACCTCAGCCAACAATAAAATAGATGTAAGTACCTCATCCAACAATAAAATAGATGTAAGTACCTCAGCCAACAACAAAATAGATGTAAGTACCTCAACCAACAATAAAATAGATGTAAGTACCTCAGCCAACAACAAAATAGATGTAAGTACCTGAACCAACAATAAAATAGATGTAAGTACCTCAGCCAACAATAAAATAGAATGTAAGTACCTGAACCAACAATAAAATAGATGTAAGTACCTCTGCCAACAATAAAATAGATGTAAGTACCTGAACCAACAATAAAATAGATGTAAGTACCTCAGCCAACAATAAAATAGATGTAAGTACCTCATCCAACAATAAAATAGATGTAAGTACCTCAGCCAACAACAAAATAGATGTAAGTACCTCAACCAACAATAAAATAGATGTAAGTATCTCACCCAACAATAAAATAGATGTAAGTACCTCAACCAACAATTAAATAGATGTAAGTACCTCAGCCAATAATAAAAAGAACAAAAAGAAAAGAAATATAATCAAATGGAATAAATGCAACGAAAGTCACATGAAAATAGTTTTCAATATTCCAAATGTGAGAACAACCTTTGCACTTTCTTCCTCTCTCTAGTGACAATGATTTTGATCAAGATACACATCTTTACATATGTTGATATAAATGGGAATATACACAGTCGAGCTACAAAAGGAAAAACCATGAATCCTGTCTTTGTTTTACTTCTCATAAAGCATCAAAGGGAATGAATGGCGATGATAGTCAAGCCAGTGTTTTATAGATTTTCAGGACTTTATTCCAAATCTGAAAAGTAACATTGATCTCCAAAGATCAATATCACAACAAAGAAATACAACCCTACATTCCACACAAGAGTTTTTTATGTGTATGATAATGTGTATGTTTTTAAATGGGAAAGAATAGATATGGATACTTGTGTAGCTGTCTGTTTGATTATACATGTTGTATAAAACAGCTTCATGTATTATTAAACAGCTGCTGTGACTTGTGTGAGTGTTACCAGAGATAACCTCTGAAAACCCTGTAGTCAAAACTGAATTTATTTCTTAGTTTGACAACAAAGAAAATGGCAAAACACATGATAGTCATCTACAGTTCTCAAATTGAATAATTAAGAACCCAAATGTGTTTCAACTGAATTTATTACTGTCTTGACTTTATCAATACAGAGGGGGGTTCATATACTTTTGCACATGTCAGATTTTTAATTTGGTAAAATAAATAATTTTTTTTAATAAATAATTAAAATATATCCTTTTTTTTTTGGTCTGAATTTCTGGGATGAAGACTTCTCATTATTTATACTATTTACATATCAATTATTGTCCTCATCTTTGCTGTTGTTATCATAATGTTTCAGCTGTTGTAACCTCCGGCTTTCATCCCTCTGACAAAGGCCAGAGGGCACATTGCTGAAATGTTGTGACAACAAATACAAAAATGAGGACATTTTTCTTTGTATTTATGTTCCTGGAAGCTCTACTTTAGAATTGGTGTTTGGATGCTCATATAATAGACTAAAAATGTCCATATATGGAATGGTTCACAAATTTCCAACCAGCATTGTAAAGTAGTTTTTTTTGTGAGAACCAAAGCCCACTAATACTGGAAGCTTCTTGAGAAATTTTAACATTAGCAGCACTTATGGGAAAAAGCAATACATGTATAGTTGGAAAGTAATATATTATAAACTTTAGAGAGAACAAAATTCAGTTCAGGAGAATATTTCTTTAGAACAGTTGCAAGGATAGAGTTGAATCTGGAAGCCTTGCGGGAGCCTAGTTTAGAAATGCTAGCTGAAACCATGGATGGAATTATGAGCAGTAGTGACTATTCTAGAGGGAAAAGGAAAAGCAGTCAGACACTCCAGATGAGTCGAGAGTGGAGTTAGAGGAGAATTTCCAGGCAAAGCCCTTGGCTTTATCTGCAGTCGGGGACAAGCCTCTGAGGACAGGCTTATATTTATTATGAATGGTGTCAGAGAGATGTCTGTTGCAATCAGGCATATCACTCCGGTATAATTGGATGAAGTGATTCCTGTGGGCTATAGTGGCTGATCAGGCAGCAGAGAAACAAGAAGATTTTGGTTTCACTTGGTATTTCTGTGTTGGCACAAAATCTTTTATGATGGCTTTCACACAAAACAAGTCTCACTAATGATATATATATATATATATATATATATATATATATAAATATATACTAGCAGCATGGCCCGGCTTTGCTCATGCTTGATTCAAAAATCATACGACTCATACAGCAATCGCTATCACTTGACTTAAAATATTTTTGCCCTTCCTTGCTTTTAAAGGAGTGCCCTTTGCCATGCTGATGTTGCAACATGCCTTACTTCTTGCCTATCTCACACTGCAAATTTTTTCTAAGCTCTATACTAAACATTATATCTGTTACGAAAAAAGAATTAAACAAAATGAATGATCAGCTTTAAAAAAGGACTTGTAACTGGAAAAACCGAATGAAAAAAGAATGTTAACAACAAATACTTTTTCACACCCAACACAGTTCTGTGGAATCAGAATCAACGTTGAGTTTAAGCAAGCGAATGAGCCAATTGGAGTAAAGTGCCATGCAGATTTAAATTTTCTCACTTGTGACGAATGCAGCTATTGATTTTTTTTGCATGCTAGTTAACATTCGTGTCAGTCAGCTATTGGCTCTCACGCTGGCCAATAGAATCTTCCTGCCTATTCGTGGCAGCCAGCTATAGGCTCTCACTCTGGCCAGTAGAAAATGGCTGCAAACTACATGAAAACTGCCATAAAAGCATGAAAAAATCGATTATTTCCACTATCGATGGGAGTTGGGAAATGCAAAGTTGGTATTGGCTTTGCCACTAACTTGAAGCATGTGCATGTAAATTTTGGTGCAAATCCATCGAAAATTGCGGCCGTGGTATGTGTGTGTAACGAATGCGGCAGTGCATTCGTTACACACACACATACACACACACATCTTGCCTTATATATATATATATATATATATATATATATATATATATATATGATGGAGGCCCGGTGGAGTAGTGGATAGCGGCTCAGATTGGGTAATCAGAGAGCTGAGTTCAAATTCCAGTCAAATCCATTACATTCACTTACATGCTAATACTCTTGGGAAAGGTATGAATCCTCTTCTTCTCCCTCCAGCTATGGGTAAATAGCAGGACAGACTGGGTTCTATAGCCTTGGATAGCAACTGGTCTAGAAGATCAACTCTGAATTCAAAACCTGCAGAGGTTCATTTGGGAACCTTGTTGCACATAGTACACCAGGTCTCTGTGCTACTCCAGTAAGCAGCTGACATCTCATGATATCCTCTACCTTTAAAAGAGTCGGTTCACATCTAAAATTGAGTACTGATGTCATATTCTCCTGCTTGTTCAGGAGCTGCCCAGTCCGCACTTTCCAGTCTTGACACAGTACAAAAGTGTCTCTGCATCCTTGTGGGTGACATATTATTTTCCACCCCGCAACCCCTCTCTCACAGATAAAACATTGCAAGCTACTCACTGCTCTATCAATATTTCCATGTGCTCAGACACACTACACTCCTTACTTCCACCAGTTTTAACCTTCACAGTTAGGATTCATCATGCTATGCACATTGCAGCGAACCACCCTCATTGTCTCTGTATTCCATTGGGGAGAAGAAAGTTCCATTTGAGCAGTTCTGTGGAACTGAGTTATAAGAGAATGTTTTCCTTATCACTACAATCTTTACCTGTTCAAATCTAGGGTTATCTTCCCTACATTCCCACATAAACTGTGCCTCTTACTCTGTAATGTTCTATCTCAAGTGGCTCCCAGGCGTTGTATGGGGGGGAACCTCAGTGAAAAAAAATTCAAATCAAGATTCAGGTAATGACTGTATAAGAATTACTGATCTAATCTTGCATTTATATATATATATATATATATAGATAGATAGATATATAAATGAACATGGAAGTCAACACTCAGAGGCAAGTGACTGTTTCATGCTAGATACAATCATCAGGCCATTGAGCACTTTATCCCGTAAATACAGCATACCATAAAACTATATTTCTTCACACACACACACACACACACACATATGTATATATATATATATGCTTATAGCTGTGTGTGTAGAAACAGAAATTCACCTTCATATATATATATATATATATATATATATATATATATATATTATGGCAATAAAGGTATTCAGCTTAATATTACTAGACATATTAAAACGCGCGAGTGTACATTTTCTGTTTTTTAAATTAAAATCTCCCGTTGCAAGCCTGATGAGCGGGAGCGAAACCGGTTGCTTCGTGCGTTTTAATATGTCTAGTAATATTAAGCTGAATACCTTTATTGCCATAATAAAATTTTGTACCTTTAAAAATATCTTTAAATATATATATATATATATATATATATATATATATATATATAACTATATATATGAAGTTATATTAATAATTATTCTACATTTTTTTCCTTACTGGCAACACAACTCTGAGTTTCATGCATAATGCAATCATTAGGTGATGAAACTCAGTTATGTTATTGGTGATGGAAAAATTTATACTTTCTAATATAAATTATAGCTCTGTTATTATGCATAAAGCATTATTTTAATAGCACCAGCACTCTATATGTGATATTTTATATTGATATAATGTTATATATATATATATATATATATATATATATATATATATATATATATATATATTATAAATTAACTGATTTAAAATATTATTTCTTCGCTACACAATAATAACCATGTTTCAAAAGCTGCAGCTAAAAAACTTCAAATTTAATAATTAAATTAAAAGCATTAGTTCTGTTTCATCTCCAAGCGGATTTTGGAAAAACTTATTTTTAAATTTACTGAGTTTTTATCACATATATAAATTCATAATTTTCTGTTTCCAAGGATACAGAGAAATCCAATCATTTAGACAGGGGTGGTAGTGTGTTCATTTTTATTAACTATTGTTGTATATATATATATATATATATATATATATATATATATATATATATATATATTTAGCTGTAAATGTATTTAAATATTTCAGTCTTCCTCTCTATGTGTGAGTATCTTAGACATCTGCTTATTTAGTATGTAGTCATATCTTTTAAGTTGTCATTAGATTTCATGATATTGTGCCAGACTTAATACCTACATAATCTAATATTGCCCCAATAATACCACCAATGTAATAACAAAACATTATGCAATCATGTTTCTGCAATATAGCCATAAATATTCATAAATATATTCCTCATATGACACTGGTGTTTGTTTCCACACCATAAGACCATAATAAATTTTCGACAGTTCTTTTCCAAATGTAAATAGAAAATATACATAAATAATTGAAGTGTCAGATTTTAAAATATATATTTTGACAGCACAAAATTGTAAGATAACTGAGTGACATAAAATGAAAGACATAGGATTTAATGCTGAATGCAGTTTGTTGATTTGTATCCAAAACTTTGTTTTGGTTTGTTGTATCGGTTTTTATTACAAATGTTTAAATCATCTTATTTGGTGTTATGAGATTTTATTTTGCAAGTAGATATTTTGTTCATCATATTGCAATATAATTGTAAACTTATTGATGTTTTTTTTAAATTCAAACATACAAACATTGTAATGGGTCATAAGAAAAACTTAGAAGAAAAATGTAGTGTTGGAAATTCTGAAATTGTTAAACAAAGAATTATTGAAAAAGAACCAGAAAATAAATTGCCTTTTAAAATGTCACAAAAAAAAAAAAAAGATTTGAGAAAAATGAAAAGGGTAAAATAAACAAGAAAAAGGGATTTTGACCAGCAAGAAAAATATTTGAAGAAAAGATGGAAAAGAAAAGATAGAGTTAAGAAAAGATGCAGAATATTAAGAACATTAATGAAAGATATGAAAGTAGATTATCATCTTTTTTTTATGTACCTTCAGGATGTTGGCAATCATAGCTCTCCAGTGTGGTGATCATGTTCTTTGTAGCTCTTTATAAACTTTGTCCTTTTTTTATCTCTCCTAACCCCTGATCTACCATCCATCACTAAGTAAAACATATGTTGTTTTCCTCTGGCCCTCTTGCCTTCAGTATGTCCAGTAAGTATCAGTTTTTCTAAGCCCTTCTTTCTCATTATGTCCTTTAAACTTTGTTGTATATTCAGTCAATGGTATTCCCAGCATCATTTTTTAGAACCACATTTCTGTGGCTTCACGTCTCTTTTTCATCTGGGAGAAGACTGTCCAGCATTCATTGTCTTAGAGCAGTGGTCTCCAAAGTTTTTTATCTGGGTTGCATTTTTGGAATTAAAATTTGTTCACACTTTATGTGATAAAAAGTACATTTAAAAATAAAAAAGTACATTTAAAAATTAAAAAAAGTACATTTAAAAATAAAAAAGTACATTTAAAAATTAAAAAAAGTACATTTAAAAATAAAAAAGTACATTTAAAAATTAAAAAAAGTACATTTAAAAATTAAAAAAACAGAGTGAGGATTAAAGGGAGATAACTCTCTCCTCCAATTTGCAGACCCTAGTTACTATATTCTTAATACTTGATATAATGCAAAAATATCACAATGATAAAATCGGTCAATGATTCTATATAACTGTGGATTAATGGATAGTGGCTCGGATTGAGGAATCGGAGAGCCGAGTTCGAATTCCAGTCGAATCCATTACATTCACTTACGTGCCAATACCCTTGGGAAATGTATGAATCCTCTTCTTCTCCCCCCCTGACCAGTTATGGGTAAATAGCAGGACAGACTGGGTTCTATAGCCTTGGATGGCAACTGGTCTAGGAGAAGGTCAACACTGAATTCAAAACCATTCGCCGTCTGCACCGGCATCCGGCGGCCTCTTGGTTACTCCTGTCTCTGCGTCTGTGGAAATTCTGCGGCAAGTAAGAGCATATTCCTCCCTCCACTGGGATAGCACGCGAGGTGTGGGGACCGCGTGTGATGTTCAAACTCCCTTGTTACTCCGTTTCAAGAATTCGCCGCCGTTGGAATTGGGAATGGCTGTTGCTCGTTTCAGCATTGGCGACGGATTGCCGTGCTTGGTCGGCCTTCGTTCTGGACGCGGTGAATTCCTTGGAAGGAGCCGGCTTAACCGATCCAGGGTGAATGCCGCAACATACATACATACATACATGCATCATGCATGGCACATAACTGACTGATACTGGGACCCATGCATACACTTAGAAGTAATCCATAATAATATTTTAAATTTTGGCAAATGAATTTTAAAAAACTGTTTCTCAACCTTTGTCTTTCAATCATTCTGCTTAACCGGTTATCCTCTTCCATTGCACCCCTATGAGGCTTGCCACACAATTTTGGAAGCACTGCTTTAGAAGAAGCCAGATATGTAACAGTTCAGTACACTTTTTTTTGTTTCTAATGAAATTTTCCTGTTTCTTAATACTGTGCTTAGCTTTTGGAAGGCATCTTTTGTTATCCCAATGTGCTTTTGGATTTTTTTATAACAAAATTAGGATGAATCAAAAATGTTGATAAAATTTTCACAATATGATGATAAACCATTTTAATTTCAGTTTATAATATTTCTTTTCAAACAACAATAACTTCTTTTCTGGTGCAGAATTTTATGATGCAATTTAATAGTTTTCCTCATGTTGTAAATAAATTAATAATATATTTACTGATATTTATTTTAGATTTTCATATAGAATTATTTTTAGATATGTATATTGATTTGTGTCCAGGGCTGGTGCAAAGGTCTCTATGATACATGGCGCCCCACCCGACTCTACTACATTTTAATTTTCATAAGCTAGTATTCATATGAAATACAAATTTTATTGTAACCTATATACTATCATGGATCACATGTAATATAGGTGAAAAATTCATTTAGAAAAATTGAAAACAAATACAACGTATCTAAATATAAATTAGAGTCATGTCATAATATCACTCCATCTTAAATAAATCAACAATCTTTTGCAGCAATTTTTAATATCAACTTGAGATTTTTTCTTGTTACAAAGTTGTAGAATTTTAACACATTCAATATTATGGATAAGAAACTGAATTTTATATTGTGTTTTTTTTTAGGCTTAGCATGAGCAAAACAAATTCACAGATTTGGACCAAAAAAAAAACCAGAACGACGTCAAATTTTGCAAAAGTTTTTCATCCTTCAATAATCAGTTGTGCTCAGTTTGATGGATATAATTGTAGGTAGAAAAAAAGTAAATTTTGATAAGATAGCAAGGATCCCAAAGTACTGCCTGAGGCCCCCAATCAGTAAGGCATGTACTACTCCTTTTTGGATCATATGAAAACTCTAACTTCGAAAGAGAAAAAAGAATAAAGCTAGAAAATTTGGAGAATATTGACGTTAAAGTTAAGAGAGCAAAGCAAACAATTAGCTTCAAGTAAATACCATGACTGTGTAAAATGGCTGAAGAAATCCATAAAAATGTATTTCCCAACAGTAACTTCTAGTGATAAATGGAGTGTGTTATATTAAATGGATGCAATTACTGTTGAGCCATTCATGGAAATTGTCAACCAACATGACTTAAAAACCGCCAAGTGGGATGTCGAATAATGTTTAGGTTGATGATGGTATCAATATAAATACACTTTTATGTTCTTGAATGAGATATTATTTGACTGATATACAATACAGTTCAAAAGTTTGAAGCCACCTTTGATTTAGCATTGGTTCAACTTGACAGAATAAATGAAAAAAAGCTCTTAGAATCATTAAAAAAAAATGGATTCAATTATCAAACTTACACTTTGAGAAACTTTTGCAATGAATGCTAAAAATTTGTGATGCAGTAATCAAGGTTAAAGGAGGATATTTTGATGAGAGCAATATTTAATCATAAAATGCTTTTGTTGTTTTTGTCATAATAAAATTCCTAATAAAAACATCATGTCACACTTCTTTTTATACATGTGTAGTGGACCGGCGGTGGTGGTGTGAATGGAAGAAGTAGAGAAGATGAATTATCTCTGGGTTAAGACTTCGATGGCCGGTCCAGCCACATAAAAATGTTGGACCTTAATGGAGTCCAAAGAAACAAACAAGACAGATATGCGAACAAATATATATTATTAACAAACAGGTTAAAACAGATTGATACACGAATTTACAAATACATCATTTAAAACATGAATAAAACGTTTAGTGTCTGTATGGAAAGTTATTGTGTGTGTGTTTGAGTTGAAATGTCCGTACGGTTGTGAAATTTTGTTTTAGCGTATTAGAGTTCACATACTGGAGATGTTAAGAGAAAGTTTTTGTACCTCGCACCACTCGAGAGAGGCAAGTCTGACCGCACATGGGCGAAACCGTGGAAAGAGCTATGGAAAAGAGAGGCAGAGGCGAAAGGTCAGCCCGTATTTATACTCCCGGGAGAGAGAGACCCCTGGTGAAGCATTAAGAAAATAAAGGGGAGCTAACTGCGACAATACATGTATAATAATTTTCTCTTATTTAAAGTACAAAACAACTACTTTTGGGGCCAATTTAAAAAAATTACCAAGGGTAGCCTTGAACTTTTGAATTGTAGTGTAAGTCAAAACCAAGAAGATACTAGTTCATATTCTGAGAATCTGAATATTGCCTACCTTGATAAAAAAAGTTTTACAAACATCAACTGAATGGAATGTACCCAGTCTTTGCAGGTATTACTCGAACAGAAAGCTGGATTGTCATTAAAAGGTATGTACCGTATATTTCTGCATATAAGTCAACCTTTATAACCCAAAAATCACCCTTAAAAATTGGGGGTCGTCTTATATTACAATTCTAAAAGAAACTATAAATTCTGAATGTTGTTTGTTGGTAGGCTAATCTCGGCCACGGTGTGATAACCAATAACGTACATGAAAAGATTCACATTATCAAATAAACTTATAATAAAAGTAATAAAACCATTTCTACCTTATATATGACTAGCATAACTTCATAAGTAATTGCCTATTTGAAGAATAATTCCATATCAATGAAATCAACTTGTATTCCTGCAAGCCCAACTGAGAAAAAGTAAACATTGAGTTCTGATTGCATTCACAGCAATGGAATGTACTATTATTGTACATTATTCTACACTTATCAGTGGTATTTTGTGATTGTTGATGAAGTATAAGTAAATGGCCATAAGTACACCAGGCTGTTTGTAACTGTTTAGATATAGGAAAAGAAGAGGAAGAAGAAGAAGAAGAATCAATATTTGCAAGAAATCACGTGATGAAACGTAAACAAAACAATGGTTTCCCTTTTATGGAATATGTGTAGGAAAAAATGATAGACTTTGTTATTTAATTTATTTTGAATTTCTAAGGCTACAGTAAATAACAACATTTCCAATAACATCATCTTTATTCAATCAATGAGCAGTCACACTACAGGTATAGGATAAATTCATGAAAATTTGCTATATTTTTTATCTCGTCTTATCTGAAGGTCACCTTATATGTGGAAATATACAGTATATAAGAATGGAAAACAATATTCAATCAAAGGAGATTTTTGGGAAGCAATACAAAATGCTACAAGTAATGTTAAAGTTAAAACAGTAGAACAGTTAATAAAATCAATGTTTGAAAAATTGAAAGCATCCAAGATCCTGAGGAGTCAAATCCTAAAATAAGAATTTATGTACAAAGCCCAAGGGTTACTCAAGGTAAAAAGTTACAGAGTATGAGGAACAGTTTATGTGGATATCTATAGAAGATAATGGTTAATCCTAGACTTGAACAGGTTTAGATTGTAGTGATCTTGGGAGTTGGTTCCACAAGGCAGTGGCCCATTGAGAAAAGCAGCTTGAGTGGAACTTACATCTTCATCGTGGGAATACAAAGAGAATGAAAAGGGTTTGCAACTATGTGTATGGGTTGGGGGAATATTTTATTAATCAAGTGTTTGTTTCTATAGGCTATAAGTAAAAATACATTTGTTTGCGGAATAAAACATGACATCTTCAAAATAAGTTATCATCAACATTTCAGACAGGAAAAAATTTATAAACTGAAATTCACATGATGCATTACATAATAATAATAATAATTGGCCACTCGATATCGAGGACACCCGTTGCAATGGACAGCTAGCTAGCGCATATGGCAACATTTGCACAGGCATTTTTGCAATTTCCCAACTGGGAAATGCCCACAGAGCCCACCTGCAGTTTATACTGTTATTGGCGTGTGCAGAGCCAATTAACAGTTTTTTAGAGCATTGGTGCGAACCCAGCGTGATCATAAATGAACAAGGCTGGCAACCTCAACTCGCAATCACAGTGTTTTTGTGATATCGTGCTAGCTTTGGCCAACGAGGTCTTCCACACAGTTTCCTCTCCCAAATTCACTCACAAGGTTTTGGTGGACCCGTGGCTATGGAACAGACACTTGCCAAAGGTGCCCTGTGCTTGGAGTCCGATAGCTGCTGAAATTAATTCCAGCCAGGATTCGAACTCGGTGCCTCGTGATTCTAAAGCAACGCCTTAGACCACTCAGCCACACAGCCACACTGCTTACAGTACCAGGTGTTCCCAAGCGGTCCCCCATCTAAGTACTGACCTGGCTCTACGATGCTTAACTTTGGTGATCGAACGGGAACCGATGCATTACATACACACACACACACACACGCGCGCGCGCACACACACACACACACACACACTTAAGTTTATTCTGAAAATGTTACCAATGTCAGTGGTTTATTAAGAATTTTGCTGTGAAAACATTGACTTGCTTAATAAAACCTGATAGAGTGTCTCTACACTATTTACTGTGAACATAAGTGCATATATGTGTGTATGAGAATGTGTGTACGAGAATGTGTGTATGTGTGCATGTGTCTAAATACTTGCGTTCTAGTAAGTCTTTAAAAAAAGTCTGTGAAAAGAATTGAGAGAAAGCAGTCAGTCCATTTGGACCATAGTTGTTGGAGTGGTGCCAATTCTGGGCTGGAAGTTGGCCAATTAGAAAGCCAAACCATGAAATGACCTGACATGCTTCGACTCAAGATGTCTTGACCTTTACAAATACAGTCAAAGACCTCACCTGGGCACGAGCAATCATCAACTACTTGAATAATTAATCTTACAAACAAGATACATGAAAGGTTAAATATCAACATTATCTGGGAAGGGATATTTGCTAACAAACGAAATGACCTTCACGGAAATGTTTTTATTTCAACAGAATCTCAGTTTAATCAGAAACACTGAAACGTAATGATTATTACTTTGCACGTTATTCTAGCGTATGCACTTGAATTTGAAAATAGATGCGCCATTGTGTGTATTACATTTATTAGCCTGCACATTTAAGAATTTGTTAATAAAGAAAATATGCTCACTAGCAGAAATCGAACCTGCATCCACCTTTGTAGGAGAAACCACTCAGTTAGAAAGAGTGTAACAGTTTAGCAAGGGACTACTTTCCTTTTTAAAGAAAGCACACTTTCTCTTTCTGATTTTGTATCTGAAACATAGACAAAACAATTTTTATAGAAATAACCAGCAGATTCCGCCTACTTGCTATCGATTCACAAAGTAAGATATATTCAATACTTAAAATCTTTGAAACAAAAACTTTAAATGAACATTTCATTCATAAATTGGCTTGTTATAATTAAGGAAAGTTTTACAAATAGATGCCAACTTGTTGAAGGTCAAGTAAAATGCAAATTTCAAACACTTTTCTGCAATATATAAGACGTTATTCCTAAACATAACTTAATTTTTGATATGAAAATCAAAACAATCATCAACTAAAAGAACAGTAATAAAAGAGAGTTAAGTCATGAAATAAACGTTTTCCACCCAGGGGCGGCTCCATCAAAGGACAGAGTCACAACTGGGAACAGCTGCCTGAGGCCCTGCAGGCAATTTTTGTTCCTCACCCGGGTGTACATGCTTGGGTGCCCACCTTAAAAACTGACCTTGTGTCACAACTCTTCTTAGTTGGGAGACAGAGTAAATACCTAGTGTGTAAACCCCCCCTTGAAGGAGTTTGTAACACATCTATTTATCATCTTTCAGTTGCGTCTCTCCTTGCACTCAGGGGTGATTCCGTCAAAGGACAGAGTCGCAACTGAGGAAAATTATACAGAGAGGGGCCCAGCCCTGGGGAACAGCTGCCTGACGCTGCGCCCTCTTATTGATTCAGAGAGAGGGATCGGTGCTTGCACCAAGGTCAGTGCAACCAACAGTTGCAGGTGCTGCAGGCAATTTTTGTTCCGAACCTGGGTGCATGCTCTTGGGTGCCCACCATAAAAAAGACCTTGTGACACAACTCATCTTAGTGGGGAGACAGAGTTAAATACCTAGTGTGTAAACCTCTCCCATGAGAAGTTTGTAACACATGTTTTTCATCTCCCTGTTGTGTCTCTGTATTTGAGCAGATTGCACTCAGGAGTGACTCCGTCAAAGGACAGACTCACAACTGAGAAATATTATAGTGAGAGGTGCCCAACCCTGGGGAACAGCTGCCTGAGACTGCATCCTCTCATTGGACCAGAGAGAATGTGTAGTTCTTGCACTGTGGTAATTTTTTTCCTCGCCTGGGTGTACCTGCTCGGGTGCCCACCTTAAAAAAAAACCTTGTGTCACAACTCGTCTTAGTGGGGAAAAAGAGTAAAAACCCCTCCTTGGAGGAGTTTGTAACACATCTATTTATCATCTCTCAGTTGTGTCTCTCTCCTTGGGCAGTGTGCACTCAGGGGCAACTCAGTCAAAGCACTGAGTCGCAACTGGGGAAAATTATTGTGTTAACAAGTATGTTACAGATAGGGTCTGGTAGGCAACACAAATATAATAGAATCATCTACATGCAAAAAAAGGCTAAAAATAATGGAAGCCTTATTAATAAAAACAAGAAAACCAACACTCAATAATATCAACTATGAACGTGGACACAATATCTTGACCGTGTTCTGAAAATGAAAAGAAAACATGTAAACAATCTATTTCTTGTTAACAGTTAATATATTACAACCTTGAAAATGGCTAAATGTATAGGCGAAAGTGGTCAGAAAAAAAGAACAATTAAGAACAGTTTTATATAATTTATCATCCAAAAAGAAAAAAAAAATTATTAGATCACATGAGAAATTCTATAAAAAACTAAATCAAAGCCCTTTGCCTGTCGTATTCAATGAAATGTGCATGAAAGAAGGATTGCTGCCTAAATACACAAATATATATATATATATATATATATATATATATATATATATATATATATATATATATATATGTATATATAAATAAAAAGAAAGAACAGTAAGGTATAAAATCTGGTGTTCTTATAGATATTTTTATTTTTACACAATAGTGCTCAATGTAAATTTACAGAGCATTAATATTATAAATTAATTCATTTAAAATATGTTTTTTTTCACTACACAATGATAACCATGTTTCAAAAATGGAAGCTAAAGCCTTCGAATTTAAATTTGTTATTAAATTAAAGACATTAGTTCCATTTCCAGACTCCTAAATTCGCTTGACGAGGAAATGGAACTAATGTCTTTAATTTAATAACAAAATTAAATTTGAAGGCTTTAGCTTCCATTTTTGAAACATGGTTACCACTGCGTAGCAAAAAAAAACATATTTTAAATGAATTAATTTATAATATATATATATATATATATATATATATATATGTATGCATGTATATGTATGTGTATATATATATATATATATATATATATATATATATATCAAAAGCTTATACCTGCTAACTTATGTGCTGTGTCTTATTACTTTCTAAATTACTGTATGGGTGTGGCTCCATCAACAAACATTTGTGGGGGGAGGGTCATCGACATCTATTGCAGACTGTCAAATAGTTAATGAGGCCAATGCAGAAGAGGCCTGATTTACCGCATAGAGTGCAGGCGAAGGCTTGGCAGAAAAGTCGAAGCTCGAGTCAAGCAGAGTTGCTTTTTTTTTCTTTATTGCAACTTTATTCTGTAAAAAATAAGTTAACTAGCAGATTTACTCCACTAAATTGTCCTTTCAACTGTTTTTCTTTTACATATGGTAGAATAAAAAATTTAGTTCTAATTGAATGCAATTTGTGTGCAGCTAAAATACTATTAAAATATGACAAATACATAATACCAAAAGATTACACAGGACTAAATGCAAAGAAGGACTCAAAATTCAAGATGCCATGATTTTATTTTCTTCTTATTCTTTTTAATCATTTCACCCTAACCAAGGAAATAAAGTAACTAAGATTCAAGGGGTTACTGAGTGTGAAAAAATATAAGAAAAAAAAACATAATTAAGGAGAGAGGACAATAAAAAAAAAACAAGAATTAAGAATACAGACGTTGCATTTATATTTTTGAGGCTCAAACTTGACTGAAAAGGAAGATCCTAGAAGAGGGTTCTACAAACAAGAATTAACTGCTAGATCTCATCATTTCAACTGTTAAATGACACCTTGCCACCAATACTTTGCTTAAATTCATAAAGTTGAAGTACCAAAGAGGAAAGATAATCAGAACATTACCAGGAAAATATATATAGAAAAAGCACCATGATACTACATTATGGCAGTGACTGAAGTTGTAATTCTAGGTCAGGACCAATAACATTGCAGATTATTCTTTGTCTATTATCAAGAATCTCTAAATAAATAGCAGAAGTGCCAGACCAGATATGACAATAATATTCAATGCATGGATGAATGGTAAACTTATAAATGTTTAAGATAGATTCTGGCAAGAAAAATTGTCTAGCACAAAATCCAGGGGAAGAATTTCTCTAAGTGCAGACGTAACAAGTGAGTCAATATAATATTTTCACTTCGTGCCAAGAAGGCACAATGAGTCACTCTTCTGGAAATTAGCATCAGCCATTTTGATAGAAGATAAAAAGGACTTCTAACATTATTAAAAGAAAGCAGTTTCATTTTGAAGGTGTTAAAATTAACAAGCCATTCTTTGCCCCCTTTAACAACAAACTGTAGGTCATTTTTTAAGATCAGCTGCCAATTTGACCTTATTGAACCAATCAGACTTACTAGTGAGACAGAAATAAATGATTGTGCCATCAGCAGCAGAGATACCGATATTGAGAAGTGATGACATCAGGAAGAAAAATGAAGAACATTGGAATACAAAATAAACAATCAACATTAAATATCTTTGTCCAGATGAGATCGTATATTGAAGTCTAGATTGAAAAAAATGTATAAATGCTTGCTACGTGCTCTGACTGTTTGTCTGTTGCAGATGACGACACCTTTAACTGACTTAAATTCTAATTTCAGCAATGGAAAAATGATGGAATTTAGTTGCATCCAGCTTTCTGACCATACGAATCATCCAAAGTTCATGACAATGACCGTGACAATCAAAAGTACTCAAATGTAACAATAAAAAATGAGTTTTGGACAGTTTTAATTCCAAAATGCAAATGTAAACGCCTCACATCGAAATTGGAAAACAATATAAAAATAGACAAACTATGTTGGCATTATTTAATAAAACTTCAGTATCTGTCTATATTTCTGAGATAAGGTATTATGTACACTATTTACATTATTCAGACTATTGTCCTCATCTTTGTTGCCATATTTATTACGACATTTCGGCCATTGTATGTTCCAGCCTTCTTCAGGTGGTTGGAATGTCAAACTGAACCCTTTATTTCGCTCACTGTTTCACGTTCTTCCACATGCCATGTCTAATGGATGTCAGTTATCAGTTACCTCTTGTTAATTCCCTATCCAAGTTCTCCACCACCTTAACCAGGTATTGAACTCACACACCGGATCTAACTAGCACCTTTATCCACTGTGCCATGTGTCCTTGAGGACATCTGTGTATGAATTTCTGGGTATTATAAACCTAATGTCTTCAGCAATCATTTTTTACCAGTGCTCATATTGCAATTATTCTGTTATCATTGCAAGTTTTTACCAGAGCTCATATTGCAATTTTCGTTATTATTATTACTTTTCTCTGGCACTCCTTATTACTGGTTACTATATTGAGATTTTTGTGGCCTAGCATATGTGCTGATTCCTTAAGTTTACAAATTTTCCAATGGTGTTATTTGTCAATGATTCCAGACTGATCACACAGAGGGCAGTGATCTCCCTTTTCTCTCCATATGTGGTCAGCCACACCTGATTTTTCTACTTCCCCTCATGTTACAGCTTTCTGGTGTTCTTGAAGCCTTACCTTAAGTGGACGGCCTGTCTCCTGTTTATATTTCTTTCTGCAGCTGCATGGGATGGCATACAAACAGTCTTTAGTCATGGGGGGGTGCTTACTCGGGAGAGATATCTGTGAAGTGTCATCCAGCTTTTTGGTAAAAAATGATTGCTGAAGACATTAGGTTTATAATACCCAGAAATTCATACACAGATATCCTCAAGGACACATGGCACAGTGGATAAAAGTGTTAGTTAGATCCAGTGACAGGACCCAAAAGAATGTGAGTTCAAAACATTGTTAAGGCAGTGGAGAACTTGAAGAGGGGAATTAACAGGATTAACTGATAATTCCATCCATTAGACATGGCACATGGAACTGGAACAATCTACCCCAGTGAGCAAAATAAAGGGTTCAGTTCGACATTCCAAACACCTGAAGAAGGCCGGAGTGTACAATGGCCAAAACATTGTGATAAATATGGCAACAAAGATGAGGACAATAGTCCGAATAATGTAAATAGTGATAATAAAACTTGTATGAACAAATTCTTACTACTGATATATATATATATATATATATATATATATGTGTGTGTTTGTGCAAATTATTTTCAGCTAGAGTGTATCTGTAAAGGTACAAAATCAATAAAAAGACAAGAGGAGAAACTATTCTTAGCTGACACGTTTTGATCTCTGAAAAACATTTGCCTAGATAAAGTCCCACAAAGAATGAAATGTGTTGGCTAAGAATAGCTTTCCTCATCTTTTATTCATATAAAAATATATATATATATATATATATATATATATATATATATTCTGTGTATTGAAGCAGCAAATATTCTTTAATGCAAATACTATAGAAAATGACAGACATTTTGTGTCAATTAATTTTGATGATCGACTTTTCCAAATTACAAATAATCCTTCTGAGACAAGGGGGGGAAATTCCATCAGGAATTGACCATAGTTTATTTTGTACTTTTCTTCGGAAAATTTCTGACATAACTTCTTCCTAGTCTAAGAAGGATTATTCATGATTTGGAAAAGACAACAATTAAAATTAATTGTCACAAAATGTCTGTCATTTTAAATAGTATTTGCGAAATATATATATATATATATATATATATATATATATATATATATATATATATATATATATATATATATATATATGTTGAATGTTAAAGACAACATCGCCCTGCATATTTTCTTTTGAATTTTCTCATATTTTCTAATGAGACTTTTTATTTGAAAATGATATCGAAATAAAAATTGTCCGTATGATAACCTAGTACTTTCGAACATCATTGTTCATCTTCAGGGTCAAAATTTTTTTAGTCAAAATTTTTTTTAAATTGTCTTGTAGCGTAATATGCAGGACGATGTTGTCTTTAACATTCAACACAACATGTTTAAAAGAAAAGTTGCTGCCAAATTACACACATATATATATATATATATATATATATATATATATATATATATATATACGTGTACACACACACACACTCACATATGAGGGTGTGCTGATAAGTTCTCGGCCTAAGCAAGAAGCCCATCTATATGACCCGGGATTGGTAGGTTGGAAATTTTCACAATCCTATCACTCCCAATATATAACATTGTCCCTCTCCTGATTTTAATTCTCTGGACATCTACATCTAAACCCTTAACCCCAAAAAGTGTTGCTGAACATTTCATATTTAATTACCAGACTCCCTACTGACATATAAACATGGAGGTTAGCATGAGATGAGCTAAGAAAAATGTCTTCTTCCTTTATTACTGACAAAAAGTTAGGTTTTGTTTGTGTTACTTCCTTGCCTCCTCATTACGATAAATGCATCAAAAATATTAAGCCCAAGCTCCAGGGAGCCTTTCTCACAGGCACTACCTCTCCTTTGAGAGGGGGGCTGAGTTTATTGCCCAGCACATGAGGCATCCCCAACAGGGCAAGTGCTGAAGGGGCTTGGGCAATTTTTCCATTGTATTGCCATTAAACTTTAAACCTTGACCTTGTTTTATATTCGGTAGCGACATGGGTGCAGTGAAAAATATACATTACAGTAAATGTAGTCAAGGAGTACCAATTTCAGAATGTGAAGAATAAAAAAGAGGCAAATATAGTATAATAATTCTGAAGTTAGGAAAATGATTTAGAATATTATTGTTTTGAATTGATAAGTTCTTAATATAAGACGAGAAGGATTTTCCTTGAGAAAGTTCATTTGGTCAGATCTCAAGATTTGTTTTACTTACCACTTTGGCAGATCACGAAGCTGAATCAACATTCATTTGAGAAAATGGCACAGGCCTTTTTTTTCACAGCTTTTACTGGGGAAAACTTTTTTTTTCAAATCTGTCCCTAGGAAGATGCAGGAGTTGCTGTGATTGGTTAAAAACATTTTGCTTTAAAATAAAAATGTTCAGTCGTCTTTTGATCTACCGTCAGTGATAAAAATAAAAATGGTTTCTCTTTGTGGAAGCAAGGAATTCTGGTTTAACCTCCCCAACCAGCAATCCCCAAATATGAAGGCCCTATTGAAATGCTGGATGAAAGTGGTAACATGAAGGATAACCTTCTCTTTTTGGAATGCAGTTGATTCTGAGGTTGCATCAGGTTTGCCATCATCAATTCTGAGGAAGATTTTATTGAATTACCTTTTTCTGATCTTCAATCTGAACATTTCTACAAATTCTTTGAAAATTTATTGATCCTTTTCTGTTGAATATTTTTGTTGTTCTATAAATTATAATTTTTTCTCGTCAATCATCTTAAACACCCTCTATCAAATATATCCATCCCAATCTTTCCATAATCTATCTATCTATCTATCTATCTATCTATCTATCTATCTATCTATCTCAGTCTGTCTATCTATCTATCTATTGTTCAAACATCCAGTATCCTGATGAATACCAAGATATAAACAAAGGAGTTTATCACACAGACACAACATCATTGTGGTTCTTGATAACAACTATGAAAGTCGAAAGTAACTGAACAAAAATAAAAAAATCTAGCAACTTTGGATAGTTTATCCACAACTTCAAACATAATACTCAACATCTTATCCGAAAGTTGGAAAAGTATAATAAAAAATTTAACAGACAGACCTTGTCAGTTATATCTAATCAAATTGTTTGTATATATATATATATATATTTTTTTTTTTGCCATCCACAGACAGACTGTTTCGCAGCTCATCAGTGTGGCTAGATGTCCGGTTGCCTCTAGCTAGGATCGAAACCCAACTGAATTGGCATCAGTCAGAACTTCTACCACTAAGCCGTAGGGATGAAGGTGAATTTTAGTGTGTTTATTTTTAGATTTAGATAAACACACAGTGACTGAGAGTGACTCAATTCTGCCAAAGAGTCATGCAATATTAGCTTAAATAGTCACTGTTTACAAACTCACACCTCAAACCAAATAGCTCAACCGAAATTATATATATATATATATATATATATACATATCAGTGTTTCTATATAGATATATGTGTGTGTGTGTATGTGTGTTTGTATATACATGTATACATAACATCTTAATTTCCAATGTATAATTCTCTTAATTCTAAAGTCAGTTGACATAATTTATCTTGTGTCTCGACCAAATTGACTCAATATTTCTTCAAGAAATCTGGAATTTCACTGAAAGACAAATTCTTTAGAAAGCTCACGGGCAAATTGCTTTGATCTTTGAAAGTAGCAGTGAGGTGACAGTTGTGTTAAAGGTGAGAGACAGGTGAGAGACCAGTCTTGTGGCGGGGGGGGGGACAAGACAGGTGTAGTGCCACTGAATATTGTCAAAGAAGACATCAGTCTGAGAAGTGATCTGGGTAGACATGTGTTAGTGCTAGTCACATTTATTTTTGGCTTTTGTACAGCAACTGGAAGAAATCATTGAGAAAAAGAGCCAATTTTCAATCAGACAATGTAATTGATGTTTAAAAAGGTGGATGAATGAATGGCTGGACACATCTCAACAAATGAACATCATCTTCAGATTGAACCTCAGTAGAAATAGAAAAAAAATAACTCATTTATATCAGTTTCTGATAATTTATGGCATTCCAAATTCAATTATGGAACACCACAAATTATACTAACGCTTGTTTAACAAGTTGAATGCCCTTGGAACCTGATTAACCAAAAGTGAGGATAAAAGAATTTCTTGAATATGAATCTCTTACTTTTTGCCAGGCTTTGAATTATGAAAATTTGTGTTCTCCACATGTTTTGATTGACCTTTCAACCACCTGATGAATATTCATGAATTTTCTCAGATTTAAAAGCCTTGATAAACCCATGACATCCTTGCTTTTGGATATAAACACATTCAACAAAATAAATCCTACATTGCCTTGATAAAACCTCTCCAAGGATGAAACACATCAGATAAGAATAATTTTTCCTCTCGTCTCCTTTTATTCATATATATACATACATACATACATATATATATATATATATATATATATATAATGGATACATAGTTCCACTTTGATAGGAATGCTGAGTTTGAATTCCAGTCAAGTTCATTATATTCAGTTACATGTAAATACACTTCTACCTCCAGCTATGGGTAGGACAGACAGAGCTTTTTAGCCTAGATTGGCAACCAGTCTAGAAGAAAAAACTCTGAATTCAAACCCTGAGGTGTGCTGTTTGGGGACTCATGGCTCACTATGTGAAACAGTTCTCCATATTCAATTCTTCTGAGAAGTGTGGATGTTTCTGCACAAGACTTTACCACTCTAGTCAACTCATATGTGAGGGTAATTTGACTATTCAGTTCTAGGAGCTGAATTATTGAACCATCAAATGTTAAAGACAATGGAAGAGTCTATCACAATGTATCTATCTATATAAATAAATGTGAATGTCAGTATTTCAACTTTAATTCTTGCCCAACATATCATACCATTTTCGAATCAGGACGACTCTGTGAGCAAATTAAAAATATTCTGACCCGTTTTCCTGAAATTTTGGATTTCATTTCTGCAATTGCTTTTTGACGATTTTTTTACATGAGTTTTTGGACAAATGTTTTCGTATGATAACAATTTTAACATGTTGTAAATAAATTTGAGAATAATCAAAATTATTTCAAAATCCAGCAAAAGTCACCCATAAAATAAAACTGATTTTTTTGTACCGAAAGTAAGAACCTACATACATCAAATTGTCTTTAAATTAAGTGGTGGCAGAAGAATTATCATTGAACATTTAAAAGGTAAGCTTAAATATTTATGCAATACTTAAATGCAGTGATCAATTTTGAGTTATTCTGTTGTTTATTGTTGCCTATTGCATAAGGCAGTAGTATGCCTTACAAAAAGAAATCTCCACCAACAGAAGACCAGATTGCAATCAAATGAGCCACGGCTGCAGCAAGGAAAGAAAATCCTGTGCTTTTTAAAACTCAGATCAATGGTAACCAGGAGAGCTTTCAATTCTGAGAATATACAAAGACTCTCAAATTCCTGAATAAGCCAAAGGTCCAATCAAGAGCCCTCCACAGGTGTTAGTTTTAATGCCTCCAATAAGGCAGCTTTTAAGGTAGTATGTATATATATATATATATATATATATATATATATATATATATATATATATATATATATATATATATATATATATATATATATGAGGAAATATAGTCTTAAAGTGTGCTATATTTATGGGATAAATAAAAACAAGCAAAACAATTTGAGCCAAATAAATAAGCAAACAACCGACTTCCGGTAAATGGCTGCCATAATAGACTACCAACAATAAGCTATATAAACAAATTTTACTACATTAACAAAAAACACCGATCAAAATAAAAAATAAATATATAAGATAAAAAATAAAATTAAAAAAAACAAACAAAAAAACAAGCAAAATAATTTGACATAAATAAATAAACAAATAAGCAACTTCCGGTAAAAGTAACCGCCAAAATAGACTACCCATAATGCACCACTGACCCTTATATATAAATAGCTGAGAAAAATAACAGCACTAGTCACCTGACGATTGCACTAGCATGAAACAGACTGTCGCCTCTAAGTGCTGACTTCCATGTCCACTTTTATATTTATATATATATATATATATATATATAGATAGATAGATAGATAGATAGATAGATAGAGAGAGAGAGAGAGAGATTTTCTCTCGTATCTTTGTATAGTTTTCTTTTATGTGCTATCTTCCCGTGGGCAATCATGGCTCTGCCCAAATTTCTTTGGTTGTATCCTTTTTCAAGGCACCTATTCCCATGAGTCCATGATTTTTTTCACATTACACTAACATGATAGGAATAATTTTGAAGCATGTAGCAGTTTTAAAAGTCCCTTCAAAATAATCTTTTGTTAAAAGAGCCATCGAATTGTCTAAGTTTAAGCCAACTTTTTTCTTTAATTTGGGTTTGCCTGTTTGTTCCAAAAATATTATTGGTATTAGAATGACATTCACTCCCAGTATCTTTTTGCATAGGAAAAGTTATACGATTCAATTTAATATTTACTCTGGCACATTTCTCTTTATGTCTTTGTATTGCAAACACAGCTGTATTTCTCTGAAGTGGGCTTTAAATTTTCTACATTTTCTATTTTCTTTTTATACTCTCACACGGACTGGAAATGGTTTTTCTTTTCATAATTCCAGCACACTTGTCCTAAAGCTGGACATTTTTTCTTATCTCGTTCATGCTTTTTATCAAAGTATTTGCATTCCACAAGGTAATTCAATGTGCTTTATGCTTCGGCATTACTCTTGGATGAATTTTTCAATTAACTCTAATTATTGCAGAAGCTCCAAGGACATTTTAGTCAACTGTAACCATTGTAAAAGTTTGTGTTTGTACAAAGCAACACACATGCCTTCAATTAATCGGAACTGTATCAACTCATCTTCAATAGGCATTTCTCCAGTGCCAAGTTTTTCAAACTCATATCTGGAAGCATCTTGTAGCTTGTGTACATACCGCATTATTGTTTCATTTTACACTTGTTTGCTCTCAAGAACCTTTGTCCTCTCAGTGATAACCCACTTCTCTTAATAATGTCCAAAATTTGTGAAAAGGTCAAATCTCCCAATTCTTTGTAGGTAGTGTGTTTGTCATATTGGAAAACAAGATAAATATTTACTGTAAGACAATCCCATGTCTCATATCTAAAATGTTGATTCCTACAAGTTAAAAGACCACAGAGTTGCCGGAGAGGAAAACGAGTTTAGATATCTCTTTTTGGCTTCAGTAGGATGTGAGACCATGAGAAAGATCTCTGCCTTATTAGTAGTTGCTTGACTCTATGCAAAATAGGTCAAAGTCCATTTTGTCTATGCAACTACAGATAAACCATGAAAGATTTTACAAGCAAATACATTTTAATCATTCAATCTTGAATAAACATCAAATTGCAGAAAACAGAATGCATGGTTGTTAGCAAAAGGAACGACCGAACATGCAAATTGCAAAAACCAAAATCAAAATAAGTGGAACAATTTAAATATTTGGAAAGTGTTTTAAAAGAAGACAGAAAGTGTGAAACTGATATAGAAAGGTGCATTGAGATAGTGAAGAATGCTTCCGGAACCTAAGCAACATAATAAGAAACATGAAAAATTTGTAAGAAACAAAGAAAAGAGGACTGAACTATTACGTAATATCAGTCCTCCTATATGGCAGTGAATGTTGGACAATCTTTTCACATATGAAGAAGAAACTTGAAGCAACAGAAATGTGATTCTACAGAAGGATGCTGAGAATAGCATAAACTGAAAATGTGAACAACAATGAAATTTTAAAGAAAATGGAAACAAAATTGGCATATGTACTTAACATCAGAAAGAAATAGTTGAAATTTCTAAGGCACATAATGAGGAAAGATGGCTTGAAAAATTTGATACTCACAGGACAGATTGAAGGTAAGAGGGACAGAAGAAAACAATGCATAACCTACTTAGTGAGCTTGAGTAAATGGATGGCAGAACAAGTTTAAGAGAGATTATGAAATGACAATATTTCTTAAGACTTCATAGAGCAGTCAATTGTGGAGAGCGATGATCTCTGTGTCCCTTCATATTCTGAAAGAACACAGCACATAGAAGAAGAAACTATTTTAATAATTGAATTTTGAATATTATTAACCATTCATATATATTTGCTTTCATTTTAATTAATGGATGCATGCATAAAATGCCTGCTGCAAAGTTGATGGTACTACTAGGAAGCAATGTCAAGTGTAATTAAGGATAAAATTACAACAAATATCAGATGACATTTTCTTTTGATAAATAATTGCAGACAGCATGATATGAAGCAAAGTGAACACTATAATGAAAACTTACTAAAGACAACAAATGTTGTCTTTCATTTCTCTATAATTCATATAGAAATTAAGTGTCTGAATTTAAATTCTATAATAAATTTTCAAATTGATTTGATAAGAGAAGTGTCTATTTGAAAGTAATTTAGACTCCTGATTGATCAAAACCTGAATTCTGAGGTCAGACTGTGGGATTACCCCATCTTGTCTGCCACAAGACTACTCTCAATGCTCACAAGGTGGTACTTAATGAAGCAGTATAAAAGGAAAAGATAGAAACTGCTCATTTTTTTTGCTCTTTAACCATAGCATACTATAGAGACACATCTCATTTCCCATCTCCAGGAGATTTCTTAGACCCCCCCCCACCAATGAACCATGTGTTTCACAGTATAATACTCCTAATATATTATCTAATAAAAAAAAATAAGAAACTCATGTGACTATAATAAAATATCTACACAAACATATCTTGTAAATATATATCCCCTTCCAACAAAATAAAATCTCCCCCTTCAACAAATAAATCAATGCTGTTATAAACTGATGACTTCAGCAAACTGGTAACATAATGCCATTACAAAACATTATTTTCAAAAAATGCTGACTAAGATATTCATTGTATATATTTTTTATTCTATTGATATTTTTTGACATTTTTTTTATTTAGTTAACAATAACAAGCACTTAAGAAGGTTACAGGAGTAGCCATTTTCTTTATTTTCAAAGACATTATTGTCCTCCCACATCTTAATAAATAACAAAAAATATAAAAGTATTATCTTGGTTATCACTTTTTATATGATACAATGTGTGTGCCATATGTAGATATCTATCTATCTATCTATCTATCTATCTATCTATCTATCTATCTGTGGATTCGTCCACAACTACAAGCTTTACTCTGCTAGGAAATGCACCCTTCCTACTTGAGGTAAATAACATCATGCTTACATACAAAATATTAACAAGCATTCATTGGTCAATCACCTTAAATCCGGCTTGCTGATTGGTCAGTTTTGATTGGTCAGCGACCTCCAGCATAATGGCATAATCCTTTCCACACCTTTCCTAGCCAAAATAAATTAATTGTGGCGGGACCCGCAACATTGCAGTCCACAACACATAAGGAAACCTCATCATCACGGCGACCGCAACAGATCTGTCTGTCTATCTGTCTATCTGTCTATCTATCTATCTATCTATCTATCTATCTATCTATCTATCCCATTCTGTTCATTATCTATCTATCTAGCTATCTATCTCATTTTGTTCATTATCTATCTATCAATCTATCTATCTATCCCATTCTGTTCATTATCTATCTATCTAGCTATCTATCTCATTTTGTTCATTATCTATCAATCTATCTATCTATCTATCTATCTATCTATCTATCTATCTATCTATCTATCTATCCAATTCTGTTCATTATCTATCTATTCTAGTCTCTTCAGTTCTATCTATTGTATATATAATGTTAGGGTAGTGAATCTTGTACTTATTGGTCTAACATGAACACATTATTCTGTTAAGCTGTAAACATTTAAGTCCAGAAAATGAATTTAGATAAATCAAAACAAAATAATATAGAAACCGGTGTTAACCATCTATGTGATAAAATGACTTGGAGTGTCTTTGTGTCTCTAATAATGTCTGTGTGCCAAGTGTTTACACACACACACACACACACACACACACACACACACACACACACACACACACACACACACACACACAAAAGCAGGCATTAAACTATGTTTATTTACTTTTGAGTGGTTGGGAATTAAGCCTTTCAGAATAATACTCATTTTTTTTTAAAGCGTGTTGTTTTAATTTTGATGACATGAGATGGAAAGATTCTATTGAATCAAAAGTCAGGTCTGCTGCTAAGAAGGTCGGTTCACTGTGACAACTTTTCTTCCCTGAATCTATCTTATTTATATTTATAAGACTGTGAAATGATTAAAATGTAAAAAAGTAACTGTCATAGTATAAATAATATTACAATAATTACTGTTAATTGAAAAATATTGATTAACTAAATATTGATGGCATAAATCTTTTTTTAATCCTTTCTCTCCATGCAAGGTCACTACAAGTCAACGTGTTACTGATCCTGAAAAAAGAAAAACATTATTCAGGAGAGAGAGAACAAGAAAAGAAATGGAAGTAAGAAAACAGAAAATAAGGATTGCATTGCATTTAAAATTTTGAAGATCAACGTTGAATGGAAAGAAACCGGAAGTGAGTTCCACAAAGGAGAAATGTGAGAAAAGAAAACTGTTATCATAGAATTAACAGGTAAATTTAGCAATTACAACTGTAAAATGATGAGACCTAACTGCCAATCAAGTACTGCACAATTCATAAAATCAAGCTAATGAAGAGGAAACCTCATCAGAACAATTACCATGAAAATATTTATAGCAAAGGCAGAGGGAAGCTACATTGTGGCAGTAGCAAAGTGACTGAAACTGAGATGCCAGGTCAAGATCAATAACATTGCAGATTCTTCTTTGGACTTATGTGAGGAATCTCAAGATATAAAGCAGAAGCACTACACCAGATGTGATAACAATATTCAATGCATAGATGAATGGTAGATTTATAAATGTGTAAAATAGATTCTGGCAAGAAAAATTGTCTGGCATGACACAGTGAACAAACTTTTCTAGCAGCAGACCTATCAATTAATTTAATATCATCTTTCCACCTCATGTCAGTGGAAAACATTAGCCCAAAAAGATGCAATGAATCATGGGTGTGGTTTTATATTTACTTGTCAAATGTAAAGAAAGTCTAATATGCCAAGAAGTGTTGTGGGTTAAATGAGTTTCTTCTTCTTTATGCACCATGTATGTAGATGATCAAGGCTCTCCACACTTTCCTATTCTTTGTAGCTCTTAACAGATTTGGTCTTTTCATTATTTCTCATAAACTCTATTCCTCCATCCATTTACTTAAGCTTGTCACGTATTCTATTTGACGTTTTCCTTTGTCGCTCTTGCCCTCCATGTGTCCCTGTGAGTATCAAGTTTTCAAGGCCCTCTTTCCTCATTATGTGCTCTAGAAATTCCAACTGCTTCATATTTCACATATTTGGTCCATGGTATCCTCAGCATCTCCACATCAACTGAGAGAAATAATACCAAGAAAATAACAAATGAAAATTATATTGTTCTATCTCCAGTGACTATGACTAAATCATTAAGTATTTAAACGATGCAATAAATGAACATTTATAAAAGAACGTTTAGGCAAGATTAATACGTAAGACAAGAGGATACAAGAGAATTAGTAAATATATACAAAGTTGTGGTGAACATTCCTTCTCTATCCACCTCCCCGCCTATCATTAAGAATGAAATGTGCCTGTACCAACTGTTTTATTATGCTGAATAAATTCTAATAAAAAGACATGGAGCAGAGTAACCCAAATTAGGTTTGTCATAAAATTACTGGATCCTACTGATGGCTCTCTTGTAGTCTGGACAGTGAGAAATTAATTTATAAATACTTTTCGGTAAAACTATCTCGGTCTCTGAGAAATATGGACAAAATTCTGCGACCTTAAATATTTGAAACTCTCCCCAGTTCGAAGAATGCTGAAAAGAATTTGAGACACTGGTTTGCCACTTTTGAGAGTTTCCTGCAAAGTATAGAACAACATGCCCCACCAACTGACAAACTGTGTTCCTAAACTTTATAGGCCCTTCAGTGTATGAATTAATTTCTGACTGTCAAGAGTATGAGAGAGCTGTCAATAGGCTCCAGCGACAAACCTATGGTAGGTTACTCTGCTCTGTATCTTTTTATTCCAAAAGTCACATGACTGATTTGTGTCTCTTTTTTTAGAACATTATTTTACATGACATCTTTAGCTTGCATGTGTGTGTATGGTTAAATATCAAATGGTAAATATAATATTAACTGTTTCTTTATAAGGAAACATTCAGTATTTATTGACTGGGCAGCCACTTCTACTTTTGATTGAAATTTATAAAATCTTCAAATAATTTTTACAAGAAAATAGGTTTCTCAAGTCTACTGTTATCACTCTTTCTAGTCTGGGTGGGAGTTTCCTTCCTAACCTTTTGTTTAGAATAAGGTGGAACATCAACATTATGATTATGTCATGATTTTCTCTTTGAGCTACATTTGTTATCTATTTTAGTTGTTGCTGTTGTTGAAAGTCATCAAGGGATATGTTTTCTGCTATCTGGTGCAGTTCTTTGTGATTCTGTAGCACCCGTTCACAAGGTTTGAAGAAGGATGGTCCTCACTGAGATCTACAGCATTTACTGGCTCAAAGTCATTTTTAACAGTTGATCTTAGAATATGGTTGTAGACAGCTGACAGTTTAGATATTTCTTAAAGAGTTTGGTGCCATGCATGGCATCTATATGAATGCCTCAAACTGATGAAAAGTTTTTACATTAATGTTTTGGTTTTGTAGCAGCTTGCAGCGTTGGGTGAAACTATCCCAAGTGCAAAAGCCTCTATTCTATGATCTATTTCCTTAACTCTTACTTTAGATTGGCTATGATTGATCGATACATTATTTGAAATGTTTAGTATTTATTAATTTCACATGCTGAATGTTTATGATGAATTTAGTTTTATATAGGAATAAAGTGTCACTGCCAACACTTGAGTTTGAACATAGATCGCCAGTGAGCAAACACGGGCGATCTCATTAGTGAATTAAGTAGACCATGTGACCATAGAGAAAATGCATAAGTAGAAAGTAGTGTAATTCTAGTCTATCTTCTATTACTATTCAAATCACCATTTCTACTCTATCCTCTATATGGACTGCTAACTCTACTCTATTCACTATACTATTTCTCTGTTTGGATCACTATACGGATTACTATTTGAGCGAGTATTATCGAGCAAGTACTATTAGTGTGAGTGCTATTTGAAGACATCTGACACCAGCATTGTTCAACGGTGTACAATAATTGTATCAGTGATTACAAAAGCTTTACTATAACGAGCATTACAAAAGTGACAACAAGTATTCGTTGGCATCACAAAAGTCTCAACCGAGTGTTTGTTAACATCACAAAATTTAGGATAAATGCAATAAAAACATTCATGGGGTTTACTGTCTCATGGGGTTAAATATGTTATGTCATTTTAAATAAGATGAGGTCCATTTTTTTTTATTTCCTCTATATATTCTGAGATCTTGAATATTTATGGAAAGTGGATGAATTTAGATATATGACAAAGATCAATAGATCAGCTGAAACGTTTGACCGAAAACAACAATGATGAGTTCAATATTTGTTAGGGAACAGTGAAAATGAGCCCTCCCAAAAATTCAGCAATATTTTTTTTTAATTTTTACTACTTATACATCTATAAATAAACAAATATGTGTAAATAATATTCTATCTGATGATGCAGTCATCCTAACCTTAGCAAGACAAAATATCTGGAGATTCTGAAACTAATTAATATAAACAAATGTAGGAGAATATTATATTAAAATTCTTTATATCTGTTATGGTAATTTACCCACACACGCATGGACTCTTCCAACTTTAAATAGGAGCAGGTACTGCCTTTTTGGGAGGGAAGTTTTCAGCAGTCAGCTCTGACAGTCAGACTGAACATTCTTGCTGTAACACTCTCATTCGTATATGTTGGTATTACTGTTTCTGTTAATATATTTGTTTAACTCAATTCCTCTCTTTGTGTCTTTATTTCTGGCCCTAACAAGGCCACAACAATATCAGACTAAAGGTGAGAAATTGAATCACAAATGGTAAAAAGGAAAATTTAAATGACAGAATGAAAATTTTGTTTCCCTTTTTTTCATAGACAAATGTCTATAAGGCACCAACAAGATGCGATATCCCTAGGAAAGTAGAGTAGGATGAGAACAACCTATCCCCATAGATTAAATAAAGGGTTCAATTCAATATTCATTGAAAGTATTCAAATTGATATACACCTGAAGAAGGCCTGATGACACAACCAAACAATGTGATAATAACAACAAAGATGATGATATTTGTCCGAATGCTAATAACTCCTCATTTAACAGATTCAAACAGAAACAATTATTTAAATAGAGGAGGGTATTTTTTTTAATTCTATATAGAAATTAACCCCCAAGAGGCGATAATAATTTTGCATCTTTCAAAACTTTAAAAACAGAATTAAAAGTTTATTTTTATAAAATCTTTATTTTCCTCTATTAAAATTAAAGATTCCATTTCAAAATGCTTCTTATTAAGCCCAAATATCTGAATTCTTTTAAAATAAAAATCAATTTCTTGTTTGAATTCTAATTTAGTTGAGATGTGTATATGATCCTACCCAATTAATTTGTACTCTTATTAAACTATTTTCATCCGTTTTCTCTTGGTAAGAATTAAACTTTCAAAGGTTTATTGGGCTTTTGCACATCGTTTACTCATATCAACACCAGACATTCAGAATAATTAAGTGGCATAAGTTTTCATTATTCCCTTCATAAAATTGGCATCATATTATAAATGACACTTTTAGCTTTTAAATGATACCATAACAATTCAACTGCAACATCCACCATCAGAAATATCAGTGCATTTATTTTTAGTGTTCTTGTGCAAAGTAGTCATTAAGTTCACTTATAGATTACATCAACCATAAATGTCAGCTGCTATTCTGACAAGCTGAAGAAGAGAAAATACAGATTTGTTGGTTTTTATTTTGCTGGTTGATAAATCTTATTTTGTCATCTATTTTTATAATCGGGTGAATGCAAGATTTTGTTTGGAGTTGGGTTTAGACTGTTGTCTTCTTAGAGATTTTCTTTAGAACAAAACTACAAAAGTCGGTCTTAATTCATTAGTGCAACCATTTTCATATTTCCAAAGTGAGACTAACACAATTTAAAAGAAAATCCTGTATTCAATGCCAGACATGATTCTAAGCCTAGTATTTTTTTAAAAAAGGGAGGCTTATACAGTCATTGGCCACTTAATTAAGTACTCATAAAGAAATGCCCTTTTATGCAAGTTTCTAATCAGCCTAAGATATGGCAACCATTTAATGGATATAGGAATTTAAACATTGTTGTAGCGACCTGCTGAATTTCATTTCATGCATTACTATGGGAAAGAATGGTTATCTAAATGACTTATTGGTGCCAGATGTGTGGGGCTGAGTATTTCAAGATTGCTGATCTATGAGGATTTTCAGACAGAAGTATCTCTAGGAATTTATTTTGCAGAGAATGGTCAGGAAAAGGGAAAACATCCATTGAGTAGCACTTCTGTGAGGAGAACTTCCTTGTTGATGAAAGAAGTTGGAGAAGAATTGCCTGTTTCAAGTTGATAGAAAGGTAAAATAACCATTCTTTACAATGTCAGTATGCAGAAGTCTGTTGCTAGGGCACTTGGCCAAGTGGTTAGAACATTCACTTTCTGACCATGAGACACTATGTTTGATTTGTTATCAGGGTCTGGAGGGAGTGATCCCAGCATGTGGCACCTTTGAAAAGTGCCTGAAAACCACACCACGGGTTGACCCAAACCATGTGAGTGAAACTGGGTAGATGGAACCATTGAGAGTCGACGATCGTTGAGACCAGCACGAAGTCACAAGTCATCATGATCGAGAGTTTGAGCGTTCTGGCCTTGTTCAGACTGTTGATCATGCTAGATAATGCACACTCTCGTAGAAATTGTAACTAAGGTCCACTCAACATAGTTGCAGTATAAACCACATATGTGGATATTGAACAAACACAAATGTGCCTGAGCAGGGGCCTGCAACAGGGATTAGCTATCCGCCCTAGTAGACAGGCATCCTCAGATACATGTGGCTGTGCTATTTTGATGCAGAAGAGCATCTGTGAATGCACAACATGTCAAACCTTGAAGCAGACATGCTACAGCAGTAAGAGACATTACAGTGCACCACTCCTCAGGGTACCACTCAACTGAAGCTACAAATTACTAATGGATTACAAATACAATAGAAGATTGGGAAAATGTTGCCTAGTCTGATGAGTCCCAATTTCTACTAATTACTAATTCTTCTTGATTACTAGTACAGCAATTGGATGGCAGGACCAGAATTTAGTGTAAATAACATAAAAATATGGATTCATCCTACCCGGTATCAATGGTTCAAACTGGTTGTGGGGGTGTAGTGGTATGGGAAATAGATTCTCGGTATACATTGGGACCCTTAGTACCAATAAAATATCATTTAAATGCCACAGACTACCTAGATATTGTTGCGGATTATGTGACTCAGTTTTATATTTATGGTGCCCTTATCTACTTGTGGTCATCGCCAACAAGTGAACACAACAATAAGACAAAAGTGACAGATTGATTCATGGAACACAGCAATGAGTTTTCTCTTTTAAAGTGGCTTCCACAATCACTCAATTTCTATGTGCACCTTTGGGATGTGTTGGAAAGGTAGATTCAATTCCTGGATATGGAGCCAACCAATCTAGAAGAATTGTGGGATGCCATAATAAGAACATGGACTTAAATTTTGAAAGAGTGCTTCCGGGACATTGTTGAATCCATGCCAAAAATAATTCAGGTGGTTTCAAAAGCAAAACGTGTCCAACTTGGTAGAAGAAGAGTTTAACTTATAAAGCAATTGGCGAGTGTATGTGTTTCGTCATGATAGGGACACGGGTAGGGTCACTTTCACTTGCTCTTTCTTGTGCGCAGAGGAAAAATACAAAAAACGTAGTAATGGATGTCAATTCTTATCTCTAAAATTATCAGAATAGCAAGAGATGCACAATTTATTTATAATATATATATAGAAATGTGCATACACATGGATGGAATTGTATAGAGATCATGCATGTTTGCATGTGTTGATTATGTATGTGTGTGTGTACAAGCAAATGTGGATATATATATATATATATATATATATATATATATATATATATATATATATATATATATGTATATAAATATATATACTCATATATATTTATATTTACACATGCTCTATCTCTGATATTGAGCACTTTATCCCATAAATATAGCACACCTTAAGACTATATATATATATATATATATATATATAAGGAATCATATTTTTAAAAATAATAATAATTATAATAATGTATATATATATATATATATATATATATATATATTTTAAAGACATTTATGATATGTTTAACGTTCTTTTTATAGATACAAGTATTTAAGCAAATGCTCTGTTTTATAATAAACAGTATTAAATAACATTTACCGGCCTGAATGTCCGAGAAATTTTCATAGAAAATTTTTGTTCTCCGAAATTATTGTATCTATAAAAAGAACGTGAAACATATCATAAATGTCTTTAAAATAAATTGTCGGACATTGTCCAATTCAAAAATATATATATATATATATATTATTATTATTATTATTTTAAAAATATGATTCCTTCGATATTTTAAAAAAAGTAATTATGATTTAAGCTCAACTTCTGTATGGAGCACTGTTTTTTAAAAATAAAAACAAAAATACTAAAGAACCCCGGATTATTTACCTAGCGTGTTCTTTCCTATTTTTCTACATATTTGCACGCGCACACACACACACACACACACACACACATAATTATATATATATATATATTGTATATATATACACATAATGGTTTCTGTGTGGGTACAGGTATATGTAAATATTCACTGACAGGTGAATTTTGAATAAAAATCTTTTTAGAAAGAGTTTATTAAACATTAATTAAATTGAATGAGCAAAATACTTACTTTAGTATTCTTATATTTGTTGTTGGGACTCAGTTTTTTTTTTTTTTAAGCATATCACCCCAAGCAAGGTGGGTGTGCCACTAGCATGCAAGGCGTTACAGAAAGTGGGATCAAGAGTAAAGATGCATGATAGAGGTAAGGATGAAGAGAAGAATAGGGAATAGATCAAGGCATCTGGAGATGTTGATTGACATTGCATTTGAATAGTTGGAGATTATAGCTATTAGGGAAGCAACTAAGTGGAAGGGAGTTCTGCAGATGGAAAGTGCAAGACATGAAGCTATTGGAGTAGAAGAAACGGCTATATTTAAATATTTTGACAGTGAAAGGGTGGGACTGAGATGCCAACCTAGTAGCACGTTTAAATTCATGAAGTTTGGGAACCAGTGAAAGTAGCTCATTGGTGCAGTTACCATGAAAGTATTTGTAGAAAAGACAGAGGGAAGCAGTGGCACATCTGTGAGAGAGTGACTGTAAATGAGATGCCAGATCAGGACCAATCACATTGCATATCTGTCTCTGGATTTTGTCGAGAACCTTAAGATGAACAGCGGGGGCTCCAGGCCATATATGGCAGCATTATTCCATGCAAGGGTGAATGATTGATTTATAGATTTGAAGGACAGAGTTGGGCAAGAAAAACTTTCTGGTGTGATAGAGAGAACCAACTTTCCTTGCAGTAGAGGAAGCTATTGATTCAATTATTTTGTTCCATCTCAGGTCAGCGGACAATATGAGAGCAAGCAGTCGCAGAGAGGTGCTCTCGTGGAGTTGGGCATCCAACATTCAGAGGCAGGGAGGGTTCTCTGTGGCAGTTTTGTTTTTGAGGCATTCAAGTTAACCAGTCATTTCTTGTCCCAGTCAGCAACAGATTGGAGGTCCTTTTCATGACCAAACACCATGTTAGTTTTGTCAGCGATACTGGATTTACATTTAGGCTGTTTATTCATGTTGTTATTGACTTGGCATGTCAATTATTTGACCATAGGGAAGATGACTGGTGATAGAACTGAGCTAAAAATAAATGGATAAATGGAAATGAAAATTAAAAAAAAAAAAAAACATTAATAATCATTAGCAGATGATTTCAAACTATTGCACTTCCCTACAATGTGTTACAGTTGGCACAAGGCTATATTTATGAACACCCAGCCAAGGTTAAATATAGCAATAGATTATGAACCATCATTCAATATCTCCAAAAGGATAATATCTCACAAGAATATGCAGTAAGAGATTATTTTTCTGTTCTGAAACATTTTACAATATTTACTGTATTGGTGCCGATTTCAAAGTGATTATTTTTTTCAGTCTGTTCGCTCTAATTTAGATCAGATTTCTTATTGCACAGCTTGAACCTTCAGTAATGACCTCCAATTAAATATACTTGTTCATTAGATATAGTGATTCTTTGGAGAGATTTTTTTTATTTCTTCTTCTATGTGCCGTGTCCTTTCAGAATGTCGGTGATCATGGCTCTCCACAAATCTCCTATCCTTTGTAGCTCTTTGTAAGTCTTTTGCTATCACTCCTGTTCTTTTTTTTTTTAATGAATTCACCCTAAGCAAGGCAATAAAGCCACTAATATTCAAGGGTTACTGATTGTTAAAGATTGTGAAAAAAAATTCTATTAAAGAGAGGGAACAATAAAAGAACAGGAATTAAGAAGACAGAAGATAATCATTGGCACTGCATTTAAATTTTTCAAACTTGACTGGGAAGCAAGAATCCAGAAGCAAGAAGTGAGATAGAAGAAACTGTTAGCATAAAACAGTTACATATAGCTATTTCAACTAACTGTAAAATGATGAGACCTAGCTGCCAATCCAGTACTGCACTTAAATTCATAAAGTCTAGGCATCAAAATGGAATGTTTAGAACAATTACCATGACAATATCAATAGAAAAGGCACAGACAAGTTGTTATGACTTTGGGAAAGTAACTGAAGCTGAGATGCCAGATCAGAGCCAATAACATTGCACATTCTTATTTGGATTTTATCAAAAATCTGAAAATATATAGCAGAAGCACCAGATCATATGCAGCAGCAATATACAAAGAATCGACGAAAGGTAGCAAGATAGATTCTGTCAGGAAAAATTGTCTGGTACGACACGGTCAACCCCCTTTCCTAGCAGCAGACGAAGCAGTTAATAAGCATTTACACAAAAGCTCATTTGCTCATTTAGTCACTGTTTTCCTCTAGAAATTCCAAATGTATCTTTTCTGATTCTAACTGTAAGTGTGTGCTTTTTATTTCCATTTCAAAAACTTTGTTGTTACTCACACGTTCAAAACAATGCTATTTATGCAGCAAGTATTCGTCTAAACAAGTTTGATGAATCACTATCACCATTTTAATGGAAGGTGTTCAGACAAACTACAGTCCTTAGTTCCACCAGTTCTAACTTTTATGGCTAAGATCCACTTTGTTACACACATTGTATTAAACCATCCACATTCCGTTCGTATTCCATTAGTGAGATGTAAGTTCTACTCAAGAAATTTCTTCCCACAAACT
This sequence comes from Acanthosepion esculentum, assembly GCA_964036315.1. Taxonomy (NCBI): domain Eukaryota; kingdom Metazoa; phylum Mollusca; class Cephalopoda; order Sepiida; family Sepiidae; genus Acanthosepion; species Acanthosepion esculentum. Next base: position 80,688,984 of record OZ038505.1, read on the forward strand.
ACTGCTTTGTGGAACTGAATCTTAAAAGGATGCCTCCCTGATCACTAAAATCTTGGCTTATTCAAGTCTAGGCTAAATCATTATCTTCCCCACATGTCCTCATAAACTGGCGCTTAGTCTGTAACTATCTACATTGAATGGCTCATGGGCCTTGTACAGGACAAATATCATGGTAAAATAAAAAAAATATTCTCATCTGTGGACCTCTTTTTCAGATTCTTGCAAGTCAAGTTTAATCTTCAAAAATTTAAATACAATATCAATCATTAACATCTGTCTTCTTAATTACTGTACTTTCATTGTTCTCTATTCTAGATAATTTGTTTTTCTCATATTATCTCAGATTCTGTAGCCCCTTGAATCTTAGTAGCTTCATTGCCTTACTTGGGGGCAACATGATTAATACATACATATATATATATATATATATAAAATTAAAGAAAAACAAAAAACCTAAAACTCTTATCCAGATAGTTTCGAATAAAGACAACAATATGGAAAAGAAAGAGAAAAAAGTATGAAAACAAACTTACTTATTCAGTAAAGTGCTCAAAGCCTAGATTGCCTGGACTGAACAAAAATCACTTATAAACATTAACTCCTATGAAAGGGTAGCCCAAGTCGTAATTCAAGATTCATGCTCACAAAACCAAATTATACATACATATATATATATATATATATGTAATTTAAATAATATATATATATATATATATATATATATATATATATATATATATATATATATATATATATATATATATATATATATATTAAATAAAAATAAAAACAGACCACTTTAAGGTTCCATGTAATAAATTATTTCACCACAGCCCTTTTAAAGGACCACGGATCATCAGACTTTACTTCCAAAGGTTGAAATGAAAAATGAAAAGAAATTTACACATTTTTGACGGGCAGTATTAAGCATATGTAAATTAACGAAGTAAGGAAGTGAGGGGGGAGAGAGACATGATTGAGTTAGATGTAATTTAAAATTTCTATTCTTTCAAATTTAATATTGTTTGAGGAAGTCCAGACATTGACACATTTAATCTGTTAACTTAACGAAAGTTATATATTGATAAAGAAGGGGGAGAGGAGAAAAAAGACAGAAAGGGAAAAAGAGAGAAGGAAGTTATGAGAGAAAGTGTTACCATCTTTCTTTGGAATGAAAGGCTCGAAATAGACGCTGTTGTTTTGCTTTACTTTGGGAGTTCATAAATATTATAATGTTTGACATAAATTTGAATGTTTAAACAGTCTATAAGGAATTTAATTTGATGTTTGTTAGCAATTTAAGTTTTTTTTAAACTTTATTACAAAAATTTTGGGGATTTAATATGAAATAGTCGATTAGAAAAATATTCATAGAATTTACATTAAAATACTAAAATTTTATTTAAAGTGGTTTGTTTTTATTTTTATTTAAATTATTAGCTCTGATTTACATTGAGCTCTCTGGATTTTATCCTCCTTGGGTCTACCCATACGGATTACCTAGTTTTTCGTAAACTATATATATATATATATATATATATATATATATATATATATATATATAACGTAAATCATTCATACGAAAAACAAATAATGAAGTCAATTATATGGCAAGAATCACTCTCGCAAACCATATTTAATAATAAAATACAATCAACCTCGAAAAAAAAAAATTCAACTTCAGCGTCATGACTGCATGCTCCAAAATTATTCTTACAGTTAACAATATCACATTTCTATAAAAACACTTCTTTCGGTCTGCACTATCTTTTAATGTCTTGTTATTACCTGGATTTAAAAAAACTTACCTAATTTTCTACCTGATGATGGTCGTATGAAACGACTGAAAGCCGCGCTAGTAGCAAAAATAAGACCTGATAAAACCAGAATTTATAAACAAGGATCATACCATTCATTAACGGATTCGAGGTTGATTGTATTTTATTATTAAATATTGTTTGCGAGAGTGATTCTTGCCATATAATTAACTTCATTATTTGTTTTTCGTATGAATGATTTACGTTATATAAATTGAACACGCACCACATAATTGATATATATATATATATATATATTTATGATTTGTATTAAAATGTTTTATGTCTGCTGATTACCTACACATACAATATTTATGTAATATATATTAAATATTCATATATATATAGTAATATCTCTTTTTTCTGCAAATATTTATGTGAAATTTATTTGTATAAAGTTGATTCATATTTTTACCAAAATATTATATATATGTAACATAGATGGCATTTAGTTCCATTCTTTGTTTTAAAATTGTCTGATAAAAAGTTTTCAAGGAATACCATTTTACTTCGACCAGCTGGCAAAGTATTCATCAGGAAACTTGTTCAGAATTTCTTTTTCTATTTCACAGTTCTTGAACTTTGTGAAGAAATCAAAATATTTTTATTTGAACTTTTTACAATTCTTTCTCTATAGAAATTGGTTTAGTAAATTTCATACATTGATAGCATCCCTGTTTTCTGTTAGTAGATATTTTATAATTGGTAATATTCCTCTGAGGAAATCAGTTTTCTTAAGAACTGACATTTATAGAGATTTAAACTTTTTTTTTTTTTTTAATCATATCACCCCAAGCAAGGCCAAAGGCCACTATCACGCAAGGGGTTAAAGAAGGGTTGGAGGAAGAGCAGATAGGAGTGGCAAGGGAGGGGATGTGGAGAAAGAGAAAGACAGTGGGTTGATCAAGGCAAGGGGGCCACAAAAGATCCGGAGTGAGAGCAGATAAGAATGAAAAATGAAAGGATGTGGAGAAGGGAAGTGGATAGATCAAGGCAACTGGAGATGTCGATTGACGCTACACTTAAACTGTTGGAGATTGTATTTGTCTTTGAAATAAAGGATGATTTGTTAAAGACATCATTGTTGTGTTAGTGTATATACGTCATTATTATTACTTTTCTCCGTTTATATATATATATATATATATATATATATATATATATATATATATATATATATATATATATATTTATAAATAAAAGTTTATTCATTTTCTGATGAACAATCCCAGATCTTATCTTTCTGTAAATAACCAAATATTTGATAAAATAGTTCTCAGGAAACATTAAAATACAAGAATAACAAGGTCAGATGTTTCTATGTCTTTTCAGCAGGAAAAGTTGTGCAATTGATGGTAAGTGCATTTTTACAAAATCTGTTCCCTTTACTTGCATGTGAATTTGGCAACTTGTGTATAAAAGAAGAAATCAAGAGCTTTTACGATGATTAAATGGTGAGAACTGGGCAGAGCCTTTCAGGAAATTTGTGACAGCATGCCTGATGTAGCTATGTCACCAGGAAAGCTACAGATGGGTGGTCCTTGACAATTTCACCATTGAAATGTTTGGATCAGAAACATTCTTTTTCTTGTCTGTGGAGAAGTTATCAGAGGCATAAAAAAATCTTCCATTTGGCAAAATGGAATTGATGTTGTTTCAGTTTGAGTAGATTTTTTTTGTGGTGCATACGCCTGGAATTTGAAACAGGAGGAATAAATTTAGATTTGCATCGCCTAGAGTGAAGGAGATGGCCTTTCCCACAAAGATTCTTTGGCCCAAAGGTGAGATCACATTCATACAGTATCAGATTTAATTAAGCAATTCAACGTTTTTCACAATAAAATTGGTATTAGACAACTGATGCTGGTAAAGTTTTCAGGATATATTTTTATTTACATTGTAAAGATGGCATTTCAATCTCAGTTTATAATATATATCCTAATATATCCTAATTAAAATAGTTTTGATACTTTGTTTGGCTTGTCAGATTTGATTATGCAAGAGAAATTAGTGAAATATAAATTAAATTTATAGATTAAAAACAAAATTTGTCAAAAGGAGGATGAAGTTTCTTGTAGGATCCACAGCCATCCAGCACGATGGGGTAGGCTGGACTCCACAGCGTGTATATAGCTAGTGGGGTGATGACATGGCATTGCTGGGTGGAAGGCTTCCTAGACTGAAATCAGTGGCTATGTTTGAGGGTACAAAAATTGAATCAACAGCCATGTGACTGTGACCAAGGTGAGCCTTCAAGTTAGATGATATTGCCTGTGGTTTGAGCTGGAGAGTGATAGGGTTCCACAAGGTTTATTTGCCCAAAACATGTTATTTAGGAATGATTATATATATGTATATATATATATATATATATATATATATATATATATATATATATATATATATATATATATATGTGTATATATATATATATATATATATGTATGTGTATATATATATATATATATATATATATATGTATGTGTATATATATATATATGTATATGTATATATATATATATGTATGTGTATATATATATATATATATGTATGTGTATATATATATATATGTATGTATATATATATATATATATATATATATATATATATATATATATATATATATATATATATGTATGTGTATATATATATATATATATATATATATATATATTATATAAATGTATTGCTGATAATTTTTTTAATATGAAAATGTATGTTAATATTTTCATAGTATTTTGACCCCAATTTAGTGGGGGGGGGTGTAACTATTTGCTCATAGCTGGGACCCTAACAGGTGCTACCACACTGGGTCAGGGTGTCTCTGGGAACAAAAGCAATTACAAGATGGTTCCATGTTCCTCAAAACCTCTTGATCAGAGGCCTTGATCATACCCAGGATACAGGAGTGAATTGGTCAGGTACTCAACAGCACAGCAACCCTATGACCACACCTGGTCATGGGACTGATGATGATGATGATGATGATGATGATGATGATGATGATGATGATGATGATGATGATGATGTAGTCAAAAGATAAAGGCCATACTATTATAAAAATGATTGACACATTATCCCATATACTTGGATAACTTATTTTCTTATTTTGCCTGTTAACATGGACTCGTTGACATTCTATGACATTCATCTGTCTTTCATTAATTGATTTTCTTCAACTTTAGCATTACTTGCTGCAGTTATTAATGCTTTTTAGACGTTAGATTTTATTTTCCATTCTCAGATTTTATTTCTTTTAATGAATGACCCATAAATGTTCTATTGGATTAATATCTCAAGAAATCATTGCATTAATTTTGTGTCTTTGAAATCTTTTTTGGCAAGGCTATCAACTGTTACTTTTGCTTTATGTTTAGGAAACATTTTTTCCAATTAATAAACACTTTAGTTTAAGTCTTCTTGCTTGTGATTCAAGAATTTGCAACCAACACCTGTATTTCATTTGACTGCAGTATCAATTTTAAAGAGCTATATAATTCTAGTATTTATAATACTAAACCAAAACATTGCTTCTATCCAATATGGTGGAGTCGAGGTCATTTTGTTTAACCATTTCCATGAAGTACTAAAACACAAGTTTGTCAATCAGGTCCAACTAACATAGCTCTATATTCATCAATAAAAAATACTATTGAGAAATTAGTTTTCATGTATTATTATTTCTTTTGAGTTCTGTTGTATACACAATTCCTTCTAGGTCCCAACCAGAGACCTAAGGTCAGAAATGGCTTCATGACATTTTCCACTGAGCATTTTTGTAAATGTACATAGATAAAAAGCTCTTTGTCTTGTGTGAGCTGTAATTATCAGTACAATTTTTTGTATTTATTTAAGGCATGACTTATTATTATTATTAATTTTATTTTCTTTGATTTCTGGCGTTTACACATTTCTTTCCGGGTCCCACCCAGAGACCTCAGGTTAGAAATGACATCATGACACTTTCCACTGACAAAAAAATACATAGGTAAAGCCCTTCGTAAAGTGTGGGCTGTACTTGTCAGGACAATTTTTTGTATCTCTTTGAGGTATGGACTTCCAGGGATCCCTTCAATTAGTCTACTGGAATCTTTTCCAACCAATCCTAGGGCTCCAACTACAACAGGGATTGTTGATGTTCCCATGTGCCACATTTTTGAGATTTCTATTTCAAGGTCCTTGTACTTTGACAGCTTTTTGAATATCTTCAAAGAAACATTGCAGTCTGCAGGGACTGTCATATCAATAAGGAGGCACTTTTTTTGTTTGTGATCTTTAATAACAATGTCTGGGCAGTTGGCTTTGATTGTTCTTTATTATTATTATTATTTTATTATTATTATTATTATTTTATTATTATTATTATTATTTTATTATTTTTATTATTATTATTATTTTATTATTATTATTATCATTATTTTCTTCTTCTTTGTGCTGTGTCCCATGTTTTCTCTTTTGTTTGCATTTGTTATTGTTTTTATCACTCAATAATTTTAAAATGTCTTTTTTCTCTTTTGAGTCTATATCTTTCTTATAACTGATGTCAATTTTTGTAGATTTTAAATTAAAAAATAAATATCAATGACAATACTAAAGTATATTTATTTCCAATATAATGAACAACATAAAAATTGCATAATAAAATCTTACACTATTAAATTAGTTGTCATAATTATTTTTTAATAAAAACAGACATTCAAAGGGGGTATTTATCATATAAATATAACTTGAAAACATTCCCAACATAATTTGGTTAATTTTATTCTGAAAACCTTGACTTGCATAATAAAATATCACAGCATAGTAACTCCAGCAGGATCAATTTATTACTTAATAACTATAGAAAAGTGATCCCTCATTTTATGTCCAGTAGAATCATATACTAATATTTAATGTAAATATATCTTGAAAACATTCTCTTCATCATTTGCTTAATACCAATTTTAATCTGAAATCATTGATTTGCATTATAAAACCTAACAGTATAGTAATTCTAGGGGATCAGTTTATTACTTAATAACAATAGAAAACTGATCCCTCACTTTATGTCCAGTAGAATCATATATTAATATTTAATGTAAATTTATCTTGAAAACTTTCCCAATTTCATTTGCTTAATACTAATTTATCCTGAAAAGATTGATTTGCATAATAAAATCTGACAGTGTAGTAATTCTAGTCAGGATCAATTTATGACTTAATAACAATAGAAAACTGATCCCCCTCTTTATGTACAGTAGTGTAGAGTAGAAAAATTACGTAAATTAGATAAATAATGGAAGCTGTTTTGATTTCTCCTGTTTTGACCAATTTACAGAAACAAATTTTTTTTTAAAAAAAAGGACCGGTGTTATTTCAGAAAATTTTGGAGTCATATTTTCCTCTTTGTTATTTTAGCCATAACATTGTGGCCAGTAGGTTCTTAAAGTGCCTGCTGCATCTGTTGAGCTTTCAGAAATTCCTTCATAGTTTGTTTTCTTACTCATATTCCCCACAGTTTAATAAGGCCAAAATTTCAAATTAGCTGAAGTATTCCCACGTGAAACAGGAACAAGCCATCACTTCTTCTTGGGAGAACAGCTTCATGTTGATTCTTGATATTGGAAAATTTAATGAGCCAAAATGTTCTCCTTCACAGAACCAGTGATGCTCAAAAGACATTTTGAGGAATTCTCTTTTATCATTTATATAATAAATTTTCTTCTTCCTTTTGGTAGCACTTGATGAACCTAAAATTAAATTTGCTTTTCATTTTCTTCAGAGAGATTTTTTATGGCAACTTATTAGAAAAATAAATATAAATTGAAGACTGAACAAGATGAAGTCTTGTCCCAAAAAGGACACAGGTAAGAGTTATTTTTTATTATGTCTTCAACAGTTGGGAAGAAAAATATTAAAAAACAAGACAAGGGAATTGGTGTCACAATTATGAATACTACAGGTTGCCCAGTAAAAAAAGCAGGAATTTTTTTTATCACTGTTTTATCTCTCAGGAATTGACCTTGAATAACCTTGAATAATTTCTTGAATATTCATGACCTTGAATAATCATTTGACTCTAACATAATTACTTAACTCTGATTGGTTCTTTTATGATTGATTAGTTGCTGCTCGATCTTGTGACTTGTCATTTATTGGTTATATGCAGACAACTTCTCATATAGCTAAACAACTCACTGATTTTGAGCATCAAGTTATTGTACTTTTCAAAGAACATCCAATGTGAGGGATTGGCAATATGTGCAGAAATTCTTCCTGAATTTTTCTGTCATCAGTCATCAACAGTTTTTAACGATTGTCACGTGTTGTTTTGAATTTATTGCTTTTTTTATTGGGCATCCTGTATAATATTGATGGGGATCAATGATAATTTTATTTGGCATCAGAATGAAATATGAAATTAAGAATTTATTAAATTTACTCATTGAATTTGTCTAATCAAATATAGTTGAATTTTTTCAATAGTATTGATTGTTATGGTCTATATTATCTAATTATTGATAAAGGAAGATTTGAAGGAAAATGGAAAGTCTTTAATTCTGAGATAGAAATCAAAACTTTTAAAGTTTCCTTTGTCTTTCAACTTGGAAGCAGTCTTGCCTTTTTAAATGCACACAGTTGCCTGAATCTCGGCTACAATAATCGTTCAGAAGACTATGCTTAGAAAGACCTGGATTCCGCAAACAACAAAGCTGCATCTTTTGTGCATATTCTTTGACATTGATTTAGCTTTAAAAGATCAAATTGTTAACAGAAGAATGTACTCTCTGAGGGTTTTAATGCTTTTAAGGAACCAGAGATAGTTGCTGCTTTGTTTGACAGCGCTGGAAAACACAATGACTTGCACTGGATTCTCAATGAAATATTGAAGTTCTCTGGATTTGTATCAAAACTCAAAGATCAGCAATTCATTTTGATTTTCTCTGAGCTTTTTTCCTGGAATTTGCCACAAATATATTATGTGGCTAGAAGTTGGCAATGATTTTGATCCAGGGGGTCTGTGTCCCCTCAGGACACACTAAGTTGTTAGGCTGAAAGAGGGTGGCTCTTCATATGATGAAAAAGATAAAAACCAATCTAACAGAAGATATTTCCTGAGAAACACAAATTAACCTTGCAGCCCTGTAAATATCAAACAAAACTCTAAGCATGAAGTGATTAAAAATGCAAAGTTTAAGATATGAAAGAAATGGTTAGAAAAATATATTTTCCATGTATATAATATATGAAGAAATTATAAAAGACATGCAGATTTGTTTATTTAGAATCATTCAAAAATGGAGTGAATGTCAAGCCAAATCACTGATTATTAATTTGGAATGAGCTTTTCTTTCATCTTATATCTGCTGCTTTTTACCTTTGGGCTCATTTAATTTTACACTCTTAAGTAATTTAAGAAAATTAAAATAAGAATCGGGTGAGACACATTTTCTTTGATATGATACTCCTAAACAACTGGATGATTACTGACAGAACAATAATGCCAACAATAATTCAAATTAATGATTCATGCAATAGTATATACTAAATTTTCATAGCTGTAAAGCTGAATATTGCACATCTTACCAAAAAATGTTCCAAAGATACAAAATAATTTTAAAAGAGAATTTGTAATTAAAAGAGATGTACCTGAGAATGGAAAACCTTATTCAAGCAAAGAGGATATTAAAGCAACAAAAAATTATTACAAGATGGAGAATTTATCTATTATTCATTTTATCATAAAATAATTTTTTTTAGGTTTTTGTAAGTTAAAGTTTACAGAGTGAATCTTATATTTACTGACAATATTTTACATAGATTTACAATTCAAAATGGCCAGCTTTTGCTTTCATCACAGGACTTAATCTCTTCTCAACTAAAGTGAATGGCCACCTCTTCACTCAAATTGTGCCATGTCATAAGAGTTTCTTTCAGGCCTGATACAGTTGAGTATGAGATACATTGCTATCTTGCATGAACCATATTACAAATTCCATAGGATTAATGTCAGGACTTAATGGAGGCTAAATTGACTTGTGCAAAATCCATGGAAATATCTCTTGCTCCAGTTATGCCTCAAAATGGCTGTGAGTGTGAGAGCTCCATCTTTACTAAAGAGAGCAACTTCTAAATGTGACTGGCAACCAGGATAAAACAACTCTCTACAACATTTGCTGGTAAATGCTATTCATTCTCACTCCTACAATGAATGCCAAGGATGATTTCAAACCATAGAAGCAAAAACAGTCCAAACCATGCCACCAGTTGATTTCTGTCACTTGATTTGTGTTCTGATACATTCAGAAATGTTCCTTGGAGAAGTGACATATAATTATAAATAATTATATTAGACACAGTACAACATACCAAACAAGAAGAGATTCATACTACATCTCTCTGACCATAGCTCAATTAGGTCTCATAAATACATATAGAGACCTACCTAACACTAACTTCATTTATTTATATGTAAAAAAAAGGCTAAAAATAATGGAAGCATTACTAATAAAAAAGAAAAAGCCAATGCTCAATAACATCAACTATGAACATATGCTAACCATGTTGCCACAATCTGATGACCATTTCTGGAAAATAAAACATTCCTATAACTCTAGATACATACATAAAAACATCAATATGTTCAGTTAAAAGTAAAAATAAACACATCCTTGATAATGGCTAAAAGTATAGAAAGTGCTTGAACATAAAGAACATTTGAACAATTTCTACATAATTTATTCCCAGAAAAGAAAAAAATTATAATGCATGAAAAATTAAATAAAAAACTTAACTGCAGTATTTTGTCAGGTGTCTTTAATGAAACTTGTATATATATATATATATATATATATATATATATATGAAGAAATATAGTCTTAAAGTGAGCTATATTTATGAGATAAAGTACTCAATATCAGAGATAGAGCGTGTGTAAATATAAAAGTGAACATAGAAGTCAACACTTACGGCCACGAGTGCTGTTATTTTTCTCGGCTATTTATATATATGGGTCAGTGGTGCATTGTGGGTAGTCTATTTTGGCAGATATTTTAGCGGAAGTCGTTTATTTGTTTATTTGTGTCAAATTATTTTGCTTGTTTTTATTTAATTTATTTTTGTTTTTTATCCTTTATATTTATTTTATTTTTATTTTTTATTTTGATCGGTGTTTTTATTGACGTAGTAAAAATTTGTTTATATAGATTATTGTGGGTAGTCTATTATGGCGGCTATTTTACTGGAAGTCGTTTATTTGTTTATTTATTTGGGTCAAATTATTTTGCTTGTTTTTATTTATTTTTATTTTTATTTTTTATCTTATATATTTATTTATTATTTTTATTTTGATCGGTGTTTTTATTAACGTAATAAAAGTTTGTTTATATAGCTTATTTAATAGTTTTGTTTTTGTTTAGAAGATAAAGCTATTTGTTGAATTTTGGGGTTGATTGTTGTGGTTTGTTCTGACTATTATTTGGGTGGGAACAGTTTTTAATTTATTTATTTGGATTGATTATCTTTATTTGTTTTTTCTAAACGGCTCGTTTATCAGTATTGGTTGTTAGTTTATTTATATATTTGGATGTATTTAGATCAATTTATTATACTTGTCATTATTTATTTATTACACTGTATATTTTCTCTTTTTTGTTTTCGATTTTTAAGTAACGCAGTATATTATTTTTTATTCATTTTTTTATCAATATATAACAGTTATAGCTATTTTTCAGCTGATTTTTTGTTTTGATTTTTTATAGTCTAATATTTTGGTCATAATAGTTTGCTAATTTGTTTATTATTTACTTTATTTATTGATTTTGTTCCTTATTTTTTATTCTATTTTGTCTATTCTAACAGGTGTGATTTGGTAATTAGTTTGGATTAATTTATTTTGCTTATTTTATTGTAATTTTGTTTGTTTATGTATTTATTTATTTTTTCCGTTTTCAATTTTTAAGTTACGTAGTAAAAATTCGTTTTTATGTCTGCATTTTAATATTAGCTCAGATCTTTTATTTAATAATTTATTTTGGTCTGGGAAGGTAATGATAGCTATTTTTATAAAAAAATTTTTCCAATATTTTTTTGCATTATGTGAGTTTGATGCACTTACCAGAGCAGTACTCTACAACCACAACAAAAATGCCTGGATGACATCAACCATTTTTGAAGACTGTTTTAAACAAGACTTTGTTCCAGCAGTCTGCCAGCATCTGAGAAGTTTGGAGTTAGAAGAGTGAGCCTGTCTGCTGTTAGATAACTGCCCAGTGCACACACCTGCTGAGACCCTGAGATCCAGAGATGGGAAGATCTTTGTTTACTATCTGCCAAAGAATATGATATCAAAGATACAACCACTTGACCAGGGCATCATCACCACATTCAAGAACAACTATACACAGGAATTGATAAAGCCACTGGTAGAAGAAGACCCCACAGTCCCAGAGTATCTGAAGAACCTGAACATTAAAGACGCTATGTATCTTTGTGGTGTAGCCTGGAAAGCTGTCAGTCAAGACTGTGTCATTAGGTTTTGGGATAAGGCACTGGGATCAACAGAAGTAGATGAAGAAGACCCTGTCAGCCCAGAGTGTGAATTTCAAGGCTTTACAGATGAAGAAGTGAAGGCAGCTGAAGACAAGCTTCGCAAGGCAGTGATGGAAACTGCACCAGTTTGTGAAATCCTGTCAGCCTGGTTGACTATTGATGATAATGTCCCCATTGCTGTGTCTCTACTGGCAGAAGAACAAGATAAAGAATATGTAGAGCCAGATACCAGTCCACCAAAGTCAACAGCCAAGTTTGTAGAATGTCTACAGTACAGCCTGGAATTTTATGAGAGTGTTGGTCATTCAGTAAAGGTTTTACAACTACAGACTCTGCCCAGAGATGCCTAGAAAAGAGAAAACAACAACAAGAACCAACTCTCCATTACTGACTTTCTTAAATAAAGTGTTATTACGAACTTTATTTTTATTTTCCATTATGTACATGTAAATTTATTAATGTTGTTTTGTATTAATTTCGTAAAATTTGTATTGTATCATTACATTGCATAGAAACGTGTTCTTGTATGTAAATGTTACTACATTGTATTGTTATATTATTTTATTAATACATTACAATATAATGTATTGTAATTTTTTTATTGAAAATTTTAATAAAAATATAAAAAAATAATTTTATTTTTTTCTTGTTAAAATACTAAAATCTCATGTATACAAGATTTCCGCTGCCATCAATGATGGATCTATTGACAAGGCACTTTATAATTGGAATCATTTTAAGTTGTTGTCTTTCAAATTTATTCACATTGGTGCAGATTTTTATAAGAAATTAAAAGATATTTTTAATAATTTTTTTTTCAAAACTGCCAATATTCAAATCTTAGTACTGAATACGCATTTTGCATGCTTAGCCACTGTGTTACACATTTTCACGGACAACTCCATGGACTTGGCAAGCTTTGTTTTGGTGGTTTAAGCTGGCAATCCTGACCATCTAAACTGTGAAGAGATGTTTTGGACTCCAACTACCGTGGTATATTGGTGCTGACCTGTATATTTATAAATTCTTCTATTGTATCTTCAGTCACCACAAATGGAAGATAAAAATGAAATGATAGTAATTATTTGTGCAATCTATGATTCTCTGAATACAATCTATGTAATTCACAGTAGCCAAAATAGTTGCTATAGCCATTGTCAGTGATGATATATTAAAGGCAAAGACCAGAAGAGACACAACAATGAATCAGCTGTTCAGATTTGTTGATAAAAGAAGGTTCATTAATCAACTTAATTACAGTACCATCCACCTTCCAATACAGGGAACTTGAGTTCATATATGGGAGCAGTATTCTATTGTGACTCTCCCATGGACCTAGAGCAGGAACTGAAGTTGAGCTGAATTAGTGTTTAACTTGCAAATACTTGATGTGAGCAGTAATTTCCTTGCAGCTGACTTTATCCCTTTCCTAGAAATGCTTTGACGCTCTTTGCTACTTTCCCTTCCTGCCGTGAATGACTTAGCCATGATTCTTGATAATTTCTTCTGCTTGAGATGCCAAATTAGTTGGTAAATTTGCTTTCTTCACTGTTAAATGAGTGGGTTTTAATTGCTAGGCTGTGTGCAGCTAAATATGATCTGCCATATTTGGATGGGTTGAAGATAGCAAAGATTAACTGATCGAAAGCCAAAAGAATCAAGAATAAATTTCTGGACCTGAAAAGTCTAAAAGAGTCAGAACTTTTGATCTGGGAATTAATAAGATACTGAAAATTTTGTCTTAAAATCTGTGAAGGCTAAATTTCACACCTCAATAGTTTTTCTTGCATTGTTTCAGTTGATATCTTTTCAAACCTTCTTCAAGAGTAGTTCATATTTGGTAATGTTCAAGAAGGTGTAAAAGAAACTTTAATATTACTGAGGCAAGTTTTCCTTGAATTTGGTTATGATGAAGAAATGGAAAAACAATGTTGCGAAATCCTTAAGGATGTATCAAAATAATCCTTAGACAAGGTGGTTTCCAAACAGTGTGGTGAGCCTCATAATTGCAGCAGAAGAGGATAGCAGATGAGGCAGAAATATTGAAATACAAAGAAAGATTTAGAAACAGCTTAAAAAATTCATATGTCACAAATATAATTTCAGAATTTAAGATATTATTATTGATTACTGGTAACTGCATGCATGAATGCTAGTATAAATGCTAGTATAAATAGTTATAAATAATTATTGACTGAGTTTATCAATGTGATATTTTTACATTATATCAAGTATTAAGAATATAGTAACTAGGGTCTGCAAATTGGAGGAGAGAGTTATCAATGTTCTGACTTCGAATCCACAGTTATCTCCCTTTAACCCTCTCAGGTCGATTTAGGCATCACACATCGATATAGGAAATCAAACCAACTGTGGATTGAACCTGGGACCTTGTGGTCTTCAGCCACAAGAAGCAAGACAATTGCACAGTAACCAGAAAAGAATTGAACTCAGAAGCTTTTCTCTTTGAATTCTTTGACTTTCATTAAATTCCAAGTCAACATTTTCCTATCTGAAAAGTGAAGATGGTTGATTCAAAACAATAAAATATATGTTAAAACCAGAATTCCTTTGAAGAGAGTACCTGCCTATGTTTGTCTGGTCATAGAGTTTTGGTTTTTCAGTAATAGCTTCCTGCAATACAGGAAACTTATTCTCCTATTTTGCCATACACTCTATTCATGAGTGCCAGCCAAACAGATAATTGGTTGAATGTTGTGAAAAAAACAAAACAAAAAAACTAAAACAAACTGAAAGATCAACACTTTTTCATGATGTGTTTTATCTTCTGACACTTGGAGATTCTTACACTGAGAACATATGACACAACTAAACAAAAGATGCTGTTTAGAAAGATTTTGAGTTTTGGTCAAATTTGTTCAGCATGTCACTGAGGGCAAATATGCAGAATGATTATTATTAACTTAAAATGAAAGTGTATCAATTGAATGACAAGAAAAAAAACCTATTGAATGAAATATAATTGTTAGTAGCAAAAGTTTATGTCAAACTGATTTGTTTTTGTTAAGCATTTTAGTAATTGACAAACAAATAAAATAATAGTTGTGCCTCTCTTCATGATTGGTCAATTTTATCTCTTTTATGGTTGGATGATTTTGTTTTCTTTATGATTGGCTTATTTTGTGTTGTTCAAAGTTTTTTTTTAAGTATTTTCCTTTCATTTAAATTTTTATATATTTGACAATATTTTAGTATTGTCTTTCCTTCAGAGTTCTTTTTTTCAACATACTCGTGCACACACACACATGTACACACAATCATATGCATTTATATATATACATTTTAATATAAGTATTATATATAATTTGAAATTGCTTTTATTTTATTTTCTGTGTTTTTTCTGTTTTATTCTTCAGTTTTTTTTCAAGTGAATTTTGGACCAACACCTGTTCTATAGCTGTGGATATCTCACCATGCTATGCCATACTAGATGGAATCAAGATCTTAGACTACACCTAAAATGAAGTATATTATTAATTCAGTAAATAATATATTTTATTTAAACATTTTATAATTTATTTAAATAATTATTCTTCATGAATAAATCCAGCAATTTTGTTTATATATTGTATATAATTTCTTGTCCTTTGTAGCTCAATAAATTTTGTTCTTTTGTTATCTTTCCTAAACCTTGTTCTACCATCCATTTACACAAGCTTGGAGGTTATGCATTGTTTACTTCTGTCCCTCTTAAACTTCAATCAGTCCTGTGAGTATCAAATTTTCCAAGCATTATATATCCCAGAAATTTCAACTCTCTTTTCCTGATATTAAGTATAAGTTTCCTTTTAGATTCCATTTTCTCTAAAACTTTGTCATTGCTCACATATTCATTCCATTTTATTCTCAGTATGCTTCTGTAGGACAACATTTGCTTTAAGTCTCTTTTTCATCTATGAGGAGATTGTCTAGCATTCACTGTGATCCAGGAGGACTGATAATTCAATAACATTTCAGTACTCTTTTCTTTCTAGTTTCTTAATACTTAGATAAACTTTGGGAAGGCATCTTTTGCTGTACCAATGTCCTTCAGATATCAGTATTTCATTTTCCATCCACTGTTAAAATATTCCTAATTATTTAAATTGTTGTACTTGGTTGATTTTGGTCGCTCCAATTTGTAATTTGCATGTTAGGCTGTTCCTTGGAATGACAACTGTGCATTCTATCTTCTTCCAATTGATGTTTAGTCTTTTTTTCTTGCTTTCTTTCAATACCTCCTGTCAGAATTCTGGTAGTTCTCTTTCTTTATATACTTATATTCTCATACATTTATATGCTTATATTCTCATACATTTATATGCTTATATTCTTATATATTTATATACTTATAGCCTTGTAGTTCTCTTTCTTTATATGTTTATATTCTCATACATTTATATGCTTATATTCTTATATATTTATATACTTATAGCCTTGTAGTTCTCTTTCTTTATATACTTATATTCTCATACATTTATATGCTTATATTCTTATATATTTATATACTTATAGCCTTGTAGTTCTCTTTCTTTATATACTTATATTCTCATACATTTATATGCTTATATTCTTATATATTTATATACTTATAGCCTTGTAGTTCTCTTTCTTTATATACTTATATTCTCATACATTTATATGCTTATATTCTTATATATTTATATACTTATAGCCTTGTAGTTCTCTTTCTTTATATTCTATCAAGATTGACTCATCTGCATATCTTATATTTTTAACATTCTCAAAGACCTGTTTCAACTTCGGAATATTTGCCAATGACTGAATGAAGTATTTCAAAAGTATCTGTAACAGATTTGCTGAGAACCATTCAAAATTTGATGTATACATGTTGCCTGCATTTATTGTAAAATCTTCAGAGCTCTTTCAACACAGGAATACAAAATTTCACATTTTAGTTAAACATAAATAATAATGAATATAAAAACATAATTAAACATGGTTAGATAGCAAAATGCATAATTGTAGACTGACTCAATAGGCGAGGTAAAAGTGAGTATTATGTGTAAACATTTCTGTTGGATGGTACAATCTTAGCATAAACATGCTGGATAAAAAAAAATTAAACAAACTTAAAATGTGAAAAGAAACTTAATTCTTTGGATTAATGGATTGAGTGAGTTGTTTTTTATGGTTTATCAACCTTTTGCAGGATATTTAAAGCCAGAAAATATTTTAGTTTGTAAGGATTTTTTTGAGATAATAATGCTTTAGGATTACAAGTCCTAGTAATCATCCATTACTATTGGCTGTTCATACCTTTTTGAAGGGTATTTGCACTTATGTGAATATAATGAACCTGACTGGAATTGGAACTTGACTCTCCGATTTCCAATTCTGAGCCATTATCCATTATACCACTTGTATATCCAAACTTACAACACCTGGTATTCTTAACCAGTCACCCATCTATGTACAAATCAGACTTGATGTTGCTTAACTTTGGTGATCATATGAAAACTGATGTTTCCAGCACTTTATTCTTGGAATGCATGAGAATATTGCAAAGAGATTTGCTTCCCATAAATAAAAAGTTGTTTTCTAAAGAGGAATTTTTGAGATGTCATTTCTCTACCAAACAATAATCACTGCTAACACTGCAAAAAGCTGCCAAATATGGTTTGAGAACAAGTCTCCATCAGGCCCCTGTTTTGGGTCATGGATCAGATTTGAAACCTATTGCCTATTTCTGGTCTCATATTATGGAAACATTGATACTAAATTGTACATTCTGTATGTAATTATATATCAGCAGGTATAAGTATATGTATATATTGTTGGTAAATATCTGTTAGACTTAGTAAATTTGAATATTTATTTCCTCGTATTCAGTAATCAAAGTGGGCTGAATGCACAATAAATGGCTTGCAAGATAATCTCCAGAAATACTGCATTCCTGCTAAAGGCTTGCCTGTAGATGAATTAATATGAAAAAAACATAAATTCTATTTTCTTTTTTATGTGAAAATTCTAACTATCATATAATGCTTCAATTTAGGAATAGGAGGTTCATTCCTAATAGATAACTCAAAAGAAATATCAACAGATACTAGCCTGGCCTCTTGGCTTCAGTCACTTTCCCATTGCAATAATATAGCTTCTCTGTGTCTTTTCTATAAATACTTTCACGGTAATTGTTCTGATGTATTTTCCTCTATTGTACCTAGACTTAACAAATTTAAGCACAGTACAAGATGGGTGGTAAGGTGTCATCATTTGAACAGCTGAAATGGCAAGAGATGTGACCGTAAGTTCTATATTAACAGTTTCTTCTCTTGCACTTCTCATTTGTGGAATTCTATTCTGACCTCTTTCATTTCAGTCAAATTCGATCTTCAAAAATTTAAATGCAGTGTCAGTTATTATCTTGTGTTTTTTTAATTCTTCTTTTATTGTTCTCTCTCTTTAATAATGTCATTTTTCTCATATTCTCTCACATTCAGTAACCTCATATGTCTTAGTGACTTTATTGCCTTTCTTGAGTGAAATGATCAAAAAAAAAAGAAAAATTGAACCTACTCAAGTTAAGAAACAAATTTGATCAAAATAAATGATTACCAATATCTTTGTTGTTTGAAGATTTGAGATTTTTGAAGTTTGAATCAAGTCTATGTACGAACGTTAATCATAAGATTTCGCATAAATCCAAAGAACTAAGCATTAAAGGAATTGGTTCTTGAAAGAAGATCTTGTGAAATTTGTCTTGTGAAATTTGTCTTGTGAAATTTTGCAGTAAAATTTTTTAAATGAGATGAACAACAACAACCAAAAAGTAAGCAATTAAAAAAATGTTTATTGTTAAAGACTTGACAAATAATATATACTCCATTATGAGGATAGACTTAGAAAGTACATACAGAAAATATGCTTTTTGATTGGATGTTTATTTTCAACCAATCCACAAGCCATTTCTGCAGACAAGTGAATAATGTGTGGATTTTACTTTTCTGAAGAATTCAACATAAAAAAGGAAAATTCTTTTATTTTTTGAAAGAAAAATTGAAAGTATTTAAAAACTTCCATTGAGCTAAATTCCTTGTCTTTTGTGAATCATAAAGGAATATTTCTTTTTTCTGTATTAAATATTTTTTAAAACTCATATTTTAATCTCATTCAGAAAAAAAAAATTTCTGTGCAACTTTTTCAGGATTTAGGATCAAAATATTAGTGCAAGTTGTTACAAAACAAAATTTCCTATGATTTTGCTTACTTTTTTTTAAATAGGTGATTGACATATGCAGTATTTACAAGGCATATTTAGACAGTATCACAAACATGTATATATTTTTGTAATGAGCTTAATGCTTCCAACCAGAAATTTTATTCCGGGAGCCACAAAGATGATTATTCATTATTTATAAAGATGACGCAATATTTGAAGTATTTCAAAATATGCACACAAGTCATCAGTGAGAAAAGCAATTAAAAACTTATTATCAATATTATAACAATAATATAAAAACTTTCAAAGAACATCAGAAATCTTAATGAGAAGTTGGTAGACTGAAAACTTTATCATGAGGAAAAGCTCCCCATCTATTTAAATGTCTAGTCACACAAATGGCAAACAGGTAAAGTCCATGGATATCCAGTCCCATTTTAAACTTTAATATTTAGTAATTTGCTTTAAACTCCTGTCTTAATAGTAAGTTTGGTAGGTTCAATAAGGTCAAATTGGCAGCTGATCTCAAAAGTGAATTAAAATCTGTTGCTAATTGTGGTAAGGAATGGTAAGTTAATTTTAACAACTCCAAAACAAAACTGCTTTCTGTTAAACATCTGAGAGACTCGTTTCTGCTTCTCCTCAGCATGGTTGATGCTAACCTCCAGGAGAGTGACTCATGGCTAACATCCTCTGCAGATGAAGTGGAAAGATTATATTGAATCAATTGCTAGGTCTTCTGCTAGGCCAGTTGATTCCTTGTGTTAGGCTAGACAATTTTTCTCTCCAGAATCTATCTTACATATTTATAAGTCTACCATTCATCCATGCTTTGAATATTATTGCCATATTTGATCTGGTGCTGCTTCTACTTTATATTTAGAGATTCATGATAAAATCTAGAGAAGAATCTGCAATGTTATTGTTCTTGACCTGGCATCTTGGCTTCAGTCACATTGCCACCATATTGTAACTTCCTTGTACCTTTTCTATAAATACTTTCATGGTAATTGCTCTCATGAACTTTCCTCTTTGGTACCTAGAATTTATTAACTAGATTGGCAATAAGCTCCTATTTTACAGCTGAATTGACAAGATGTAACCATAAGTTTTTTGCTAACAGTTTCTTTTCACACACTTCTCACCTGTGGAACTATCTTCTGGCTTCTTGCTTCCCAGACAGTTTTTAAATGCAATTTAAATCATTATCAACTGTCTTCAGGATTTCTCTTTTATTGTTTTGTCTCATTAATATATGTTTTTCTTTATCTAATTCTTTCATATTCTGTACTCCCTAGTGTCTTAGGGGCTTTAATGCCTTGCTTGGGGTGAATAGATTTTGAAAATTTAATGAAACTCACAAAAATAGTTCTGTGATTTGTCACTTGTTGGAAAAACATTTATGAGCAAATATAAATCTTATTAAAAATCAAAATTTTACTTAATTTTCAGAAAATCATAAGAGACAATCTGTCTTCATGAGAAGTCTAATGGTAAAAGTGGTTTTTTTTTAGAAAAGGAAAAGACAAAACAGGAATTTCAGTTGCTAATAAAAATAAATTAGAAAACAAAATTATTTTTTGCTCAATCAAAAAACCCAGCTGTGATGACCATTTGTAGATAAGTTAAGTAGATAAGTGAAGTATTTTATTATCTTTGAATCTAGCAGACATATTTTAGATCAGGGTAAAATAATGACATGATTCATGGAATTCTTGTAGATTTGGAATATGTGTTGTAGTGAATGATAGAAATACAAGAGAGGGAAGATTCCAATCAAAGAGAATAACAGGTTAGAATTCTTGGATATATCTCAAATGTTGCAGTGAATGGCAAGAGGTGGAAGATTCCAATATAAGAGGCAAATAAGATAGTACAGTATTTACATTAGTCGGACTATTGTCCTCATCTTTGTCGCCATTTTTGTCACAATGTTTCGGCCGTTGTACGCTCCGGCCTTCTTCAGGTGGTTGGAATTTCGAACCAAACCCTTTATTTCGATCACTGGGGTAGACTGTTCCTCAAGGACACATGGCACAGTGGATAAAGGCGTTGGTTAGATCCAGTGACAGACCCAAAGAGTGTGAGTTCAATACCCTGTTCAGGCAGTGGAGAACTTTCAGAGGGAAAATTAGCAGGCGATAACTGATAACTGACATCCATCAAACATGGCTCGTGGAACTAGAACAACGGCCGAAACGTTGTGACAAAAATGAGGACAATAGTCTGACTAATGTAAATACTGTACATAATACAGCATCTCAGAAATATAGACAAATAAGATAGTATTGCTATATAAGTATTTTCAGACCTTTGCGACATCATGCTTCATCCATGGAGTTAAATCTCAGATTCATATTACATCCACTGTGAAATAATATGTCCATATATCATACGTCTCTTTCCATATCCCTCAACCGTTGAGCCTTGCAATGGATGAAATTTAGTAAAATATAAAAAAATATATATTTTTTTAAGCGTCAGAATTGTGAACTATCCATAGTGTGGAAATTAAAACCCTGTGAGTGTAGGTCAATAATCTGTAGCTTGAAACAGTTATCAGCTGAACTTTGATCTGAATTTTTCATTGTATAATGATCAGTCTATATTATTTTTTTTATCTGTTTAGTCAAGCAAGCTCGGACATTCATGAGTCTGTCATGCCAACCATCATGATCCTGCAACAAGGTCAGAAGTTCATTAGGGTGGCATAACATCCATGGTCAAAATGTCAGTGGTTGCTGGGCAACCAGCCTTTCTTGTGCCATGGCTGGATGTCCAGAGCTGTAGATCACTCACAAGTTCTTGTTTTTCTCTCCAGTAGTGTCCTGCAAAGTTCATTCTGAATTCATATAAGATTGTAGAAATATCTGGGATGGGTCTGTAGAGCTGTAATTTAGTTGGATGTTTCCAAGAGATATTAAGTACAGCTCTCAGCATTTGAGTGTAGGTTCCATAAGGCTTAGAATCTAGGGTTTTAGTTAATGTCTAAGCATTTAGGCCTCTACAGTGGCAGGAAAGAATCTCTGTTTGAGGTTGTCTGGTAGATAAGATTTCCAGATTGTATCTGTTTTATTCAAGGTGGTCCAGGATTTAGCTAGGCGAATTTTTACATTCTTTTCAGTAGAATGGATAAATGTTTGTTAATTGTAATGAAAAGTATTTTCTTGACAAAAATATTTATCACTTAAAATATGTTTTTTTAAACATTAGCCTGTAGACATTGATTGACCTACAGATGTTTGAATTTTTAGTATAAGTCAAAAAGTATTTTATTTCTGTAGTAAGTATCTTTTCTGTGAGAAATTATTTTAAAACTGCATTTGATGCATATGGTTTGGGTATTTCTTCTGTGTAATTCTTCATATATTGAAAGGATGTGAAATGTCTACATTAAAAAGACTTGCATTTTTTGTCCTGAGAAAGATAAAAAATACAAAACAGACATAACAATGACAAAATTATTTGCATTTTTATTGTTTATAAGAGCAAAAGAAGACAAAATAGATAATCTTTTAAACAATTTCTTGATATTACAAAACGTAAGTTTAGGATGATGCAGTGGAGACCTGTCCAAAATTATTATCAGAAGAAGCAGACATTTTTATTTTTTCATATTCCTTACTTTCGAAAACTCAGATCTGTATCAGTAGCTCAAATTTTTATAGCATTTGAAATCAATTTTTTCATATTTTCTAACAGAGTTTCTAGAAAATTTAATGTGGAAAATTATATTTAATTATTATATTTAATTATATTTAATTATTATATTTAATTATATTTAATTATTATATTTATATGTAAAGTACAGAAAAATTATTATATTTAATACTGTAAAGTACACAAAAATTAGAGAGAAATTGAATATAATATTTCTGAAACATTGATCCTATTCTTTAAGTAAATTTACAGAGATCACAGTGGGATGTGGGGTCTGAACTATACTTTCTTAGTGTGACTATCTTCCAATATACTTAGAACTTCCTTTTCAGAATAAAATGACTCTAAGGAAATAGTCTTTATAAATTGATTATACTTTCCTCTGTCTTTAATGACCACACTTTTCGTACTCTGAATAATCTTCATACAAGTTGTTACTTTGATTGTCTAAGATCAAAGCTGCCGTTATTGAAACTCAATTATGCTAACCATTTTAGCAAAGATGGCATCTTTAGATTAGTAGACAAATTCTTTTTCTTCAATTCTTTGGATATCTGTTAAATTGGATTTAATGTTTCTTTTTGAAATAAATTACCATAATCAGGATTTTGCAATTCCAAGCTTCAATGATTTTCAATTGATTAGACCAAACAAAATTGGAAGAAAAAAAATGTTCCCATTTAAAAAAATGAAACCAACCCATCCAAATTGTTGATTAGAGTGAGTTTTAGTTATTGACAACAACAATGCTGCCCTGATTGAATATTGCAATTCGTTTTCCTTCTTTATTTCATTTAAATTTTTACAAACTAGACAAATTTGATAAATAAATAAAAGAAAACATCACGATAGAATTATCTAAATATTTGCATAAAAACAAATGACAAAAGAAATTTCCTGATTTTTAAATTAGTCCCAAATCTGATTGAATGAAAAACCAAGAGGGATAATTTTGTGTCATTTGATTAAAGTTATAAACAAAGTAACACATTTATTTTCCTGTGAACTTGATGAAGGGAAAATAATTGCATGAAGTCAAAATGATATCTTCATCATCCACTTTTATTTCAAGCAGACACATTTCTAAATTATGATTTCTTCAGATGGGAAGAGTTTAAGAAATACATTCAGAGATTGTTCCAGCAGACATTTGCAGGATCAGCAAATCTACTGGATTTTCTAAGCAAAACAATAAAAGAGCCTCGATTATTTTTTTCTTGCTTGACTTGCATTTCTATTATATTTCAGGTGACATAAATCTAATCAGAGAATATTTTCTCTTTGTGTCGCTTTTTGATGACAATAACATTAAAACCTCACAGAACACAAATTCTTTTTATGAGATATTTTAACAATTCATTTTTAAAGTAGTTTATAGTTTTCGTTTTCCATTTTAAAATTTAAATTTGAAAGGGAAGAACAGCACAACTAGAACAACATTAAAGCTTGAAGAATTTAATTTCTCTATTCACTGGTATTTTTATTTTGTGCCATGTGAAGTCCAAATCTATAGAATGATTACACAATGGGACGATGCGATAGTTAGGAATGAAATACACAAGAAACAATGTTCACAGTTATGTGCAGAGGTTTAGTGATGTCTGGTGATGCCTGGGGCCAACTCCTTGATTGTATTCCCCTAAGACTCAGGTGGGTGGGGGGCTTATAGGGCCTATTACTGAGAAATGTGAGAAAGAAAGACATTTCAAATATTTAAAAACAGATGAAACACGAAATAAACAATTTATTCAAATTAAATATAAACTAAATTTTTATTTCACTCTTTGATTGGATGCCCTCCTAATATGGATGCCCCCGGGGGCCATTGCCCCGCCACTTCTTCACGTTTACTGGATGTCGAATGATAATAAGGTAAATTTATTCCCTGATTGTTAGAAGAGAAAGGAATCCTACATATATAATGATAATTTTGATTTAGACAAATCACTCTCTCTATCTCAATCCTGTACACTCCATCTTGGGAGTATCGACCTACAGGATGACTACACTAGATGTTGCTGCTATGATTTCCATACCAAATAGGTTTTTCATGGGATAGAATTGATAGCTCCATGCCCTGGTTTTGAATTCACAGTTGTCCTTCTCCTAAAGTAGTTACCAAATCAAGGTTGAAGAGACAAGTCTGCCCTACTATCTACCCTATAGCTAGTTAGATAGAGAAGTGATGAATTCATATCCTTCCTAAGAGTATTAGCACAAACAAAAGTGAATGTAACAAAACTTCTAGGGAATTTGAACTTAACTTATAGGAATTAAATTATATATATATATATATATATATATATATATATATATATATATATATATATATAAATATAAAAGTGAACATAGAAATCAACACTTAGAGGTGACAGTCTGTTTCATGCTAGATGCAATCATTGGGCCTGATGATTGCATCTAGCATGAAACAGACTGTTGCCTCTAAGTGTTGATTTCTATGTTCACTTTTATATTTACACACGTTCTATCTCTAATATTGAGCATTTTATCCCATAAATATAGCACACTTTAAGACTATATTTCTTCATATATATATATATATATATATATATATATGTATACATATACATATATATATATATATATATATATATATATATATATATATATATTTCAACAAATAAAATCCCATCAGAAGGTTTGTTGGATAAACAATCCTTACTTGGCAGACATAGTTGTAGACCTACCACACGATATTTTGGATCCTTTAAAAAATAAAAATAGTTCCCTTCACCACAGCCACAAATTCAAGAAAATGATTTTCTCAAGCAAGTGTGAAATTCTGTTCTAACTAATGAAAACCTTGTATTCAAAAAGTTCCCGTTTTGGATCATCCTTAAGGATATAAAAATAGAAGCATACTGCTTCTTGAGTTCAAACCAATTTTGGAGGCCAGTTTCACCAACACATGCATACACTCATGCACATGCACCCCGACACATACACACAATGGAAGAGATGACAGCCTACAGTCACTGACTAAAGTTTTATCCACACACACAATAGAAGGAAATAATCTGCATCTGCTGACTAAGCCCTTGTCAATGAAGTTACAAACACATTAGGCTGATTGTGTTGAAGTAAGTCTGTCCACACATTTCACACACCACTAAGAACACTTAATTACTTTATAAAACAAATCTCACTGCAAAGGAATTGAACATTTTATTACTATTGTATATTTCTGAAAAGAATATATAAATGCCATTTCAATAGATGTTCTGCTTTTACTTTTCTCCTGAAAATAACCTTTTTCATGTTTCATTTAAAAGATGTGTTGTTGTTGTTCAATATTTGGAATGCAGACACACAGATAACAACAAAAACCTGGGTAGACAGATCTCAACCAAATGACCAATTTCTCATTCTGAACTGCTAATCATTACACCACCTTCACACCCATTTAGAAAAATATATTCTTGTTAAATTCTTAGCACAAGGCCAGAAATAAAACTGATCTTTGGGGCTTTGTAAGAAAATAATTTGTTTTCTTTAAATCTTAATTCTTCTAATCTTATACTAGGTATCATATATATATATATATATTTTTGAATTGGACAAAGTCCGACAATTTATTTAAAGACATTTATGGTATGTTTAACATTCTTTTTATTTGCTTAAATACTTGTATCTATAAAAAGAACGTTAAACATATTATAAATGACTTTATACATATATATATATATATATATATATATATATATATATATATATATATATATATCATTAAAAACGACTGGCAAGGTGCTTTTATTTAGTTTTTTATATAATTTCTCGTGCGATCTAATAATGTTTTTCTTTTCAGATGATGAATTATATAAAAACTGTCCGAATGTTCTTTTTAACCAAGCGCTTTCGGCTATACATTTAGCCATTTTCAAGGATTATATTTCAACTGTTTGAATTCGGACAGTTTTTATATAATTTATCATCTGAAAAGAAAAACATTATTAGATCGCATGAGAAATTATATAAAAAACTAAATAAAAGCACCTTGTCAGTCGTTTTTAATGAAATGTGCATGAAAGAAGAATTGCTGCCTAAATACACAAATATATATATATATATATATATATATATATATATATATTTTTGTCATCCACAGACAGACTGTTTCACTGTTTCACAGCTCATCAGTGTGGCTAGACGTCCGGTAGCCTCTAGCTAGGATCGAAACCCGACTGAATTTGCGTCAGTCGCAACTTCTCCCACTAAGCTGTCGACGCACGGCAGGAATGAAGGTGAATTTTAGCGTGTTTATTTTTAGATTTTAGATAAACACACAGTGACTGACAGTGACTCAATTCTGCCAAAGAGTCATGCAATATTAGCTTAAATAGTCACTTGTTTACAAACTCACACCTCAAACCAGAGAGCTCAACCGAAATTAATATTTCAGGAGCCAATATTTTTGTCATCCACAGACAGACTGTTTCGCTGTTTCACAGCTCATCAGTGTGGATAGATGTCCGGTTGCCTCTAGCTAGGATCGAAACCCGACTGAATTTGTGTCAGTCGGAACTTCTCCCACTAAGCCGTATATATATATATATATATATATATATATATATATATATATATATATATATATATATATATTAGTTAAGAATTATTCAATTGTATTAATTCTTCTTGCCAAATGTTTGGACCTAAATTTCAAATCTTGTAGATAAAAAATTCAGAACAAGAAAGAACATTTAAGTCTCCTTTCAACATTTAGAGAATGTTTGAATTTCTAAGAAAATGAATGTAATTTTCACAGTTCAACAAGAAGTAGATTGTCAGTTAATAATGGCACAGTCAACCAATTACACAAGTTTGTTAGGTCATTTATTCACTGCTTTACTCTGTCTCTCTTGTTCTCAGTATGTCCTGTGAGTGTCAAATTCTCCAACCTTCTTTTCTCATTATGTGCCTTAGAAATTTCAATTGTATCTTTCTAATTCTATTTTAGAAATGCAAGTGATATAAATGAAAACAAAACATCAAAGATGAAAAAGAGAAACATTGAAATATCTAAGTTTAAATGGATTAGCGATACTCCCAACTTTGAAAAAACACAAGATAATTTTGCATGTATATCATTATACAGTCCTGCTCACATACAAGCACACAAATGTTGATGTGTGGCTATTTAGATAAATTTAGATGTTAGTAGATTTTACAAGTACTTGAAAGTTTTGTTTGGAGGGTATGCAGGTAGATATATAATGTTCATTTCCTTTCGAGCCAGTATGCTTATCTTTCAAATCAGCATCAAATTTGTTTCATCTCAACTTCCTGACAATGCTAGAGGCAAAAGTAATATCGCCGTTTCGCAAAACTCGATCACTTAAGACATGCTCTAGGCAGAGTTAACACACACACACACACATGCACACACTCTCACTCAAACACATATCGACACATGTGCATTGTGCATACACATGTGTGTATACACATATATATATATATATATATATATATATATATATATATATATATATATATATATATATATGTATGTATATGAGTGTATATGGGTATATATTGTTGTCTGTATTTATGTGTGTGCATATGTTGGGTTGAATTAGTTTTATGACATACCAACTTTTGATAGGTTATTTCAAGATGAAATCAGTCCAGGTCTGGACTTACACCTGTGGCAGCCCTAAATGATATGAAATTTGATGTCCAACTTTAAAAAGATTTGAGCCCAAAAATTTCAAATAATTATTCATATAATTTTTAATGTTTAAGTGTTAAAGAATAAAATGATAAAATAAAAATAGATTAAAAAAAAACCCAATGAGGCCTCCGGCAGTGTGTGGCCCTAAGCTATAGTTTATACATAAATGCAACACTGAATCAGTCTTTATTATATTTGAGTGTATAAACATCTACTTAATTTGGGAATAAGCAAATATTGATTGTTTATATTTGAATCTATAAACATCTACTGTGAATAAGCAAATATTGATTGTTTATATTTCAGTCTATAAACAATTTCTTGATTTGGGAATAGGTAAATATTGGTAGTTTATATTTGAGCCTGTAAGCATATATTTGGTAGCTGTATTTGCATAGTGGGTTATGCAAGCGTACAAACACACATGCACACACCTAAGCACTCTACAAACACACACACACACACACACACACACATATATATATATATATATATATATATATATATATATATATATATATATATATATATAGGATTAATACAAATACAAATATAAAATTTGTCACTTAGCTGATTGATGTTATTTTCAGCTCCCTAACTCCTATAGACGAACCTTTATATATATACTTTATTTTAGAATATTACATCAAAAACATGTAAAAAGATGCCACACAAAAGCAATTATGCTTCAATGTGTATTGACCCACCCCATCAGGCATTAAAAAATAACTGTTAAGTAGACAATTAAATTGTCTACTCACCACTTATTTATGTGAAACATGATTGCATTGGTGTAGAGATTTTTACATGTTTTTGATGTAATATCCTAAAATAAAGAATATTGCTCTACTTTTGTATTGAGCCCTCTTTTAAATTTAATGTTACGAATGTCAGAATTGGACACTATTTTGTTCTCATTTTATATATATATATATATATATATATATATATATATATATATATATATATATATATATATATATTTTGTATTTAGGCAGCAGTCCCTTTATACAAATTTCCTTGAAAACAAATGCCAAGGTGCAGTGGTTGAATTTTATATATAATTTCTCATGTGTTCGTATTTTTGGGTTGGGGACATAAATTATATAAAAATTGTCCGAATGTTTTCCAAGCGGTTTCGGCTATACTTTTAGCCATTATCAAGGATGGATTTTATATTATTTTTAACTGAATATATGTATTGTTTTATGCATGTATGTAGAGTTACAGGAATGTTTTATTTTCCAAACATGGTCAGCAAATTGTGACCGTGTTTATAGTTGATATTATTGAGTGTTTTTTTTTTATTAATAATGCTTCCATTATTTTTAGCCTTTTTGTAAATGTGGATGATGCTATTATATTTGCATTATCAACGAGTATGTTACAGATAGAGTCTGGTAGGTCATCATGTGTAGTTAAATGAGACCTAATTGAGCTATGGTCAGAAAGATGCAATGTGAGTCTTCTTGTTAAACATGTTGTAGTATATCCATTATAATTATTTACAAATTTGGATTGGTCAGGAAAACAGCTACTTAAGGCAAATACAAATTCGTAAATAATATTGGTTCTCAATAATGTAGAACTTGCAGGTGAATTATTATTTTTGATGATGAGGTTAGCCGTTTAAAATTTTTATAATAAATAAATAATTTTTTTCTTGTTTGTGTTGACTGAAGTTGTGTATTTCTTTATGATATTTCTAAGTGAAGATTCCTATCTGTATATATATATATATATATATATATATATATATATATATATATATATATATATATAAAAAGTGAAAACTTTGAATTTTCTTTTCTCAGATTATTATCATTGAGGTGAGTTTGGTTCTCATAGTATACTTCTCACTTGGCATACATCCCTGAGTTAGATTTATATATATATACGCTTACATAGAAAAGTATTGATCACATCAAAAACTTTAAATCTTTTTTTAAGAAAAACATAATTCTAATTGTAGCTCAAAATGTAAAATTTGAGTTAACCATCATAAACACTTACGTTATTATATATCGAATGCAACACTTAACACGGTTTACGTAGAACTGAGACCAATCTCTCTTAAGCTCAAAGGTGGTTGCAGTTTACCAGCTACTGCCATTGAGCAGACAAGGAGATGATGTTGATGATGATGATGATGATGGTGTTGGTGGTGGTGGTGATGGTGATGATGGTGGTGGTGGCGGTGGCGGTGGTGGTGGTGGTGATGGTGGTGGTGGTGGTGGTGATGATGATGGTGGTGATGGTGGTGGTGGTGGTGATGATGGTGGTGATGATGATGATGGTGGTGGTGGTGGTGGTGGTGATGATGGTGGTGGTGGTGATGATGATGGTGGTGGTTGTGGTGATGATGATGGTGGTGATGGTGGTGGTGGTGGTGATGGTGGTGGTGGTGGTGATGATAGTGGTGATGATGATGATGATGGTGGTGGTGGTGGTGGTGGTGGTGGTGATGGTGGTGGTGGTGGTGGTGATGATGATGGTGGTGGTGGTGGTGATGATGATGATGATGATGATGATATATCTAAAGAGAAATACAGAATTTTTTGTCTATGCCCAAATCTATTGGGTAGTTTAACTAAAATAGTATAAAGCAAAACATTATAAAGCATCAATAATCTAAATTCAGCATTTAATACAGTGCCTTTTATTTGCTATCACACTTGTCAGATATGAAGAATAATTTGAAATAAATTTCTTGCAGAAATTAGAAGCTAATTTATTACTGTTGACAATATATTGGCATTCCTCTGATGAGCTATAATTTGCCCCCATAGATTTTCTATGGGATTTATGTCAGTTATTCAGATAAAGTCAATGTGGTGATGACCTTAGCATTTGTATCACAGTTTGAGAATAAATAAAATCTAAGTAATGTATAAAGTGAACTAAGCTTAATAGTAGCTACAGTAAAAATTCAAATATTTCAATAGTACATTTGAAAAAATATAAATTTTCATTTCTGAAATATTTATTTTTTTTAAATTTTGTTTATAAAAATAATGAAAATAAGTTCCTCAAATTGTTTTATTTTATAAGGAATCTAATTATGTTTATTGATCTCATTTCAAGAAAAACATTTTATTAACACAAATGACTCTCTAATTATTTGATTCGTACTTACCATTGTGCCATGACATATGGCTAGAAAATGCTGAAGATTATGGAACTACTTTAAGAATGCCAATTTTATTAATAGAATTTTATGATATATAAAAAGCAACATCTGAGAAACAAATGCATAAAACAACATAGCAAAGAAAAGAGTCTTGGACTATGCAATGCTAGGTGTCATTATTATATATATATATATATATATATATATATATATATATATATATATATATATAGTCATCCACAGACAGACTGTTTCACTGTATCACAGCTCCTCAGTGTAGCTAGACATCTGATTGATTCAAGTTGGGACCGAAACCTGACTGATTTTGGCATCAATCAGAGATTCTAACCCCTAAGCTATCAATGCCTGGCAGAGAGAAAAGCAAATTTTTATGTATTTATTTTTTTCATAAACATGCCAGTGACACAGAGAACTCAATCCAATTTGGAGAGTCTTGCATTATAAGCAGTAAAAGTGATGTTTACCAATTCATGCTTGTCTCCTCACAGTGCTCGACCAATTATATATATATATATATATATATATATATATATATATATATTAATACATGTTTCATTAAATAATATAGATAAGTGTTGTCTATGTATTTTATGTATATATATATATATATATATGTGTGTATTATTGCTATATGCTGCATGTTTAATTATAAAAAATATCAGAATTCCTTTTGATCTGGTCACCAGCATTTTCCAGATCTGAATGTTGGAGAGGTGACTACAGTATCACCATAAAGGACTGAATTTTGACTAAACAGATGCTGTCATTATCTCTCAAGATACATGGATCCCTATTATATAGGTTATTTTTAGTGGATAAGTGTTTGAGTAGATGTCTGTTTTTTTAAACATTGTCACCAACTGGCCTGGGTTTTCAGACTTTATAGCCTTCAGCAGGGTTCAAACCTGTACCTTGTTTATGTAAGGTTAAATCACCATATAGGCTATCATAACATAGGTTCAAACTCTGCTAAAAACACATTGAGATGTATTTGTTATCTATTGCCTCACTGATTCTGTGAGTAATGCCAGAAGAAAGTTGGAATGATGAATGAAGTTCCAATATTTAAGCATCATTGGCGGGTCTGTTATGGTGTGGGGTGTTTTAGAGGAGAGAGGGCTGGAGATTTGATTGAAATCATAGGAATCATGAAAATTTATGAAAAAAGAACAATATCATTCAATTTTCAAAGATATACACCTAGCACCTGGTTTATACATAATTGGAAATAAATTACCTTTCAACAAGACAAAAATCCAAAACACTTTTAAATTATGTCAAAATTACCAAAAGAATTTTGGAAATTATGGCATGGCTGCCTCAATCTCCTAACCCTTCTCCCATTGAATTGGTACAAAGTGAATACTACATAGCATGAGAGTGAGCTTTTTCAGTGCTTGAAGAATTCTTTGGAAGGTCTGCCATCTACTTTTTTTCAAAAACTGTTGGAAAGAATGCCAAGAATTTGTAAAACAGTAATTAATGTATGTGATTGTTTTATTGATGAAAACAAATTATATGCTGTTGTATGATAATTTTTTATAGTTAAATACTTTTGTCATAATAAAAACAAATACACTCTAGTTAATGTAATATGCCCTTATTTCTTAATAAAATAGAATTTTATTAGTTATTGCATTTAAAATTTAAAACATTATTTAATAAACTGTATTTGTTAAATAAGTTATGTCATGCTGATAAAATATTGAAAAATGCAGTCTTCTACTTACTTTTCTTATCTGTGATTACACCTTTAAAGGTGTATATATATATATATATATATATATATATATATATATATATATATGATGGAAAACAAGTTAAATGCAAAAAAGATAGTGCATACACACCTTTCCAAATTTTATATTTGTTATCAAAAAAAGAAAATTACTCTGAAAAGAGAATTAGAAAAATTGAATGAAAAAGTGTAAAGCAAAAAATGCTGATGGCTTTTGTCAAAAGAGAAGTAATGGGGGATGATTATAACATAAAGACAATTTTTAAAGAATTGTTGAAAAATGGAAAACAGATGAGACACAAAACAGAATAAAGAACAAATGTCAAATCGGTAAAGTCAGATTAGATTTATAGGCAGAAGTCTAAGGTCACCTTGGTGACTGTCACATCCTTAAAGATGGCAGATAACTGAAAAGAAGTTTGGTTGATCTGGGAG
This sequence comes from Acanthosepion esculentum, assembly GCA_964036315.1. Lineage (NCBI taxonomy): Eukaryota > Metazoa > Mollusca > Cephalopoda > Sepiida > Sepiidae > Acanthosepion > Acanthosepion esculentum. Next base: position 80,723,187 of record OZ038505.1, read on the forward strand.
AATTGCAATTGAAGAAATCTTCCCGAGTGGTTCCAGTACAAAATTGAAAAAAAAATAACTCTGAGATTGAGAAGAAATAACTAGGCCAATGGGACATGCACAAACACACATCCATAGTTATGTATATGAATATATAAAGGTGGATCAATAAGTATATAGTCGGACAAACTACCAGCTGATTTTTTATTGAAAATTTTCACTGTATAACATTTAATCTATGAAATTAATTCAGAAGTGCACAAAAGCATTTTGATAAAGTTCAACACAAAAATCAATTTAAACTTCTAGGAAACTTGGGAATTATATTAGAATAACTTGTACCATTTCCTGGGGGCAAACTACTTTTATATGCATAGAAAAGGAATGAAGTAAGCTAAACAAAACAAAATAAAATAGAAAGAAACAAAATACAAGGATGTGTCTTTACACCGGATTTATATAAACTTTACAGCAAGTAGATCCTACAAGATCTACCAGGATTTATTATTGATTGACACAATCTTAGCAAAATTAAATATGCAGATGACTGTTGATGACAGAAAACTGCAGCAACTCCGAGATATGATAATAATGGAAATCCAGTAGAAAAGACTAACTATTAATTTTAAGAATGTGGGTTTGGCTCATGACATTATTTCGGAATTAGAGATGCCAAAATCAAGCAAGTACAGAAGTTTGACTATCTGAGAAGTGTTTTAACAGACAATAGAAAATCTGACACCAAAATCTGAAGTCACATCAGAATAGCAAATTAAGTCTTTCAAAGGTTAAACAAAATGTTAGGAGATAGGAAGAATTTATTATAAGTAAAGAAAAGAGTGCTGAACTGTGGTGTAATACCAATTCTCCTATAAGGGAATGAATGTTGAGCAATTCCCTTACAGATCAAGAGAAGACTTGAGGCAAGAGACATGTGCTTCTACAGAAGGATGATGAGAATACCATAGACTTAACATGTGAATAACAAGGAAGTTTTAAGAAAAATGGCAAAAAAAAATGATGTTTGTTTTAAGAATTCAAAAAGATAGTTGAATTTTCAGGGACATATAATGAGGGAAAGGGCTTGAAGAATTTGACAACCATAGGATATAGTGAAGGCAAGTAATGTCCCTAATGTCCAAACTGGGTTTAGGTGGGATAGTACGGGGACAGACTTTGCTTAGAACTACAAAGGATAGAAAATTGTGGAGAGCAGTGATAACCTACATCCTGAAACACATAAAAATGACAGGATTATGTACATTGCATGTTGGAAAAATTATCTGATGTGTAAAATAAATGTTTTTTCCTACCATTAGGTTGTAGAATTATTTCTAACTTCTTCTATAAGTTGTATATGGATGAGGAACTCTCTTGTCAGTTTCAACCTACAAGGTTAAAGTTCAGTTTCGAACAGATTCACTACACTACACGCACAATTTATTTGATCATAGTGGTGAAGGATTGTGGAAAACCAGCCCCTCTTATTGAAAGAGTTGCTGAGACTGAGGCATAAAATCCAAGGACAGAATGCTGATATTAGAGAAAAAAATACCTGAGAAATCTAACAAATACATCAGAGAATTTTTCCACAGCAAACGAGGACAACACAGCATACAGAAATACCAAAGACCAGAAATATTAAAATCTGTAGTGAAATCAGGAATGGCCAAATTGAACAGAAACAAAGCAGCAAGACCAGACAGAATTGTAATAGAGATGCTGGTAGCCTTAGATGATTTTGGCAATGGCAAGATTATAGACATAATAAAGGGAATATACAACTTTGGTGATATACCTGAAAACCTAAGCCAGGTGCAAATGAGTATGAACTCCATCGGACAATCAGCCCAATGAGCTATATAACAAAACTTCAGTATCTGTCTATATTTCTGAGATGAGGTATTATGTACATTATTTACATGATTCAGACTATTGTCCTCATCTTTGTCGACATATTTATTACATTTCGGTCGTTGTATACTCCAGCCTTCTTCAGATGGTTGGAATGTCAAACTGAAACCTTTATTTCGCTCACTGGGGTAGATTGTTCCACGTGCCATGTTTAATGGATGTCAGTTATCAGTTATCTCCTGTTAATTTCCCTCTGAAAGTTCTCCACTGCCTTAGCCGGGTATTGAACTCACACTCTTGGGTCCTGTCACTGGATCTAGCTAACATCTTTATGCACTGTGCCATGTGTCCTTGTTCTAACCACTCAACCATGTGCATATATATATATATATATATATATATATATAATTATTTATTCAAAAATTATAACATCTATGTTATAAAATCACTACAAAAATAGCCATTTTGTTTCAACACTTCTGGTGTCTTATCAAGTGACGGTGTTGAATGTAGAATAAAGGGTTTTAAAAGGTTCAAATCAATCAAACATCCCTCGCTAGGGGAAACGCTGTTACATAAGCTGCAATGACCAACAAAATACAAGTATATGAGAATTCAAAAAGCTTGACAATGAACTAATAATTATTTAATGCCTTAATGTTGGGGGTTAGAATAAAATAGAATTTATTCTAACTAATAAATATTAAATTATATGATAAAATTTGAAATTAAAAATTACCCATTTTAAAATTTAAATTTAATATTTATTAAGTTTAAAATTATAAAATTACTGAGGAAAAAAGAAAAAATACATATGTTATTCTATTTATTTTGTTTTTATTGAAATTAAGTTTGAATAAGCCATCAACAAGAAACACCAATCCTATACTTGTATATATATATATATATATATATATATATATATATATATATATATATATATATATATGTAAGCAAATGTGTGGATGTAGATCCGACGGTATGATGAAAATGTGGAAAAGACAAAGCAAAATCCGAATATGTGAGTTTACTGTTTTTATTTTGTTTTTCAATAGATATATTCATTAGATATATTCAACCCGTACAGCGAGATGATCCAAAGAGAAATAGAAAAACTACTAAGATTTATTCTAATCTTATCAAGGTACACAAGGTAAACAGTGTTGATGGCAGAATTAACAAAAGTTAAAGAAATATTTGACAAGGTAATGAAGGAAAGCAGTAAGAAAGGACTATTTTAAGAAGACAATAAAATGTCATCATTAAAAGAGACACATCCAATGGCGTGTGTGTATGTGTGTGTACTACATATTGGGAATATCAGAATCAAGCAAGTGATAGAAAATAAAACAGATATCTGAAGTATTCTTTTCTTTTTATGTGCTGTGTCCTTTCAGCCATAGGTGATCATGGCCCTCCACACTTCCCCTATTCCTTCTGGCTCTCAACAGGTTTTGCGTATCTGCCAACTCTCCTGGACCACACACTGCATTCACCTGTCCAAGCCCACCATGTATGTCATGCACTGCTTTGCCTTGTCTCTTTTTGCCCTCTATTCGTCTTGTGAGTATCAGATCCTCCAGGCCCTCCTTTCTTATCACGTGTCCCAGAAATTTCATCTGCCTCTTCCTTATGTTAACATTAGCTTCCTCCTTGTCTGCATCCTCTCCAAGACCTCATCATTGCACACATGCTCGGCCCATGATATCCTCATCATCCTTCTGTAGAACCACATGTCTGCTGCCTTGAGTCTCTTCTTCATCCTTGAGGAGACCGTCCAACATAGGCGGGCAGATGTCACATAGCAGCTCAGTACTTTTTTCTTTGTCACCATAGAAATGCTCCTGTTTCACAGTACTCTGCCCAGCTTCTGGAACGCATCCTTGGCCATCCCAATCCGTCTTCAGATCTCAGCGCTGCACACTTCCCAGATACTTAAACTTTCGCACATGTTTAATTTTAGTGTCCCCGACCGTTAAATCACATTTTGGGCTCATCCTTTTACTGATGACCATGCATTCTGTCTTCTTGTAGGTTATGCTTAGTCCTTTCTTCTCGCTCTCCCTCACTATCTTCTGTAGGAGGTTTTGTAGTTTCTTTTGCTATCAGTACCATGTCATCTGTGTATCTTATGTTGGTAAGGTTGTGGCCACCAATGATGAATCCTGTAGGATCTCCAGTTCCCTCAGAATTGCCTCGGTGTATAGGTTGAATAAGTTCAGTGAGAAGACACATCCTTGCCTTACGCAATTTTGGTATATTCGCTGAGCTCATTCTTGATGCAAATGCATGCCATTTGCTTCCAGGTTCTTGGTTATTCTGATATTTTTTCCAAATATATCAAGGTTGCTGAGTAGTTCTAGCAGGTTCTTGTGGCGTACTTCGTCGAATGCCTTTGCGTAGTCTATAAAACATAGTTATACGTCCTTCTGCATTTGTATTACTCTTTCCGATAACACTCTAAGCATGAATATTGCATTCCTTGTTCCGGTGTCTTTGACGAACCCGCACTGTTCTTGTCCTATCTCTGGCCTGATTCTGCTGCGTGCTCTATTCATCAGAATATGGATGATGAGTTTTGTTATGCGGCTCATTAGGCTGATTGTTTGGTGGAGCTTGCATTTGTTTGTGCCTGGTTTCTTAGGCAGTGCTATGAAAATAGATCTGCTGAGATTCTCCAGTATGTCCCCACTGTTGAAGTATTGCAATATTGAAAGATATCTTCCAGAAACTAATCAAAGTATCAAGAAAAAGGAAAATATTGTTAGAAACAAAGAAAAAGAGTACTGAACTGTTATGCAAAATCTAATCGCCTATATGGCAATGAATGCTTGACAGTCTCTTCAAAGATGATCAAGTAACATGTGACAACAGAGTTAGTTCTTACCAACAATTGCTGAGAATACCATGGACAGAACTTGTGATTAATAAGGAAGTTTAAGGAGAATATGGACTTGAAAGTAACTGCTGCTAATAATCGGAAAATGACAGATTGTTTGAAATAAATTTGATTTGATTTTATGCTTGCGCTTTTTACCATTTCTTTTGAAAATGGCAAAGTTAAAATACTGTATATACTCACGTATCATGCTACTTTTGAAGATCCAATATTGAAGCTAATTTGAAGAGGGTCGCATCATACATGAGATATAAAATTAGCATATATACTGCTGGCCCTGGCTACAGCATTGACCAAACTATATATCCATTTACTGCAGTGAAATTAGCTTCAAAATAAGGTCTTCAAAAGTCGCATGATATGCCAGTATGTATGGTTATATATTTTCTACACTATTTACATTGTTTGGACGGCTGTCCTCATCTTTGATTGTTCTAGTTCCACGTGCCATGGCTCTTCCTGATATCTCGGTATCAGTTATCTCCCTTTTAACTCATCTCTTCAAGTTTTTGTTCACATCTGCTGTATTGAACTCACAACTCTTTGGGTCAAGTCACTGGATTCAACCAATCCTTTTATCCACTGGGCCATGTGTCCTTGAGATAACTGATACTGAGATATCCAGAAAAGGCACGGCACGTGGAACTAGAACAATCTACACTGGTGGATGAAATAAAGGGTTTGGTTTGAAATTTCAATCACCTGAAGAAGGCCAGAGCATACAACAATTGAAACATTGTGAATATGGCAACAAAGATGAGGACAACGTTCTGAACAATATAAATAGAGTAAATAATTACAATACCTCTTCTCAGAAATATAGACAAATATATTTTCTATGAATTTCTTAAGTAAAAATTTCATTACTTTAATATTGATGATATTTTTATGCAAACTTCATTTACAGTTTTATATTTGTATAAGCTGTGTATTGTAATAAAACTGATGTTGTGACGACAAAAATCTATTCATCATTTGGGGACAATGCATTTAATGAACTGTTTGAATTCCAGTTTGAATGCCAATGCAGATTTCAGTTTAAAAAAACCAGGGAAGATGTTAGCCAAAACCAACAGTGATGGACATTTGATGAAAATTTAAGGTTCATGTTGAAAAATAATCCAAAAAACCTCATTCAGCATCAAGTGGAAATATTTCAACTTAGTTAAGAATATTTGGCCTAAAAATCAACTTGAAAGTAAATTCCATTTGACTGAAAAGTAAAAAATAATCCAACATGGAAGATTGCATTATTCAAAGGGAACAGATCTGTTTTTCAAGGCACCATCAATCATCATGAAAAATAGATTAAAATCATTTATCTGAAATTATAACTGGATGGAAATGAAAAATCAACACATGAAATGAATTGATTCTCTATAAGAAGATGAGAATTGTTTGGTGGAACAGGAATGGTTTAATACATCACAGATTCCATCAAAATGGATGAATAAATAATGCATACAGATATAAATATATGTAAACTAGCTTTGCATTCAAACCTCATTGTAATGTTTTGTATATGAAAAGATTTTATTGTATAATGCTTATCCTCAGATTGTGAGAATAACGTAACTAAAGTTGAATTACTTGAATATTCAGAGTTTTTTTACACACTGTGATATTTTGATCTTTGGATCAGGTATTGAGCACTTTTTAAAATTTAATGGAATGGGTCAATTTCAGGATAGACATTATCCCCTAGTTGATTTATACAAGAAGAAATTTAAAAAAGGGCTCAGTACAGAGTAGAGAATATGTATCTGCTTTTAGTTTATGTCCAGATGCTCTTAGCTGCCAACAGGTCATGACCCATTTATAAAAAATAATTTTTAATTATTCCTTCCTCACTTAGTTTAAATTTAACGTAGGCCATATTTGATTGGTTGATCAAAGTAAAGCCCATAAACCTTATAACCCCTGCTTTTTTCTTTTTTTTTTCAAAAGAAAAGGTTGTATTTTGCTTTTAAATCTTAATAAATTGTTCACTCACCAGTAATTTACAATTGTCTGATGAGATGCATGGATATGCATTGAAACACAACTGCAATTGTGTAACAATTTTTATGTTTTTGGTATAATATCCTAAAATAAATAATATATATATATACATATATATATATATATATATATATATATATATATATATATATATATATATATATATAGGAATGATAAAAATATAGTTTTCAGGTATGCTATATTTATGGAGAAAAGTTATCAATATCAGGAATAGAGCTTATGTAAATCTAAAAATAGACACTGAGGCCTCGGGGAATTTCCCAAAAATAGGTAGAAAGCTAATAGGCCAATAGTTAGAATAAGGTCAGATGATTCACCAGATATTGGTACTTACAGACTGGAACAACAGATTAGGACTTGGAGAAGGCAGGAAGGCAAGAGGCAGTGAGTCATTTATTATACAGTTTAGAGAGAACAAGAGCCAGTTTAGAAGCCCACATCTTAATGACTATTACAGGGATACCAAGTCCTAAGTGCAATTTATGCTTTACTTCAGACAAAGATAATTTCTATAGCAAGTTTCAAATAGTGAATTAAAGCAAAAAGCAACAAAAAAAATTAGAATAAGCCAAGATATTTCATTTTTTTAATAAATATGCAACATTTGTTTAATAGAAATTTCATTTTATAAAATAAATGATATCTTACTAAAATCGTCATAAACAGCAATTTTTACCTCCGCCTCTTATGCTCATACCATTGATTGGCTCTTGGATATTGTATTGTGTGTGTACAAGTATTTTAGTAAAAGAAAAAAAAGAAGATACATAAAATTAATATTAAATTTCAGATATTTTTTATGGGGACATGTTTCTCTCATTTTCATCATTGAACATTTTGTCTATTCCCCAAACGATTCTTTCATGTACTTTTGACTTTCATTATTGCACTCTCTTAGCTTTCTGTTTTTCCTTGATGGCTCCCCTTCTTCTCAGGACTATAGCATGTTAGACACAATATCTGACAGTAAATGGCTCTCTGTCTACATTCATCTGTGAACATCTTTGTATTTCAGGCTGTTAATGCTTTTATCATATCAAGGGACTTAATCAAAATCCCATTTTAGTGATGTTTGCTGGTATTCAGGCTTTTAATTATCTGTTGCTCACTCTCTCAATGAAATATTAGATTTTTCTAATTGTTTCCATAATAATTATGTTCAACATGCTTCCTTATTTAATTTATTCCTGATTTCATTTCCTGATTCCTGTTGTCAATCTGAATCATATTGTATATTTCTATCTTTTATATTCACCTTTTTCCAAAAGCAACAAAATCCTTTCTAAACGGTTCCCATGACAACATTGACTAAAAGAATCGTCCTTCTTCACTTCCGAATTTCCCCTTAAAGAAAACAACCATATTTTCTCTACTTGTTTCCCTTCAGTTCTTTCTCTCTGTTAAGTTCTACTATTTTACATGTTTTCTTTGCTTTCCACTTCATGTTGAAATCTTTCAGACAGCAGTCTGATTTTATTAGTATATTGACTAATTAATGAAGCTACTTATTAAATTATTTCATTTGATTTTTACTAATTGATCAAAAAATGTTGAAATAATATTTTCCAAAAATGATATTTTAAAAAAAAAAAAATGTTTATTCAACATCTTCACAGCCTTTGGCACCAAAAAAAACACAGCTCCCAAAAAATGAAATTCAGTTTGTAATTTATGCAAATCAAGCTGCTAATAATAGTCTAATTAATCATGCTGAAAATAATTAATAGTAATTAATATTATTTTAAAACCAATCAAGTCCAGAAATGAGATTTATAGTTGCAATACAAAGTTTAGAAATTTTACAAACACACAAAATGAACACATTGGGGTTAAATGTCGAATCAAGTCAGGGTTAAAGAATATTTGCAATCTTGTAAACCTCGTTTGTTTTTTTAATTAATGGAAGCTCTTTTATCTGATAATCATTTCTTTATTTTAAAATATTATAGGCTGAGGAAAACAGCTTTTAGCATTATTAAAATTATTATTAGCTATGATATTTTTTATAGCAGTCGTAAGTTTAAAGGATGTCGAATCACATCAATACTTCATAACTGTTATTGTTCTTAAGGTTTTCTTCTAGTAAAGACAACTCTAAGAATCAATAGATGCTTGAAAAGTGAATTTATCTCCATCTCCATAAACTCCATGAAATAGTGAAAGAAAAAAACAAAGGCTTTATGTTGCATACACTAATAGAAAATAAATGACTTGAATAGTATGGAAATTCAAAGGTGACCGATGTGTTCCAGACTACCTTGTGCAACATCTAATCAGAATTCAAGAGTAGGTACAAGTCCTACCAAGCTTCTTTTCTAAAGAGGGACTGTGGAGTTGCTATACGTCCTGCCAAGCTTCTTTTCTAAGCATGGGTACAATAACTCTTGTTTTGTTTTTCCCTCCATAACTATGATGGTTGATCCTTATCAGTAATTAATCCCCTTGCACCGGACATAAGACAGCTACAATAATCCTTCTGTTTGCTAATTTTAAAAGTTTTTAATCTTTCCTTAAAAATGGATTTGAGCTGATGAGGCCTGTAAGTCTTATTGAGGATCATCCACTTTCAAACTTGTGGGCCTCGTTCTACAGAATCATGAACAAAGAACAGCACCAAATAACAGAAACCACATCACTTGATGAAGGTTAGGAAGGAAACACCCATCAATACAGGAAAGTGCAATAACTTTTACTGGACTTGAGAAACCTATTTTCCTGAAAAATTGTTTAAGAGAGATTTTATAATTTTCAATTGATGATAGCAATGGCTGCTCAGTCAAATGTTTCTTTATAAAAAAAAACTGCTACTATTACAATTACAATAATATTATCAGTTCTTCTCTACAGTTGTTTTCAAGATCAGTCTTAATGCTTCAAGAATTATTGGTCTTATTTTCAACTTCAGCTAATACAATTTTGTCAGTATTTTTCATAAAAGGTGATTCTTATATTCATTGTGTTTTTTAATTGCCATTTAATTTTGTTTTCTTATAAGAAATATCATCCACAATCTGAAAGATTTTCTTTTTCTCTTTTTTGCATTCAATACAATAACTAAATCCTCTCTCCTAGCCTAGATTGAATGACTTTTTTCAGATTCAAAGCCTCAATTAAACATGACAGCCAGCAGCAGCAGCAGCAGCCTAATCAGCAACCAAGGTTAGGTTTAAAGCTCTAACTTTACTACAGTAAATTGTCTTAGTGGGTAAAAGTGTTGCTTTGTGAATTTGGTGACATAGTGTTTTTGAGTTCAATCCCTGGGTTGGGCAGAGTGTACTTACACTCAGGAGAAATGAGCAAGCAGTAAATGAGCAGTACTAAATAAAAATAAGAACTAGATGATATCCCTTGACATAGGCACTGGAACTATCTACCCCTGTAGATTAAATAAAGTGTTCAGTTCAGAATTCCCTGTAGATTAGCCAGATTGATATAGACCAGAGGAAGGCTTGAGGGCAAAAACAACCAAAACATTGTGATGACAACAACAACAACAAAGAAGTATAGTTCCCTGTTGATTTATAATTATTTATATTTCCATAATGAGTCTTCATGCAAGTAGGAATTGGTAGCTGAAGTGATATTAAGTCTCCTTAAAACTCCAGTGCACTTCTCAGTGTTCGAACTGTTGTCAACGATGCTGTCATTGGATAGTTCCATATCTGTCCTTCATTTTCATCTATTCCAATCCTTTTCCAGTGCTCTGTTAATGACTGTTACTACTGTCATTCTTCTATCCCACAGCCTATTCATGTCTCTGGCAAGGACATGGTACTTATCTATTTTTTCACTTTCAATTCAACTCTGTGGTCTGCCATATTATTTTTTGTTTACTAATACCAGATCTAGTATGAGAAATTTTGGAATTGGAGAAAGATATATATATATATATATATATATATATATATATATATATATATATATATATATATATATATATGTAAGCAAATATGTGGATGTAGATCCGACGGTATGATAAAAAATATGGAAAAGACAAAACAAAATCCGAATATGCAAGTTTACTGTTTTAATGTTGTTTTACTGTCGACGTCAGACGTTTTGGTCTAGTAGATCATCTTCAACGTGACGCCAACCTGACCGAATCCCCCCAAAAAAAGGAACACTGACTTTAGATTTTCAGTTGTTCTGTTTCTGATTAGTCTTGTGTCTATCGTCTTTTCATGTTGACTTAAATATCATCTAATCCTAAGTATGTTTCTAATAACCATGTCCTGAAGATGGTCTACTAGACCGAAACGTCTGACGTAGACAGTAAAACAACATTAAAACAGTAAACTTGCATATTTGGATTTTGTTTTGTCTTTTCCATATTTTTCATCATATATATATATATATATATATATATATATATATATGATATATATATATATATATATATATATATATATATATATATATATATATATATATAGATATATAGATTGATAGATAGATAGGAACAGAGAGAGAGAGAGAGAGAGAAACAGTGACAGATAGATAAGAACACAGACAGATAGATATTATGAACAGTATCTGTGCATTTTAAAACTGTTCTGCTAAATAAAAATGAAGAAAGAACAATGTATTGAAAAATACTGAAACCTTCATTTGACTTTTATGAAACTTAAGATGTATTTAAATTTAAAGAATTAAAATTAATGTGGAATAATTGTATGTGGAATAATTGCATATCAATTAAAAATGTTTTATTTAGTTTCTGTTGATTCTCTTGTATTTATCTGATATAGCATTACAAATTGAATTATCTGCCCTTGACTCAGTTATAATTTATGTACACGTCAAAGGGTAAGATATACATTAAATAACAGTCTTGTTAGAGGTGAAAAAATTGCTATCATTTTTTGCCAGCTGACATCAATTCATCAGAACAACATTACATTTACACCAGACCTCAGTAATTTCATGCCTTTTATAATAAAGCCATATCATTGATGCAATGCACAACCAATTTATCTATCAAATAAGTCCATAATTCACTTCTTTTCCCAATTCTGCTAATATTTTACTGCTTGAACAAATTATTGTCATATTCAGGTTCTTTGAATATGTATATAAAACATGTGCATGTTGTATTCCTTGATATACATAAGTGATTCTATAAAGTGGGTATCATAATACTTATGTTGGGATAGTAAATAAATTTATCTCCACTAACTATTCAAGTTTAGGGCCATGCTTATATTATTTTTATTTTTTTAATTGATTTTTCCCTAAGCAAGGCAGTAAAGCCTCTAAGGGTGTGGAAGAATTAGGAGCAGAAACATTACTAATGAGCAGGAACAGAAAAGTGTAATCAGGGGGACAGTGGATAGTGATTGAAATTGCATTTAAATTTTTGGAGATTAAAGAATGGAGCCAGAAGGGAGTTCCACAAGTGAGAAATGTGAGAAAAGAAATTGCCAGCATAGAATTTACAGCTACATCTAGCCAACTCAAATGTAAATTGATGAGACCTTACAGCCAATCTTGTACTGCATTTAAATTCATAAATCTAGTTACCATAGCAAAGAGCTCATGTGAGAAATTACCATGAAAATAGAATTTACAGCTACATCCAGCCAACTCAAATGTAAATTGATGAGACCTTACAGCCAATCTTGTACTGCATTTAAATTCATAAATCTAGTTACCATAGCAAAGAGCTCACGTGCGAAATTACCATGAAAATATTTGTAGAAAAGACAGAGGGAGGCAACCTTACAGTGGTGGAAAAGTGACTGAAGCTGAGCCACCAGACCAGGATTGATAATATTGCTGATTCTTCTTTGGATTTTATTAAGGAGCTGATTATAACAGTCATTTGATCTTGTATTGAAAATTAATTTCTCAGTGTTTACAAAGAAAACTAGAAATACCTTTCAAACTCTCTTGACTGAGAATTTTATTGAAAGCTGTTTATGTTGAAATTTCAATGATTCAATTAAATAGTTAGAATGTTAGTGTGCCATAGAACTACCATTGAGAGAATCTGTGGTCACAAGATTCAAAGATTTTACATGAATGCAAATGAAAATAAACAGACATTTCAAAGTCTCTTCATTGAAAACTTCTGTTTGAAACCTTTTCATGCAAAATTCCAACTGATTCAAGTAAAGAAGTGTTATATTCCATGCCAATAGGAATATAGACTTGACAAACAAGGCGGATAAAATGAGTAGAGGTTTATTGTATGAAACTAGTACAATAAGAACAAAGGTAACAGTTATGCACAAGGTCGTCGCAAGTCAACCCAGTAGTGAGTGCTACTATTGGAAGGTCGGTAGTTCTCGCGTAAGTCTGAGTCGTACTCAACAGATCCCAGCTAGACAATATTTACCAGCCTCCCCACGAGGTAGGATGTGGCACAAAGCCAAGTATAATGTAGGGTAATACAAGCCCATAGGCTCAGCCAAAAATTCCCCATGTACACCGTATAAAACAAGGTCGAGTAGCTGTTTCTTGAGATGGGACTCTTGCCTTCGACATAGCCTCATCTGGGGATCCTCTCCCCCTAGAGGCAGAGAGTTCGACCAGCACAGCTGGAAAAGATTTCAGCTGGTTTTTATAGTCCGTTGACTTACAGATACTTATAGGTAGTTACTACGTATAGTGTAGTCATTCATGGGGGTGACAGGTTATTCCATTACATGAAGAAGGTTAGAAGTTAAAGGTTGTTGAATATATATCATAAAAATGCATGGCAAGATAGAAAATCTATACAGATATACAAACAAAGCAAAAGGATCTTTTAAATTTTTTTCACTGAAATCTTCGATATTAGAGCTGCTTAAGCAGAAACTCAAATCATTCAAAGACATGGAGTTAATCAAGTTAGAGGATAAAAAGTCTTTTAGACAGACCCAAAGTAGACACACATTCTTGTAATAATTGACTTTACTTAGTGGCACCAATAAAGAACAGACAAAGCAACAATTATTGTATATTTTCATAGCTAATTGGCTGTTTTTAGAATTAAATTCCACTACTTTTGCAAATCATTACAATTAGAAAAGCTTGCTTTGGATACAAAGTATTTACAGTAAGGTTTATCCTTTAAAAGGCCCTGGGGTTACTGGAGGTAAAGGGTTAGGGTTAGGAGACAATTTGTGCAGATAGGAGGGGGAAGATAATAGTTAACCCTAAACTTGAACAGGTTAAGATTGTAGTGATCAGGAAAACATCCTCTTGGGAGTCGGTACCACAGGGCAGTGGTTTGTAGGAAGAAGTTGTTCAAGTGGAACTTACAGCTCACCAATGAATACAGAAGGAATGTGGGTGATTTGCTACCATGTAAATGGCATGGCATCAAGGTTTGAATTGGTGGGACCAAGAATTGTAGTTCTTCCAGGAACTTTCCATGGAAATAGCAAAAGAGTAGTGAGAGGCTTGCCACATCCCACCTGTGAGAGAGAGGGTGGAGAATATTTTGTCACCCACAAGGTCTTGGATATAATTTGTCACCCACAAGTTGCCTGAAAAGTGAGGTCTGGTCAGATATGACAACATTATTCCACTTTTGGCTTGATCTGGCTTTTGGACTCTATCAAGGCTGGAGAGTGCGGTCTGCACAGCTTCCACCCAAATATAGCAACAGTACTCCATTTCTGGCCTGATTTGGCTCTTGTAAAGTTTGAGGATAGTATACGAAGTCAGGTTCTTACTGGAGCGGTATAGGAAACCACCCATTATAGCTGCATCTTTAGCAATGCACTACCTGTCTTTTTAATATTCTGTTCTTGCTTACTACGTTTAGAGCTTTCTGTCATCAGCAGGTGGTATCTTTTAATCATTTAAAGATGATTTTCTGCCTATTGATTTGACTTTATCAGAATTTATTCAGAAAAAAGCAAAATGTGTTTGCTAGGCTGCAAAAATTTCATAAGCCAGCCAAACATCGACATGAATACAATATGGAACCGATGCTAAAGAAAAACAGCAACAGCAATAACAGCAAGTTGCAATATGAACACTGTTTAAAAATGTTTACTGAGACATTAGGTTTATAAGTCTCCAAAATTAATTCACTAAGGTTCCTAAGTGATCCCATGACCCAGTGACACCATGACCCAGTGACACCATGACCCAGTGGATAAAAGTGTTGGTTGAAGTAATGCATTGACCCAAAGAGTTGTGAGTTCAGAGGTGAACAGAGGGAAATAACTGAAACTAATGTCCAGTGTAAGGCAGTGGGAAAAACAAAGGGTTTAATGTTTGATTGAAAATTCCACTGTATATTGGAGTGAATATAGCAATAAAGATGAAGACAACAGTCCGAACAATATAAATAGTTACAATACCTCATCTCAGAAATATAGACACATATTTGAAAATTAAAATAAAATTTCATGCAAAAGTGCTTATTCTTACAATAAAATGTATTTGAAATATGAGAAAATGTATTTAATAGACTTTTTTAAAAATAGTACTTTTGAAAGTTTACCTTGTTCTTGTAAGGAAATTAGCACCAAATATTTGCATCAAAAACCAACAATGAAAAACATTTTTATTTACAATTTCCTTTTGATAAAATCTGTACAAAAAAGACCAAAACAAAACTGAAATCTTACAATCTTCAAAACACAACTTAAATTTTGCAAAATTGACTGAAAATTCCATTAAATGACTTCTGGAGAAATTCACTTGCAAGACTCTGGGGCTTTTTCCTATAATTGACAATTCAAGAATGCTTTTAGTAGCAGTGAGAGAATATTGGCAGACAGGATGTTTTGGAACAAACGAGAGGTCAACTATCTTAAGGACTAGTAAGCAAATGATCATCAAAATTACAACTAATACTTAAGTGTACCGATTCACAAACAGATGAGAAAACAACCACAATTTTTCACCTACTTAACTCCAGTGTTCAACACTGGTGGTAACAACTTAGAGATAGTCAGAAGAACCACGGTTTCAACAAAAGCCAAAGATCATTATGTTATTTCACAAAAGATATTCTAAGAATAGAAGGCATGAATGGTTCTAGAAATTGTCAGTGTTGACTAACTTATGCACAGAAAATGATCTGTGAAAACTTTATATATAATTTCAAAAAATATCTCTTCAAAACCCCCCAAAAGTGTTGAGTTTCTTTTGAACTTTGAGAGCTGTTATACTCTTACATATTTTTTTATCTTTAATTTCCAGTTGTGTGAAAAGTAAATAATTTTTCCAGCATTTTAACCACTGAGCACATAGTCTTTTATTTCTGCATTTCTAGCCATTCTGTTATTACTTTTGCAAGAAATACAACGGCCACATTTTATGCTGTTTTATTGGAAGAAAAAAATCATAGTTTTTGTTAAATGAATAAATTTCTGAATTTCTACTTTTCACAAATCTGTTATATTTTCTATTCTTTTATTATAACTTGTCATGTTTAATGACCAGGTGACCTAGAAATGTCATTTGATGAAAAACAGACAAACAATAAAGAAGCTATGCCTTTAGCAAGATAATTACATAAAAAATATCTTTTTTCTGTTTATCAAGCATTTGGTTATTATTTTTTTTCTCAAGACAAAACAAACTCAGCAAAAAGAGACAAAAACAAAATGGTAAAAAGCCAAATCGCTGAATCTGAGTCTAAATTTCTTTCTATGCTAACAAAACTGTTTCTCTGGTGTCAAAGTTTTAGACAAAAATTCAGATCTTTAAAAAGTTTTGCCTTGTTCATTCTTAGTCTTGAAGTGAAATTTCAATTCTAGTGTCGTCCATTAGCTGCATTACATTGTGGGATTACTGGAGGCAGGCTCAAAAATGTCAAAAATTATCTCTCATTGTTTTTTTTTTATCTTAATATCACAGTGAAGATGAGGATGGCATCTTGAGTAAGTTTCTCAGATAACAAACTGGAGTGAATAGACTAACTAAAGACATTGATTATTATTGCTTTTAGCAGTTTTATATCACCTCTGACCAAAGTATTGGAATTTATTCCATTCTCTAAAGCAAGGTATTCAAAGGTGCATTGGGATAGCGAAAGATGTCTTACAAAAACTAAACAAAATATTAAGAAAGAAGGAAAATTTTATTGGAAACTAAGAAATACCTAAACAACAAAACTAGAATTTTGCTTCATGTTGTCTTTTAATCATTTGCTCTAAAACTCCACTAAATTCCAAAAAGTGAATTTAGTATGAAGGTTTTAGTAGAAAGTAGATACTCTCTTGGTGTACGATCCAGCAGTCATATTAAATTGTACAATTTATAAGGTCTGAATGAAAGTTCTGTCTGGTTTTTGATGTGAAAATGCTAAACATAATTTATTAAGTATTGCCTCTTTATGCTGTTTAGTAATACTAGCATGAGTAATTTATATATTTTTTCAGGTTATAAGAATATATTTCATAAGTTCAGAATTTGCTTGTATATTTGTACCAAACAAAGAACATATTAGAAATCTTGTACTCTATGAGTTTCATAAAGGTGTCAATGCAAATGCAACAGCAAACTCTATCAACTGTGCTTATGGAGTTGAAGCATTGAGTGAAAATGGTTGCCATTTTCCCATTTCAAAACTGGGAATTTTAGTTTCGAAGATGAGCTGAAGGAGGGTCAGTCAAAAGGACTCAATTCAGAGGACTTGGAAGCTGTTATTACAGCAAATCCTGCCACTATGGCAATTCAGTGAGAAATTTCATGCTAGTCATAAAACTGAATTGAAAAGTATTGGAAAGGTTTCTGTGGTTGGAAAAGCAGTCCTGTACCACCTATCTTCAGAGAATCAGTAACAATGTTTAAATTGTTCGTGAGTCATTGCTTACATAAAACTGCGAGTAGCTTTTTTGAACAGGATCCTTACTGGTGATGAGAACTGGATCCTTTACAATAATGTTAAATGCCATCATCAGTGGATGAATCAAGGAAACAAACTTGCTCATCAATTGAGAGGAAAACTTAATCCAAAGGAGTTGTGTGTATGGTGAGAGATATTCAAGGGATGATCCATTATAAACTGTTAGACAATAATCAAGCAACCAATGCTGATCTCTGTCTGCAAACAAACATCTAGAAACTTGTTTACAGACAGAATTACATTCTACGAAGCAAAGGAGGTTATATTGATGACCAAATATTTGTACAAGCATAAGTATCTTCATTAGTAATATACCCAATAAAATTAAACAGAACTTTTATTCCAACCTGATAATAAATCCAAATAGTATGGTCAGCAAAGAGTGTCCTGTCTATTTATGATTACTCCCTAAATCTCTCATCGTTTTCAGCTTTGTTATTTTTCTGACAATCCACAAACTTTTTCACTTGCCATCATATGTAAAAATCTATTTGTAAAGAGGTTCTGCCCACCCCACCAATCATGTTCAGTGATTTATAATTTTAAATTCAGTGTGATGCTGAATATATTGGCAGAACTAATTAGAGGTTGGAGGTGAGAATTGGTTAGTACTTAGATAAATAGAGGGCAGAACAAAAATTTGCATGTGCAATTGGAGAACACCTAATAAATAATCTGATTAGTGCCTTGTATTTTACCAGAGATTTTTTTCCTCATTTTTTAGTGGATCACATTCTGATTACCATTTGAAAGCATTTAATGTTGAATTATCAATGACTGTCAGTCTGCCAAGAGTTATCTGCTCTTAGTTTTTGTTATCTCCTCTTGTCTCTTCTTCCACAGTCCCTAATGTAAATAAAGCGTTCGCCTCGTGCGTTTGTTAAATAAAACATGTCTATGTGGTTTTATTAAATTTGTCTTCCAGTCTGAAGTATCAAGTCTATTCGAAACAAGGTATGTTTCGATCTGATTGATTCTGGACTTTATAATTATCCTTTTCATTTAAAACTATGCATATTAAGTCTAAGCAGCCATTCCCTTTCTAAACAGTAGTAACGGTTGCTGGATCTTAATGAAATTTGAAACAGATTTAGTGCCTCGTATTTTACTAGAGATTTTTTTTCTCAACTGCACATCCTCGATGCAAAAGGAACCAGCTAGCCATTGCACTATTTTGACTTGAATGTCACTATGAACTACAATTACAACAGAAATAAGGGAGAGTGGTGACCACAGCAATACAAAATGTGCTGAATAAATGATGATGTTTTTTTTTCCTCTATGATTTTAGCTGATGTGCACAGATGTGCATAAGATTTGTCCTCAACTAAACTCTGAAGAACAAAGAGTAACAACTTCATTTTTCTTGTTTTTTGTTATATTTCAATTCACCACTTAATGGGGTTTAATATTTCTTCTTTCTTACATCCCCCCCACTTTTTTTAATATATTTGTATATATTATTGAATATTTCAAAAATACTATTTCAAAATGTCTTGTTTTAAAACCATAATAAGATTTTGTATCCCCCAGAGATTATTTAAAGATAATAATGCTTAAATATTAAATAATATCAAATCCTCCTAAATGGCAGTGAATGCTAGACAATTTCCTCACTGATGAAGAGACAATGGGGATGTGATTTAACGAAAGGATACTGAGAATATGAAACATATGAGCAAAGAGAAAGTTGTAAGGAAAATAGAAACAATTCTAATTCAAATCTGAAAAGACAGTTGAAATTTCCAGGCCACATAATGAGAAAAAAGGCTTGGAGCAATTGACACTCACAGGACATACTGAAGGCAAGAGGAGCAGAAGGAAACCAAGTAACCTACCTAACGAGTTTGTATAAATGGATGGCATAGCAGGGACTAGGACAGATAATAAAGGGATAAAGGATAGGCAGTTGTGGAGAGCCACAATCCTTCATGTTTTGAAGGAATATCATACATAAAAGATGATGATAGTAGGATCAACATTTACCAAATTAAATTCTTTATCATGGAAACTTTACAAACTCATATATGAGATTAAAGATTATTAGAATTTGTTTTTAAATTACATTACTACCTATGACCACTATAGAGACGTCAATGTGTCATAAAAAAGAAAATTATAATCAGAATGTGAATATTTGTCATAGAATATGATACAATGAGTATTTACTTGAGAAAGACATGACCTTGTGGGTGATGAATTGTTTTCCACTCTATAACCCCTTACCCACAAACAAAACATCCTCTCACTACTCTATCACTCTTTTCATGTCAGATGAAGGAGCGAACAATATTTCTTGTTTTCACCGGATCAGACCTACCAAGGCATTTACATAGTTGACTCATCTTCAATCCCTTCATAGTGCATTGGTTAGAAGGAACTACCACTCAGATGGCTTCTACCTTAGATTTGTCACATTATGGAACAGACCCCCAAGAGGATGCTTCCACGATCACGACAATCTTAACTTCTTCAAGTTTAGAGTCAACTGTTAATATATCCTGCATATTCGCATAATATGCTCTCTTCATGTATACTCCTGCAGCAATCTCAGTTAGTAACATTCTACTTTGAGTGGCTCTTGGGTCTTGTATTGCATGACCAATACTAAAAAGTCAATGTATGGTAAAAATAAAGTTGTAATTAGAATGTGAATATTTGTCATAAAATAAGATACTATGAGAGTACACTTCAGAAATTGAAATTCCATGACCATTATAAAATTGTCAATGTGCCATAAAAGCTTAATTACACTGAGAAGATTGTGCACATAAGTAAATTTCATGAGAACATTTATGTTGAGGTCATTGTAAAAAAGGAAAACAAATTTTCTTTTTAAGAACTGTCTCTGATGGATGTTTGAATAATTTTCTCTGCAGGAATTGCAATGTGTGGCTATAAATTTATACTCTTTTACAGTTCTAAGGTAAAAGTGGAACACTTTTCTGGTCTTGTGAAATTTGATGATTGAACCTTGGCAATATAGAAATAAATCCAGTGGGTGCATTAAGTAAGATCTGGTGAAATGTTATATGGTCCCTAATTAAATACCTTTTAATTAACAATGTAGCATTTAAATGAAGGATATTAATTTCATTTAAAAACAAGTCTATAAATGAAACAAACTTTCTGTAATCAGGTATATGGCTTTTAATTAAGATAAGATAATGTAAATGATCTTTTCTTTATCATTAATTATGTGAAATAAACAAATGAAGATCTTTTCTGAGATATTTGTTACCTACGGTTTAAAGTAGAAAATATAAGATGCAGTTCATAAACATCTGGATAGCTTTATTTTTTATAATGATTTCACCTCAAGCATAGCAATAAAAACTGCTAGGATGCATGGATTAGGGTTTAGGGTTAGGGTTACTGAGGGTGAAATAGAAAATAGGATTCAAGGAGACAGAAGATAAGTGACATTGCATTTAAGGGTTTGAAGATTGTAGTTGACAGGAAGTCAGAAGAGAGTTTTATAAGCAGAAAGTGCAAGAGAAGAAACTGTTAGCATAGAACTTATGATTACAAGTAGCAATCTCAACAATGAAATTATGAGACCTAACAACCAATCTTGTACTGCACTTAAATTTGTGATGTCAAGGTATCAAAATGGAAATCTTATAAGTACAATTACCATGAAAACATTTATAGAATAAAAACAAAGCTATGTTACTGCAGTGGGGAAGTGGTTGAAGCGAAGATGACAGTTCAGGACAGATAACTCTGTCGATACTTTGTTGGATTTTGTTAAGACTCTCTGGACACATAGCAGAAGCACCAGACCAGATGTGACAGCTATATTCAATGCATCGATGAATAAGATCTGAAGAAAGAAAGTAAGAAAAATAAGGAAAAAAGTACCGAAACAAGAACTGAAGACAAAAAAATTGAAAAGAAAGAAAAAGAAAATCCAATGAAGAAATAAATGAAAGACTGAAAGAAAGAAAAGACGAACAGAAAAGAAAAAAGAAAAAAAAGTAAAAGAATATAAATTTGGAGATATGTGAGTTAAGTGAATAGAAAATGTTAAATTTAGAAGAATGAAAGTGAAAAAGAAGGAACATTTCTGATAATCTGATATGATTCTATTCCTTGTTGAAATGGGCCCCATTCTATGACACCTCACTCAACCTCAAAACAATGGAATCACTGCCTGCGCTTAGCGGGGATGTTTCATTACATTATTTCCTTTAAATGTTTTCAAAATAAATCCTTATTGAATCAATTCGACAAACGTCAACAAGGAAGATTACTTGATGCCAATTGAATGAGAATCAGGGAAGAAACAAAGTTTTGCTCAAATCAGATAAAAACGAAATGATGGAACAAAGAAATGAAAAAAAAAAAAATGAAGGAAGTACATCAAATCCAAAAATGAAATTTGGGAAACCGTTATATTTGTAAAGGGTGAAGAGAATTTATTTGCACTGAAAATATTGAGAGCTAAGCAGTTTTTTTTTTGTTGGGGTGGGGTGCAGTAGGTACTTAACAAAAAAATTATCTGGAAACCTTATTTGTCATGGGTTAAAAATAACTATGTTCAAACTGAAATCCTATTAAAAAAATGTAATTTATTTGATAATTCTAAATTTGGCACAAGGCCATATTCATTGGAAAAAAAACGATTATTAAGGAATTTATTAGCCTTGCTCATTAACCACAATACTATATCTGCAACGATAAGGCTAAGTAAATAAACTTTGATAATAATCTGCTGCCCTGAATGAAATATATCTTCATTTGAACTTTTTGTAAAGTACCATTTTTAATGACAATTTTTTCATCTTTTAGGTAGATAGAATCTTTGGAATTAATATTATGAAAATCCAGAACAAACTGTAGCTTTAAAAAAGACCCATCACATTCTATAGAAGATTGCTATATCATGTAGCAATGTTGATATGATCATGTAGCAATGTTTATATGATCATGTAGCAATGTTGATATGATCCTGTTGCAATATTGATATGATCTCCCAAAGCAGCTGGCAGCCAAGAAATACATAGACATTTTGCACCAACAAATACAGGTGATTAAACATTGTCAAAAACCTGTGTATGTAGAAGTTTATGAAACTTTATTTGACAAATTCAGCTTTAGCTCTGAAAATGTTTAGTTTATTATAGTGGATAATTAGAAGCGAGAGGGAAGATGGGCTGCACTTATTTTATTACCACAACCTGCATGGCAGGATAACAATAAAATTTAGCTTAGAAAAGATTTGGGAGATGAAAATAGTGATATTCTCATAGGTTCCATTGATGGGGCAAAGGTTTATTAGCTTGTGGGGTTATTCCTAATGCACAAGTTAAGCAGAATAACAACTAAAGATAATGCGCTTTCTAGGAATGACAAGGACAGGGTTGTTTTTTCGTTCTTTAATAATGTTCCTCTCTTTCTTATTCTTTCACACTCAATAATACCCTTGTTTGTCAGTGGATTTACCACTTTAAAAGGGATTGATATGATTAAGATATATATATATATATATATATATATATATATATATATATATATATATATATATATATCTCAAAGTGGACATTGAAGTCAACTCCCAGAGGCAACAGTCTGTTTCATACTAAATGCAATCATCAGGCCATGTGCATTGTGTTTTTGCTTAACTTTTTACATATATAGGTCAGTGATGGATTGTGGGTAGTCTATTGTATTATTCTAACAGTTATTTTGGTGGGCGTGGTTTGTTAATTTCTTTATCATTTACTTAGGTTATTTACTTATTTATTTGTTTGGATTAATTTATTTTACTTGTCTTTTTCATTTTAATTTATTTTATTTTATTTTCATTTATTCTTGTTCATCTCAGTCTTTGATTTTTAAGTAACGTACTAAAAATTTGTTCTTATGTCTGCATTTTGAGATGAGTTCTGATCATTTATTTAGTAGTTTGTTTTGGTCTGGGAAGGTAATTATAGCTATTTTTACTCCAGGAAGAGTTTATAGTTTTTTGATTGATTGTTGTATGCTGATGTTCTTTTCCTTATTTTCCAGGATATTTTCACACTCAATCGCAGTGCCTTGTCAGTTGTCTTCAATATATATATATATATATATATATATATGATTATAATATATTTTTAAAAAAAATATGATTCCTTCGCTACATAAAAGTTCTCATGTTTCAAAAGCGAGAGCCGAGACCCTCAATATAACAATGAAACATGAAAACTCTTATGTAGTGAAGGAATCATATTTAAAAAAAAATATTATAATATAAGCTCTACTTCTGTATGGAGTACTGTCTTTTTAAAAATAAAAACAAAAATACTAAAGAACTCCGGATTATTCACCTAACATGTTCTTTCCTATTTTCCTGCATACCTGCACATATATATATATATATATATATATATATATATATATACGTATATATTTATATATATATATATATATATATATATATATATATATATGTATATATTTATATATATATATATATATATATATATATATATATATATATATATATGTATATATATATATGTGTGTGTGTGTGTGTGCGTGTGAGTATGTAATCCTAAATGCTAAACTAAGAACATAATGAATAAAAATTCAACTTGAAGAAATCCTGACAAGGGACTGGGTAAAATATTGTGAAAAAAATAACATTCAAGATGCAGACAATTTTGATAAAATTTAACTCAATGTCTGAGACAAAAATAAAATCCTAAAAATGAAATCTAAGAAGTTCAGACATTTTCTTTTGGAGAGAACTGAGGCTAATTAACTTTTATTCAAGGTAAATTTTATTGTTAATTTTTAAAAATGTTTCTAAAAGTTCTGCATTCATTAATTTGAAAACTTTCATTTTCCGATTAGCTGAATGTTTGCAAAGACTTATATCTAAAATTATTTGACAACTTTGGGGTCAGTTCTTTGAACAGCATATTGCCGAAATAATTATCCTTTGAAAATATTTGCCAATAAATCATTTAATGATAAAGATTGCTAATTCTGATTTAACAGCCATGAGTGAACTATAATTAAGACATATCGCAACAGGGGTTAAAGTTTCAAGATCACGGCTCCACAGATGGCTACTGGTCACCACTGTTCATTGCTCTAGGCACCTTTATGGCTTCATTGGTCTTAACTCAGGACAAAGTGGACATCTTCTGTTATCAGCGATTCAACTTATTCAAAACAAAGATTCAACATTTCTGCAAGTGACTAAGGTTGCTGAAGAGTTGATGTTGGTAAAATGAATGAGATTAGAGCCGTATTCTAGATCTGGAAATCCTTTGGTTGATATATATTGAGTGAATAATGGATAATTGTTAGGGGTCAGGTGCTAATCTATCTTCAGTAAGCCATTCTTGGATGATGATGCTCACATAATGAATTGAGGTAGATGAATCTATTACACGATTGACTCGTTTTGTGGATGCAATTTGTCACTGTTGAGTTTAGAGTTCTCTGATTGGTTGTTAATTGCAGAAGGAAGATGGACAAGAAAAAAGAGGAGTGAGAATGTGAGTGTATGAAGAAAAAGGAAACAATGAGAATGAAGAGGAGTGAGAAATGGGAGGAGAAACTGAAGGGAAAAAAGCAGAAGGATAAGGAGGAGATGAACGAGATGAAAGGAAAGAAGAGAAGTGAAAAAGAGGAAGAAGGAAAAGAAGATAAAAGATAAGAAATAGTTGAGTAAGAGGGAGGAGAAAAGGAATAAGGGAAAATGAATTTGTTAAGTAAGATAGAAGGTAAATATTATGTTGGTGCAAAAATAATGTCGTTTTCTCACATATGTTACTTATGTAAATAACGACATTATTTTTGCACCAACCTAATAGCTTGAAGGAAGGTAGAAAGTAAATATAAAATTAGGAGAAAGAAGAAAAGTAAGAGAGAAAAGCTCAGGGGTAGAAAAAGAAGAAAAAAATAAAATGATAATGAAAGAAAAATGGGAAGATTAGGCAGTCAAGAAAAATAAGTCAACAAAGAAAAGGAAAAAAAGAGAAATAGAAAAGAAGAATGAAAAAAATAATTAAATAGTAAGAGTGAGAATGGACGAAATACAATAAAAAAGAAACAAATGTGGTGGGGAAAGAAGACTGAGGGGGGAAGAAAGTTCAGAAATAGAGAAGAAGAAGAAGAAGAAGAGGAAGAGGAAGAAGAAGAAGAAGAAGAAGAAGAAGAAAAGGAAGAAGAAGAAGAAGAAGAAGAAGAAGAAGAAGAAGAAGAAGAAGAAGAAGAAGAAGAACATGAACGTGAACGTGAAACAAAGAATTAAGAGAATCCAAAAGAAGAAGAAAGTATAAACAAGAGAATAAGAAAAAAAAAAGGCAGAAACAATAATGAAGAAATTAGCAAGGGGAGAAAAATATAAGGGAAAGTAAAAGAAAAAATTCCAAAACAAAAAAGAAAAAAAAAACAAGATAATTTGGAGGAAGAAAGAAGATATGAAAGGGAATGCAGAAGGAGGAAAAAATGAAAAAAGTTAAAAAAATAAATGGAGGAAAATAAAGGAAGGAAGGAAGGGAAGGAAGGAAAGGAAAGAAAAAAGGAAGAAATGAAGGAATGAAGGAAGGAATGAAGGAAGGAATGAAGGACGGAATGAAGGACGGAAAGAACGGAAGGAATGAAGGACGGAAGGACAGAAGGAAGGAAGGAAGGAAGGAATGATGGACGGTAGGAAGGAATGAAGGACGGAAGGAAGGAAGGAATGAAGGACGGAAGGAATGAAGGAAGGAATGAAGGACGAAAAGAATGGAAGGAAGGAAGGAAGGAATGAAGGACGGAAGGAAGGAAGGAAGGAATGAAGGACGGAAGGAAGGAATGAAGGACAGAAGGACGGAAGAACGGAAAGAAGGAAGGAATGAAGGACGGAAGGACGGAAGGAAGGAAGGACGGAAAGAACGGAAGGAAGGAAGGAATGAAGGACGGAAGGACAGAAGGAAGGACGGATGGAAGGAAGGAATGAAGGACGGAAGGAAGGAAGGACGGATGGAAGGAAGGAAGGAATGAAGGACGGAAGGACGGAAGGAAGGAAGGAATGAAGGACGGAAGGACGGAAGGACGGAAGGACGGAAGGAAGGAAGGAATGAAGGAAGGAAGGAATGAAGGACGGAAGGAAGGAAGGAATGAAGGACGGAAAGAACGAAAGGAAGGAAGGAATGAAGGACGGAAGGAAGGAAGGAAGGAATGAAGAACGGAAGGAAGGAAGGAATGAAGGACGGAAGGAAGGAAGGAATGAAGGACGGAAAGAACGAAAGGAAGGAAGGAATGAAGGACGGAAGGAAGGAAGGAAGGAATGAAGAACGGAAGGAAGGAAGGAATGAAGGACGGAAGGAAGGAAGGAAGGAATGAAGGACGGAAGGAAGGAATGAAGGAATGGAGGAAGGAATGAAGGAAGGAAGGAAGAAAGGAATGAAGGAAGGAATGAAGGAAGGACGGAAGGACGGACAGAAGGAAGGAAGGAAGGAACAGGTTATATGTGGTAAACACAACAGACTGGAAAGAGGAAAAAGAAAAAAATCATTATAATTATTATTATTATTAAATCTATATTAGAAAAATTACACTCTTTTTTGTGATAATGAATTGCAGATCAAAATATTTACCCTCAAATATACAAAATCTACTGGCATCAGTTGTTACCAAAGAAGAATTCTGCAGATTAAAAAGCATCTATCTCACAAAATTTCTTGTCTTTTGAAGAAGTTCTTACAATGAAACTTCATAAATTATTTGTCACTTTAATCTTTATAGACTGATTTAAAATTACTCATGCCTGACTAAGATGCAGTGTTTAAAAGGCAAAGGTCAAACAAGTTGCACAATGTTATATAAGCATTATACTCTGAGCATTTCTTTTGCTTATATATATATATATATATATATATATATATATATATATATATATATATACTCAACTCTCCCATTGAATCCGATGTATGAGGGTCAAGCAGATCAGTTCAAAGGAAACCGACAACCTGACAACTGCACATGGGATTTGATTATAGTGGTGAAGGTTTTGTGCAGGACCATCCACACTTTTTGAAGGGCCAAATACAGAGACCTGGTGCACTAAGTGCCACAAGGTCCCCAAACGACCCTCCGCAGGTTTTGAATTCAGCGTTGTCCTTCTCCTGGACCAGTTGCCATCCAAGGCTATAGAAGCCAGTCTGTCCTGCTATTTACCCATAGTTGGAGGGAGAAGAAGAGGATTCACACCTTTCACCATAGTATTAGCACATAAATGAATGTAATGGATTCAACTGGAATTCGAACTCGGCTCTCCGATTCCTCAATCCAAGCCGCTATCTATTACTCCACCGTGCCTCCATCTCCACTATCTATTACTCCTCCGTGCTACATATATATATATATATAACCATCCTATGTCTCTACTCTTCCACCTCCTCCTCATCTCTACCTTTTCTTTTCTCCTCTCTAGTTACTACCTTTTTTCCTCTTTTTCTCATATTTTCATGACCTTACTCTTGAAGACATCTCAATCTCTGTTTTTAACCTTTTGGAAGATTTATATATCAATGTCTATTTAGTAAAATGTCTGTTTAGTAATTTGTTTTGGTCTGGGAAGGTAATAATAGCTATTTTTTTCCTCCAAGCAATTTTTGCAGTTTTAGGGATTGATTGTTGTAGGTTGATGTTCTTTTCCTTATTTTCCATGATATTTTTTGGTGTGATTTGTGTTTTGATTTTAATTTCTCAGATATACTTAGAAAGTATTGTGCTGTTTGCATATTTACTATTTGGGAAAGATGTTTTGTGTGTATAGTTTCTTTGTTTCCAGTGTCCTTCAGTTACTCCTATTCAAACTTTTTCTTCATTATCTGGTAATTTTACCCTTGACATGGTATATTACATTGTTTTGTAAGCAATTACCATTTAAGGAACATTCCTTCTTTATTCTGCAGTTACACATGGGTTTAATTTGTTCGGGTGGTTTGTTGATAGTTTTCCTGTTGTGCTTTTTTATTTTTTGTGTCATGTTCTCAGTGCAACTGTAGCTGATTTTTACTATGTTTTTGTTGAATATTTTGTGGAGAGTGCTTGATTCCAGGAAGTGTTTGTGTAGGAGTTTGAAGAATATTTTTCCTTCATTTGTTTTTATGTTTTTGCTGTGGGTTGAACCATATGATGTTTCTCTTCTTATTGACTTTTTTGTGCTCTGTGGTGAGTATGTGAGTGTTGTGGGAATCCACTATCTTTTAGGGCTGTTTTGTAGTCTTTCTTAGCTTCGTTAAATATCATTTCATTTGAAGAATTGTCGGAAAGCCTGTGGTTAATTGATTTTGGTATCTGATTGATTATAAAAGGCCGGTGGTTGGAAGATGTGTGTATATAGAGTGGTTTATCATTGGGTTTTCTGTATGGTTTATATGTGCCTTGTCTTAGGTTGAAGGTAACATCTAGAAAATCTTATTTGTTTAGGTCATATTTTATGTCTATATCGAATCTGTTATTTTTGAAAATCTTTATTATTGCTTTTCTAGTTTTGTCTGTGTTTTGTTTGTCATAGTTTCTTAAGATTATGAGACCATCGTCCCTGTAGAGTCCTGTATCATTTCTATCTATTATTTTGCTTAGTTCATGTAGTAAATATATACCTATGATTTCACAGGTCTCTGCACTGTCAAAGCTTCCCATTGTAGTGTTAACAATCCCTTCTTTCTTTATCCATGTGTTGAATATTCCAAATGAAGTAGATTTTCTAGATGTTACCTTCAACCTAAGAAAAGACACATATAATTAAAAAAACAAAAACT
>OZ038505.1:80757491-80964991 GCA_964036315.1 Acanthosepion esculentum
AAGTGCAATTTTTCAAAAAGCTATTAAAAAAGTAATAGGAAATGTTGAAAATACCATCTGTAATCAAGATGATATATGTGTTGGAGGTTTAAATGAAGATGATTTAAAGAAAAAAACTGAAAATATACTGAACTGGCTAAGAGACGCTGGTATGACAATAAATACAAAAAAATGTGTAACCAACAGTAATGAAATATCATTTTTGGGTTACTCAATATCAAAGGAAGGGATCTATCCAGATAAAGTACTAATAGAGAAAATTCTAAAAGTGGCTACACCAAAAAATAAAAGAGTTGGAGTCCTTCTTAGGTTTGGTAAATTTTTATAGAAAATACGTACCAAGATATAATGAGTTGACAGAACCATTTGCGAAGTTAAGAAAAAAAAATGTGGAATTCATTTGGTTAGAACACCAACAGAAAGCCTTTGAAAACTTAAAACAAATTCTGGCAAAAAAGCCAATAGTACAAATTTTTGACCCTAAGAAGGACATATCTCTAACTACTGACGCTAGTGAGCAGTCCATATTTGGTATTTTGTCACAAGAGGGGCATCCCATAATGTACTTATCAAGGAGATTAACAATGACTGAACACAATTATTCGAATATAGAAAGGGAGGCACTAGCCATAGTGTGGACAACGGATAGAGCAAGACAGTTTTTGATGGGAAAAAAATTCTTGTTGAAAAGTGATCACAGACCACTGGAATTTATTTTCAACCCAAGAAAAGAACTACGGAAAGTTACAACGTCCAGAATATTACGTTGGGCGATTAGACTGATGGCGTTCGACTTTGACATTGAATATGTTAAAGGGAATACGATACCGCACCTTGATGCCTTATCTAGATTGAGGTTTTATAGAGAGGAGAAGGACAAAAACGACGAGGAATTTGAAGACACATTCTTGCACCTAGTAGAAACCGATGTAATATCTGTAGATAAAATGGCTACTGAAACTACAAATGACCCAGTGTTAAATAGAATAATGTCGAGGATAAAACAGAATCATTGGGGAAATTGTTCAATGGCTGAGAGACCATTCAAAGAAATCAGACATAGAATGACGATAGAAAATGGGGTAATATGTAATGTAGACTTGGTAGTTCCCCCAGAAACACAGAGGAGACAGGTTATAAAAAGTGTACACGATGACGTACATTGTGGACTGGCAGCTACGCAAAGAAGATTAAAATTGGAAGCGTGGTGGCCGGGGTACTCAAGAGACGTAGAAGACTACGTAAAAAGATGCAAAAAATGCACAGAACTCCAGAATTTCAAGCAAAAGAAAATACATGTATGGCCCCAAGAAGTAGAACCATGGAGCAGAGTACACATGGACCATGCCTATGTCAATGGGATAGGATTATTATTAATATTAGTAGACGCATATTCAGGTTGGGCTGAAGTGGTGAGAGTAACTGATAAAAAAAGTCCCACCGTAAAACAAATATTAAGAGTAATATTTTCGAGAAATGGGATACCGAGAACATTGGTGACTGATAATGCACCAGAATTTGCGGATGTTGATTTGCATGAATGGCTAAGAAAAATATGATGTAGACCTTACAAATCCCCTCCCTACCACCCTCAAAGTAATGGGACAGTGGAAAGGATGGTCCAGACGGTAAAGAAGGGCATAAAAGCATGCTTGCAACAGAAGGAGGAAATCGATGCTTTCCTCCCAAGACTATTATTAAGTTACAGAACAATTCCGCATGCGGGCAGGCCGGAAAGTCCATCTGCCTTAATGGGCAGACAATTAAGATCCTCTTTGACTATGTCATATGCCACAAATCAAAAGATGTGGTACAAAAGAAATAGGAATATGCAACCCGAGTCAGCCGAATTTATTATGCAGAAAGGACATAATACTGCAATATTAAATAAAGAAAATGGGAACAGTGTTCTAGTTCATGCTGACCAAATAAGATCCCAAGGAGAAGAATCGGATGAGGAAATGCCTTCAGAGATGCCCATTATTGATGTAACAGAAGAGTTAATGCAGAGTGAAACTGCGGAGGAAGAAGTAGAATGGGACGAGTTAGAAGAAGAAGACCAGAGCATGCAAGATGAACAGTTTGATCATAGACGTGATAGATCTAGATCTCCAAGGGAAAGGAGAGAGATAGGGGAAGATGTTCAGAGGGCACAAGAAGAAGTACAAGAAGTACTCGGCCCCTCCATTATAGGGAGATGTAGTGATATGCAAATTGGTATAATTTGCATATGAGCAGGTAGCTCATATTTATAAACTGACACCATCTAGAACAAGGCAATAACGCTTACTTAGCATTATACACAACACAACAACTACAAAATATCTCAATATTGCTTCCTTCTCTTTAGATAGAGATATTGTCTATTTTGTTTTATTTCAAAGCTGTGTTCTAAATGCTAACCTTGTTACCACTTTTAGGGCAAAAAATGCTTTTCTTTGAAATAACTAAGCCACATATTTATAAAAGCCATCAACAAAACAATTCCTTATGAATAAAAACATGAAAGGACAAATTGAAAAATTATAAAATGACATAGAAAAAGATTTTTAGAATTGAATATGCAAAATGTTTACCCTAATTAAATTGAGCAAGATATAAGACACGTTTTGACAGATTTCCTTAAACTATTACTATTATTAAGTTCAGTCCAAAGAGGTCATCACTCCAGGCAATATGTCTCCTATCAGTGAGGTGTAGGGTTAATCCATGGTAACTGATGCATCCCCAAACGGGAAATGCTAAAGAGATTGGACGGGGTTTTGACTTAGGTCCCATGTATGTATGGGGCTCACATTTAAACTCATGCCATATTCCATTTGAGTGGGTGGATGGATAAATGCCAAATTGCATTTATTTGTTATCTGAAATTCAAAGACAAATATCTGTAGTTATATATTTATTTCCAGGATATTGAGGAATACATGAATTGTGTAATAAAATCTCACAGTAATAAATATTATATTATTGAAAATATTTCTACTTTTATATAATATTTGAAAACAAACACACAAAATTTCTATGTATTTAATTTTTAGAGTTCCACATCGCACTAACTTTGAATGTTTTATATATTAGAAATATGCACGCACACACGCACACACACACGTACATACATACATACATACATATATATATATATATATATATATATATATATATATATATTTATTACATCAAATTGTAAGTGGATACCAGTGTTTAAAATAGAAACCATATATATTTTAAACAGTGTGCATTATGTCTACTGGTCACTCAGGAAAATTTACTAAAGAAAATGCGCTGCCCAACAAATTAAGATTTCTCAAGGGTGCAGACCAATAGACATAATACACATTGTTTAAAATAAAATATATGCACACAGATACACCCACTCACAATATATATATATATATATATATATATATATATATATATATATATATACATAGATATATATGTATGTATTTATATATTTCTGTACATACATACATACAAACACAACTATATATATATATATACGGACACAAATACACCTACTCACAAATATATATATATATATATATATTTCTAAAGAATTACTGGATTTATTTTTAATCTGAGATTTTTATTACTTCAAACATTAAATTTATATATATATATATATATATATTTGTGAGTGGGTGTATCTGTGTGCGTATATATATATATATATATATATAGTTGTGTTTCTATGTATGTATGTACACAAATATATAAATACATACATACATATATATATATATATATATATATATATATATATACATATATACATGTATATATATATATATATATGTATGATATGAAGTTAGATTTTTATTGAAAATAAAATGATGTCAAATATTTATATATATATATATATATGTATATATGTGTGTGTGTGTGTGTGTATATATAGCTGTATTTGTCTCTTTGTATGAATCTATGTATATACACAAATATATATATATATATATATATTTATATATAATGACCTGAAGTTAGGTTTTTATTGAAAATAATAAAAATGATGTCTTTTCGCACTGTAACAACAATGTGTGTGTGTGTATGTGTGTGTTTCAGAAAGGGCAACAACTCTATTCATTTATTCATGCTGACAAGGAAGCCAGTCTCTAGAGTTGGAAGATCATAAAAAACACTTTATTTTATTCAAAATGATTAAATTGAATCTGACTTGCCTATGTTTTTACTCCTCTCAAAGGGAATTTTAGAATTCTTATATTTTTAATTTTATCCTTGAGAGTCAACAAAAGACGAAGCTTATTTTCCTTCTTTCCCAGCAGACTTGAATGGTCAGCTAATGTTCTCAGGGTCAAGTCACATAGAAGCACAAAAAAATTTAAAGACAATAAGAATGCATCTCCTCACCAGATTTATTTTAACTTTTACAGCAAGATAATCCTCAGACTACTAGGAGTCAAACTATGATTTATTGCCAGGTGGTTGTGGGGGTGATATCTTAACGATATAACATGCAGATGATGCCATATTGATGGCAGACATGGAATTTAAACTGCAAGGACCTCTAGACAAAGATGTAAATGAAAACAGAAAGAAAAAGCTAAGCATGAATTTTAAGAAGACAGAATTGCAGTCACCTCAAGATACAAGTTATGAATTAGAGATATCAAAATCAAGTATCTATAGAAATTTAACTGTCTGGGAAATGTTTTAATATATGGCAAAAATATGATGTAGAAATTAGAAAGTGCAATGGGATAGTGAAAAGATGCTTTCCAAAAACTGGACAAAATATTAAGGAACAGGAAAATTTCTTTAGAAACAAAAAAGAAAAGACTGCTCAACTGCTATGTAAATATCAATCCTTCTATATGGCAGTGAATGCTGGACATAATGCTCAAGTCTCTTCTTCATTTATAAAGATAAAGAAGAGACTTGAGACAACAGAAAAATGGTTCTACAGCCAGTAGCATGCAGAAATGTGGCAGATGGTACAATGGCGCTGGGCAACCATATTTGCAAGGGCATCCAATCAAAGAGTGAAATAAAAATTTAATTTATATTTAACTTGAATAAAGTGTTTATTTCATGTTTCATCTGTTTTTTACATATTTAAAATGTCTTCCTTTTTCACATTTCTCAGTACTAGTATTACTTGAGTCTTAGGGGCGTACAATCAAGGAGTTGGCCCCAGACTTCACCAAACCTACAGCAGGATGATGAGAATACCATGGACAGATCAAGTGAACAATGAGGAATCTTTAAGAAAAATAGAAAAAGTGTATACTTTTACTTAGAATAAGAAAGAAACAGTTGATATTTCTTGGACACATCATTAAGAAAGAAGGCTTACAGAATTACACAGTACATATCAAAGCAAAAACAGCAATGAACTTACCTAATGAACTTGGGTAAATCAATGGTAGACCAAGGACTATTAAGGATAATAAGGGTATGGACAGTGCTTAGAGCTATGAAGGTTAGAATGATGTGGAGAGCCATGAACACAGAAGAAGAAGATATACATCTGGGTGAAACATTTAGATAGAATGGCAGTAAATAAAGAAATGAGGCTTGACCTTATACAGTCCACTTAAGTTTTTACTGTACTAACAAACCATTTCCTTCTTTCTTATGGCTTGGTAAATATTACATACTTAGAAGATGAATCGTTTTGAAAATG
The DNA here is from genome assembly GCA_964036315.1 of Acanthosepion esculentum. Taxonomy (NCBI): domain Eukaryota; kingdom Metazoa; phylum Mollusca; class Cephalopoda; order Sepiida; family Sepiidae; genus Acanthosepion; species Acanthosepion esculentum. Next base: position 80,763,136 of record OZ038505.1, read on the forward strand.
GCATATTTTTATGACCCAGCTATTAATTACATTTGCTGATTCTAAAATATATCGGAATCGCCTTTTGGTATAGCTGCTTTTCTGAAGTCCTTAGAGAGGAAGCCATCTTGCCTTGATGATTTATTTAAATATCATGGCTACATAGAATGAGTCTTGACTAAAATGTATTCCTTGGCCAAATACTGAATGCTCTGTCAGCTTCACATTTCAAAACTCATTGTGCTTCAGCATTTGAATGAATTGGAATCAGACAGAATTTCATCCAATGAGCAACAAATTGAATTTACAAAGCCAGTGAATTTGCTCCTCAGGTGAAAAATCACTTGTTTAGGGACTAGAAACACTTTCTTAAACTGATTCTTTTTCTCATGTATAAATTAACCATTTTCTAAGAATGGTTTAGAGAAACACTTCAAAGTTCAAACAACGCTGTTCGCAAAACCCAGAGGAAATATGTTTTTCATGTGCTGCAAATGGATCACCAAAGTACATTTGATCTTGTGTAAACTTGAGTTACATAAATACTATTTGTGCTAAATAACTGACAAATAATATTTTCTTTTTATAACTATGGTGTATATTTTGCTGTGAGTAGAAATGAATTCAAATCTTTCCAAGGAATAATTTCTATTTTGACCATTTTTTTTTACTTATATTTTCTTCTTGTTGAGTTTTTACTCCAACCCCAGAGAAGATGAGATTTCATTCATTACTCAAAGTAAATGATTATTTTATCAGAAACTTTTAGATGAGAAATTATGATTATCATATTCTTTATTATTCTTTAATATTAGAATATCAGATATAATAATAATAATAATAAGAGTAATAATAATAATAGTAATAATAACAATAATAATAATAATAATAACAATAATAATAATAACAATAACAACAACATTAATAATAACAACAACAATAATAATAATAATAATGATGATAATAATAATAACAATAACAACAATAATAATAATGATGATAATAATAACAATAACAACAACAACAATAATAATAATAATAATAATAATAATAACAATAATAATAATGGTGATGATAATAACAATAACAATAATAATGATAATAATAATGATGATGATGACGATGATAATAATAATGACGATGATGACGATAATAATAATAATAATAACAATAACAACAATAATAATAATAATAATGATAATGATGATGATGATATAATAATAATAACAATAACAACAATAATAATAATGATGATGATAATAATAATAATAACAACAATAATAATAATGATGATGATGATGATGATAGTAATAATAATAATAATAACAATGACAACAATAATAATAATAACAATAGCAACAATAATATTAACAATAATAATGATGATGATGATGATGATGATAATAATAAAATAACAACAACAATAATAATAATAATGATGATGATGATGATAATAATAATAATAACAATAACAACAATAATGATGATGATGGTAATAATAACAATAACAACAACAACAATAATAATAACAACAACAATAATAATAACAATAATAATATTGATAATAATAATAATAATAATAATAATTGTACTAATAATAACAATAATAATAATAATAATAATAATAATAATAATCAGTGGCTACGTAGTGCAGGGATGAAAGCTGAAACTGAAGGTTTTATCATTGCTGCACAGGACCAATGCTTGTTAACTAGGAATTATCAAGCACATATACTAAAATATTGAGTTAGCCCAAAATGCAGATTCTGTGATAAATATCCAGAAACAATTGATCATCTTGTATCAGGTTACACGATATTGGCACCCGCTGAGTATAAAACCCAGCATGACAGAGTGGGCCAATATCTGCACTGGAAAATTTGCAACTTCTATGGGAAGGAAACTGAAAGAAACTGGTACGAACACCACCCAGACCCGGTTACGGAGATAGGACCTGTTACAATTCTATGGGACTACACAATACACACTGACAGAACAATCAAAGCCAACCATCCAGACATTGTTATTAAAGACCACAAACAAAAAAGTGCCTCCTTATTTATATGGCAGTCCCTGCAGACTGCAATGTATCTTTGAAGATATTCAAAAAGCTGTCAAAATACAAGGACCTTGAAATAGAAATCTCAAAAATGTGGCACATGGGAACATCAACAATTCCTGTTGTAGTTGGAGCCTTAGGATTGGTTGGAAAAGATTCCAGTAGACTAATTGAAGGTATTCCACAAGTACAGCCCACACTTTACGAAGGACTTTATCTATATAATTTTTTTTTCTTTTTTTTTTGTCAGTGAGAAATGTCATGATGCCATTTCTATCCTTAGGTCCCTGGGCGGGACCCAGAAAGAAATGTGTAAACGCCAGAAATCAAAGGAAATAAAATAATAATAATAATAATAATAATAATTAAACAACAGAATATCAGCCATAAACATTTTGGCTTTCCCTGTGGTGCAATACAGTTTTAACATACTTAATTGGACCATAACTGACATTAAGCAAATGGATGACAAAACAAGAAAACTTCTCATTTTTCACTGCATGAATCTTCCTAAGACTGATGTTGATCATCTGTATATGCCCAGATCCAAAAGAGGCAGAGGATTAGTTCAACTAGAAATGTCTTACAAAACCACAGCAATTGGTCTTCAAAAATACCTGGAAACTACAGAAGATTGGATGATGATCAGTGTCAAAGAACATGAAAGAAATAATAAACTTTATTTCATCATAAAGGAAGTCAACAAATTCAAAAGGGAATATCAAATGGGTGAAAAAGTGCAAATAAACCATAATACATCTACTGTAGCAGCAAAGAACCTAAAAAAAGAAAGCCAATGCTGAAACAATGGCAAGTTAAGCCTTTTGATGATCAATACTCTGCCCATACCAAAGTTGATGTAAGCAAACCCGGTACCGATCAGTGGTTACATACTGTAAGATTAAAAGTTAAAATCGAAGGTTTTATTCTTGATGCACAGGACCAATGTGCTTTGCTAACTAGAAATTACCAAGCACACATACTGAAAAATTGTGTTAAACTGAAATGCAGATTCTGTGATAAATATCCAGAAATGATTCACCATCTTGTATCATGTTGCACCCACTGAATATAAAGCTTTACACAACAGAGTGGGCCAATATTTGTATTGGAAAATATACACCTTTTATGGAAAGGAAACTGAAGAAACTGGTATGAACGTCACCCAGACCCAGTTACAGAGATAGGACCTGTAAGAATTTAATGAAACACAGACAGAACAATCAAACCTAATTGCCCAAACATTGTAATCAAAGATCACAAGAACAGAATATGCTTTCTTATTGACAAAGCAGTCCCTGCAGATTATAATCTACCTTTGAAGATCTTCAAAAAACTATCAAAATACAAGGACCTTGAGGATATCAATACTGTTGTACAGTTGTAGTTGGAGCCCTCAGATTGATTAGAAAATGTTCCAATAGACGCAGTGAAGGGATTCCTAATAGCTCATGCCTTAAACAAATACAAAAAATTGTACTCACAAGTACAGTTCATATATTACAAAGAACTTTATCTATGTAAAATGTGTATGATCTTAGGTTTTTTGTTTTTTACAAATGATCAGTGGAAAAATTCATTACCGTGAAAGTGAATATAACTGATGATACTGGAATTTGAACTCCACTTTTTGCATTGATAACCATTACACTACCCTCCAAGAGTTTTTCCTAATTTCTAGAAAATGAAAATGAGAGAAAAAGTGATTTTTGTGAATTTTGATTCTGAGTCTCATATAAATGAATATATGAAGGATTTTAAAAATACAATTATCAGGAAGATACATTCTTTTATATACTATTGTTCAACCAATAGAAGCCCCAAGAGCCATTCAAATTAGAGGTTTGCTGAATGAGGTTGTTGTAAAGGCACAAAGAGAAGGAGTAAGGAATGCAAATTATGTAGGATAGATAACGATTGACCCTAGATTTGAAAAGGTTCTGATTGCAGTGACTGGGGAAGGATCCATGCAAGAGTTGGTTCCACAAAGAGACAATTCTTGAGATGGAGCTGCCTGAGTGGAATTTCTTCCTTACCAATGGAATATGGAAGAGGAAAAGTTGACCCAGTGTATGTGACGGGAAGGTCTAGACTGGTGGAACTATGAAACCTGGCTTGTCAGAGCATTTGCCATGGAAATAGTGATACAGTAGTGAGAGACTAACAATATTTTGTCTGTGAGATAGGAGTGATAGGGTGGAAAATAATTCATCACCCACAAGGCCACATAAATACTTTTCAACTCTATCAAGACTGTATAGTAACAGTCAAGATTGTCATACCAGTTTGTTATCTGATCAAAATTCAGATGTTAAGATCAGGATGATAATAACAATACCTGTGTCAATATACATCACACAGTCGTTCTACAGAGCAGTAAATGAAGTAGAAGTTAAGGATGAGTTAATTTTGTTAGGGGACAGCAGTTCGAGCCTTTCAGGGTTCTCCATTAGATAACCATATCAGTTCTACAGTATTAATTATTTTTAATGGTGAATATTTGTTTGAAAACGAGGAAATATAAACCTGAAAGGAATTCAGTGAAAAAGAATTTCAATCTGAAGGTATTAACTAACAATCAAACAAAGGTAACCCAAAAAAACTCCTTCCTACCCAGGATACACAAAATATGAAAATATCTTTCTTTGCTCTTGCATATTTTTGTTTTTAAATAATTTGACAGATTGTCTGGAATTTATGGTAGATTTTTGAATTTCTCATAAATTTCAAAAATGCAGAACCCATTATAACTTGTGAATTTAAAAAAATAACATATTCCTAAGAATTAGATTATTTCACATCTTTTTAATTACAACATTTTGTGATTAGATTAGCATTGACATTTTTTATAATTAGATTATTACAAACATTTTTAATTAGGTTATTACAATTATTTTTAAAATAAGATTATTAAAGGTTGTTTTATAATTAAATTAACAGTGACATGTTTAAAGTTAGATTATTACAATTATTTTTGGAATAAGATTATTAAAGGTCATTTTGCAATTAGATTAGCACTGACATTTTTTTAAAATTAGATTATTACAGGCATTTTTAATTAGGTTATTACAATTATTTTCAGAATTATATTATTAAAGGTTATTTTGTAATTAAATCTTTTGTAATCAGAGTATTACAGATTTAAAAAATAAATTTACTGATATTTTTGGAATTAAATTCTTACAAAGACATCTTGAATTTGATTATCACATTATTTCAGATGGCATATTAATGAAGTTTGAGCTAATTCTTCCAAAACTAGCAGACCTGCTTCAAAAAACCAAACTTTTATAATCTTTGATCAATTGGAAATAAGGTGACTTAATCAATATTTTCATTAATCCCAATACTAATCAAATTCTTTCATGATTTTCTTTCAAAGTTGTAAATTGAATTGTAGAATGTGACTGACAGTCTTGTATCTGATCCAGTATTTTCTGGAATTGGTTTGCAGAGATAAAGCAAAGCAGATCTGGTATTTTATGATAGGGAATCAATATACTTGTTTATTGGTATCTAGAAAATGCATGGTAAGAGTTTCTGAACCAGAGAATTTTTTATTCAAATCCATTATCTATCTTCATGAATTATTTTGGCTTTTAATTTGAACCATGATTTTAGAAAAGAACAAAATTAACCAATTCTTTCTCTCTGCTGGATTTCATTGAAAACAACATTTTTCCAAGACACAGTGACAATTCTTCAAAAATTATTCTATCTTTTCTCTTTCTGAGAACGCAAATGTCTGTATTACTTTTCCTCTTATTTTGCGTCACAACTCAACTTAGTTCAGAATGAATCGGTTGATTAATTTGTTTTTAATTTTAATTTCTTCTTTCAGTGTTTTGTTTCCTTCTTCACTCTTGAAAAATGTACCTCAGTTTTAAGAAAAAAAAAAACCTGGAGGAAGAAATGTTTTGCTTGTCAAAGGAAGGAAGTGTCAGAATAAGGCAGATGAATAAATTTCAATTCCTGTACCGATGTCGAAGAGGAAATACTAACTCTTGTACAAATAAAAGACAGAATTTTCTTTCATCAGTGATTGATTTTAGTTCATGCTGGCTTTGAAAAGTCAAATAAATAATTTTGAAACATTTAATATTTTTTTTATTTTCCTTGAGATTATAAATTAAGAGCAAAAAGGAAGTTTGTAATTACAAATGCAACGAAAAATCTTGGAAAACCACAGAAAATAAAAGCTTTACTCTTTTCATCAATTTGTCAGCTTAAAGCATTGTGGTGTTGTTTATATCTTTTCCTGATGTCTGTGACATGATGAATACTACCATTCTCCGAAATTCTATATTTTAAGATTACCTTAAAGATCATCACAAATTTTTTCCGGACAATCTATATTTAGGAAAGAATTTAATGCAAGAAAAAAAGAAATGTTTATGTTTATATAACTGTTTCAAAAGTGCATCATATAAAATTTATCCTTTTTTCTTGTAAAGGTCAAAATGTATTAACTATTTTCACAGTTAAAAAGAAAACTTCTTTTTATTAACTTATCTTTTATTGATTTTATTTATCACTAAGAAATGTAAATAAAAATAACATTTATCTTTTAGGTTTGGCAAATTTCTTAGATAAACCACATTGAGAGCCGGTGCATACTACCGATAAACTGAGGGAGGCCCAAGTATGATTGAGGGTCACAGGGAGTGCTTTATAACCCTCACTATCTTATCGACATTTGCTTTTTTCTAACTACATTTATATCAGTCAGTTATGCGCTATGCGTAATACACGTTTAGGCGATCATGTATCTTTCAATACATGATTGATGAGGTAGATTTTTTCCCGCAGTAGGTTGCCATTTCTTTCTGTAGTAGACCAGTTGCCACCCAAGGCTATAGAACTCGGTCTGTCCTGTTATTTAACCATAGCTGGGGGGGAGAAGAACAGGATTCATACCTTTCTCAAGGGTATTAGCATGTAAGTGAATGCAATGGATTCGACTGGAATTCGAACTCAGCTCTCCGATTCCTCAACCTGGGCCACTAACCATTGCTCCACTGTACCTAAGCACAACTGATTATTAAAGGATGAAAAGATTTTGTGCATTTTGCTGTCATTCTGGGGTCTTGTTTTTCCTACAAATCTGTGAATTTGTTTTACTCATGCTAAGTCTAAAAAAATATTATATAAAATTCATTATTTTTTATCCATAATGTTGAATGTGTTAAAATTCTTCAACACTTTAACAAGAAAACTCTCAAGTAGATGCTAAAAATTGACTGCTAGTTTCATACCTTAAACAATTTTCATCTTATGAGTATATATAATATATATATAAATTATATATGATATATATATGAAATATATATGAAATATATATGAAATATATATAAAATATATATAAAATATATATGAAATATATATAAAATATATGTGAGATATATATAAAATATATATAAAATATATATGAAATATATATGAAATATATATAAAATATATGTGAAATATATATAAAATATATGTGAGATATATATAAAATATATATAAAATATATATGAAATATATATGAAATATATATAAAATATATGTGAAATATATATAAAATATATGTGAAATATATATAAAATATATATAAAATATATATGAAATATATATAAAATATATATAAAATATATGTGAAATATATATAAAATATATGTGAAATATATATAAAATATATATAAAATATATATAAAATATATATAAAATATATATGAAATATATATGAAATATATATAAAATATATGTGAAATATATATAAAATATATATAAAATATATATAAAATATATATGAAATATTTATGCAATATATATAAAATATATGTGAAATATATATAAAATATATGTGAAATATATATAAAATATATATGAAATATATATAAAATAGTTATGAAAATGGCTAAATAAATGGCTGAGAACACTTGTGACAATGAAAAATTATGGAAAATTTCTGTACTCCTTTACTCCATTGAAACAAAAATGTAAGGATGCTGGAAAAACTAAATAAAAAATTAATTAAATCTTCCTTGTTTGCCATATTTAATGAAAAATGTTTAAAAGAAATGTTGCTGCCCAAATATACTTACATATATATATATATATATATATAGTTGTATATTTAGGCAGCAATCCTTCTTTTATGCAATTTTCATTAAAAACGACAGACAAGGTACTACGGTTAAGTTTTTTATATATATTATTATTTTTTTTATTTAATAATTCAAGAAAAATTAAATAAAAAATTAAACAAAAAACTTAACCGTAGTACCTTGTCTGTCATTTATAATGAAACTTGTATATATATATATATATATATATATATATATATATATATATATATATGTATGTAAAATAAATATGAATGTTAGTGTGTCCCTGTGTCACACTTTTTCAACTCCTAGAAGCTGTATCCCAACATATCATACCATTTTGGAATCAGGCCCACTCCGTGAGTAAATTAAAAACATTCTGGTCCAGATCTGAACCTGCAATCCTGAAATTTTGTATTCCCATATTTTCATTAGTGCGCTTGTTTTTGGTGATTTTTTTACATGATTTTTTGCAAAATATTTTTTGTACGATAACAATTTTTATAAGTTAGAAAAAAATTTGGGAATAATCTAAATTAATTGCAAAATCTAACGAAAGTCACCCATGAAATAAAAATAATTGTGTTTATGGAAAGTAAGGACTTACGTACATCAACTTGTCTTTAAATTAAGTGGCGGCACAAGAATTATCATTGAACTTTTAAAAGGTACGCTTGAATTTTAATGCAATACTTAAATGCAGAGATCAATTTTGAGTTCTGTAGTTTATTGTTGCCTATCGCATCTATTCCTCCCTACCTCTATTCCTCCCTACCTATTTTGATGAAAGCCAATCAAGAACCCTCTGCAAGAGGTAGCCTAAATGCTGCACAGGAGAACAACTTTTAAGCTAATATATATATATATATATATATATATATATATATATATATCATATCATATCATATGCCTTCACCCTCACCTGAATAATCTTTCCAGTTCAAATTTCAACATTTTATCCTGTAGCAATTTCTATTTATTTATCAACTTCATATCTTTTGCAAATCAAAATACCATTTTCAAAAAAGAAGAATTGGATTCCCCATGCAAGACTTGAACCTATTTCCATTGATGGGAAAACCAGGTTTCTGAGTTTCCGATTACTAATGTTCCCATTTCGTCCTGTCCTCATAGGAACATCTGTCATTAGTGTGAGAGAAATTGATGACTATTCCCTACAGAAAAGTCTGCCTTCATTGCTTTGATGAAGTTTTGTTATTGTCATCATATCCCATGTCTCTGTCATATGCCAGATGGCTTCCTTGCATGGCGAACTCAGCCGATGCAATAACTTCATCTCACCAGGAAGATTTCTAAACAACTACACACATACAAACACATATATTTATGTATGTATGTGAGTAAGACCTATTCAATACTATGCATACAAATCAGGTGTGGCTTAATTGTTAGTGACACTAGTTTGGTCATTACTACTGACTAATGAGTTACAGATTCCCAGGGTGACGCATACAAAATAACCTGCTGGTCTCCTGATTACGCTTCCTTTGTTCCCGCTTATTAGTAGTATTTCCGTTTTCTAATACTTCCACTTCCACACCCAGTAACCCTTTCTGCCTTAGTGGCTTTATACCTTGCTGGGGATGAAATTGATTTAAAATAATGGTTGATATGTTATAAAATCAACCAACTTATTTGGTGCCCACAATATTTAGATCTTTTACCAGACTAAGCTTGTTACCCAATATATGGTTACTTGAATGGATGTATTAGATGAGGAGGAATGGTTTTGAGCCTCATCAATTTCTATCTACAGTGGTAAGCAAAAAATCATCCATACTTTTCAAACAGTATATTTATTTATTTTCATCTACTGCCCTGAATATTCAAGAAATCTTTTTAGAGAAAAATATACACTCTCCGGCTCGGTTCAAACCTGTGATCCCCTAGGGGAAAACTGTAAGTTTTATCCACTAAAAATAAAATGTTTAAGTGATAAAAATCTGCCAGATTAATAAATAAGAGAAAACATCTCCTTTCTTTACAGTTTGCTTTATATTAATATATATATATATATATATATGATCTTTAGAAAAGGGATCATATTTTATTAATTAAACAGGATACAAAAGTAAAATTTATTTACATTTTGCCCAAAACATCTTCAGAGTAAATAAAATCGTTAGCAAAATAAAACCAGGAAGTGGAAAAAAAATTATTTTCAATGACTGATGTTATAAAAAATAAATAAATAACCAAGACTAAAGGAGGGAAATACCTAAAATTTTCATTGCTGTGATACATTTCTCCTGGTGTGACAGTAACAGTCTGTTGATTGAGTGATAAGCTAATTCTATAAACAACAGCCACCTGCACTAATGCAAAGCTCTTCAGTAAAATGAATGGGGCACTTTGGCTGATTGGCATTTGTTTACTTTTGTAAAAACAATACGCTAGATTTAGTTGTGTAACTCTAACGAGTGAAGATAGCTCTGGCTGACACCAAATTAGTTGTGTTTCAATCCTGGCTTGAGGCATTCGGAAGTCTAGTCACACTGAGGAGCTGTGATACAGCGAAACAGTACTGTCTGTGAATGACATATATATATATATATATATATATATACATATGCATATATACATATATATATACATATATACATATATACATATATATATATATATATGTATATAAATATAAAAGTGGACATGGAAGTCAGCACTTAGAGGCGACAGTCTGTTTCATGTTTTTATCTTATATATTTATTTATTTATTCTTTTAAAAGAATAAATAAATAAATATATAAGATAAAAAATAAAAATAAAAATAAAAAAACAAACAAAAAACAAGCAAAATAATTTGACATAAATAAATAAACAAATAAGCCACTTCCGGTAAAAGTAACCGCCAAAATAGACTACCCATAATGCACCACTGACCCTTATATAAGTAGCCGAGAAAAATAACAGCACTAGTCGCCTGACGATTGCACTAGCATGAAACAGACTGTCGCCTCTAAGTGCTGACTTCCATGTCCACTTTTATATTTACACACGCTCTATCTCTGATATTGAGCACTTTACCCCATAAATATAGCACACTTTAAGACTATATTTCTGTATATATGTATATATATATATATATACACACACACATATATATATATATATATATATATATATATATATATATATATGTATATATATATATATATATATATATATATATATATGTATATATATATATATATATATGTACACATATATATATATATATATATATATATATATGTAAAATGTCATATTTTATTATGATAATCATTTTTTCTCGGTTACATTGATATTCATATGGGAAATATATTGAATTTTGGTTTATAATGGTTGTATTAACAGAAATTGAGCTAAATACAGAAATACATATAAAATACATACTCACCCATGTCATTTTTTGTCTTTCTTTCTTTCTTTCTCTCTCTCACTCTCTCTTCTTCATTTGTTTTCTTCCTTTTCTTTCCTTTTTCTCTCTTATTTCATATATATATATATATATATATATATATATATATATATATATATATATATATACATATTTAAATGCATATCAAGAAACACAAATCATCAAAACCGAAAGATCTGCAAGCCAGTCTAAATTTATTTATTGATCATTTTTTTTTATCCACATACAACGAGAACGAAATCCAAGAAATATGTTCACAGGTCAATAACAGAGAAGGTTTGCCCCCAGATCTTTCACTATTAAGATCAGACTTAATTTTGACATTTTTTATGAATCTGACCTCTTCTGTTGCCAAATGTGTTGAAAGTGTCACCACAAGCTTTGCAGACTTTGTTTGAATATTGGTTGCATCTGACAAGCACACAATTCATTTCTTTCTCACTAACTTTATGAAGGCCTTCATTCACTTTTCACTTATGAAATCTGTCACGAATTGAAAGTTTTTGAGTACAGAGATATTGAAAGATTTCTTTTTTGTGTAACTTTCTTTAACTCAACACAGCTTCCCCAGGCAGAGATGTCATAAAAAGAAGAAATTTACAGACCTCCTCATCTTCTCCAGCCTTCAACCAGTTTTATAAGCGAGAAAAATATTCGCTATACGCTATCAAGAAATTCACTTGAATTACAGAAAAATGAATTCATATTACGGCACAGTAATTGGCACTAATTCTCTGTTGGAAATTATTAAAATAGAATAAAATTTCTCTTTTAATTTTAACAAGTTTTGTACAATTTTGTTTAAAATTTTTATTTATTGGCATCTATCTGCCATATTCCTATGCTTGGCTTACTGATCATGGCATTTATGATGCTTTCTTCATTTTCTCTATCTCCCACTGAGTCTTAATCATTCAGAGATTTACAAGAACTATTTTGAAATGGCTAAAGATTTGGTAATAAAATATTATTTAAATTATAAATAAATCTTTCATTTACAGAATTACAAAAACATTAACTTAAGGGAACCTATTACAGGACATTTTAAAAAAAGGAAAGATAAATCTTCTATTCTACTCTTTTGTTAAATCCTTTTGATTTTGATTCTGAAGCCATGGCTGATGCTAATCTCCAGGAGAAGTGACTCATTGCACCTTCTTGGGCTAACATTCTCAGGCGACATGAAGTGGAATAACTATTTCATCAATTTCTAGGTCAGCTGCTAAGAAAGTTGGTTCCCTGTGTTGTGTGAGACAATTCTTCTCTCCAGAATCAATCTTGCATATCTATAAGTCTACCATTCATCCATGCTTAGAATATTGCAGCCAGATATAATCTGGTGCCATTGTTATATACCTGGAGCTCCTTGATAAAATCCAAAGAAAAATCAGTAATTGGTCTTAATCTGGCAGCTCAGCTTCAGTTACTTTCCCACTGCCATAACATTGCCCCTCCATGCCTTTTGTATAAATACTTTCATGGTAAGTGCTTGGATGAGTTCTTTGTTATGCTCCCTAGACTTTTTGAATTTAAGTTCAGTACTAGATGTAATATCTGTCCTCACGTATAGCAGCAAATCTCATCAAAAATGAAGAAGAGACTTGACACAGCAGAAAAATGCTGAGGATACCATGGGCCAAACATGTGAGCAACAATGAGGTTTTGGAGAAAATGGAAACAAAAAGTAAAGTTATGCTTAACATCAGGAAGAGGCAGTTGAAATTTCTGGGACATGTAATGAGGAAGGAGGGCTTGGAAAATCTGATACTCACAGGACAGATTGAGGGAAAGAGGGTCAGAAAAAAGTAGCACATAACATACTTGATGAGCTTGGTGGAACTGGGTTTGGGACAAATAACAGAACGACAAACTTTATTAAGAGCTACAAGAGACAGGAAGATGTGGAGAGCCATGATCGCCTACGTCCTGGAGTGATACAGCTTATAAAGGAAAAAGACTAGACTGGTGTCAAGATCTAATCAATTTACAGTTGATCTGCCTTGATGTAGTCATGATTTCTTTTCTCACACTTCTCACTTGTGGAACTCCCTAACTAACTTTAATCTGAAAATATTTAAATGCAATGCCAATCACTATCTAATGTCCTCCTGATGACTCTTTCCTTTTCCTGTTCATTATTAATGTTTCTGTTCCTAATTCTTCCACACCCTCTAACGCCTTGTGTTTTAGTGGCTTTTTAAAATAAAGATAGATCTTTATAATGTTAGTTCTGAATTCTCCAGACAGAGAATAAAAGATTTCGAGAAAGAAAGAGAAATAAATAATAAAAGAATGAAGTGCACAAAAGAGGAAGAAACTCAGCAAGAAGAGTCAAAAAATCAAAGAAAAGCTTGAAAGGGTTCAGACCTTTGAACAAAGACCAATCACAATGAATTGATGTTCTCTTAGGGAGGCCCTTGAATGCCTATTGGGCCTCAAACTCAACCCAGACCTCAAGTGGAACTCATGACGCAAAATGATCAGATCCAGTATGTACCTGACACTTCTTGCTATTCTATATCTTTACAAGAGCCAGGTCAGACCTAAAATGGTGTACTTCTGACATATATCAGCAGAAGCTACACTATCTTCATTTTCCAGTTTGGATAGTCCAAAAGTGTCTCCACATCTTTGTGAGCAACAAACTATTTTCCACCCTAAAACCGTTTTCTCACAGACAAAATGTTGCCAGAGCCTCTCACTGCTCTATCCACTATTTCTATGGAAAGTGTTTAGACCAGTGACATTCCTTAGTTCCATCAGAGTTCTAATCTTCATGACTAAAGACCTGCCACATGTTATGCACATTGTAGCAAATCAGCCTCATTCCTATTGTATTCTATCGGTGAGATGAAAGTTCGCTCAAACAGCTTCTTCCCACAAACCACTGCTTTATGGAACTGATTCCCAAGAGGATGCTTCCTCAATCACCACAATCTTAACTGTTAGTATGGCTCACTCATAACAATGTAGAGATGAGAACATGTAGGAGTGAAGCCTCATATTTACTCCAAAACTAAAACTACAGTACATTTCTAAACAAGGGACACAACTGATAAAAATTTAGACGACTCAAACTTAAACATTAACCTGTTCAAGTCTCAGGTTAAACGTTATCTTCCTCACATATCTGCATAAACTGTGCTTCTTAATCTGTAACCCTCTTTCTTGAGTGTCTCTCTGGCCTTGTACAGGGTGAACATCACTGTGAAAAAATTAATAAATATTTTACTTTAATCATCAAAGGATACTCTAAATTACTGATTGGTCAATTTTAGCATACTAACATCTAGAACTCAAATTCCCTTCAGGTAAACAAAAGAAATAATAGTTTCAGATAAAAAGAGTAACATGGAATTACATGAGGATCCAGAGTAAAGAAGTAAAATAAGTGGAGTTGCCTCTTGTAGTCAGTTTATTCTGGGCTGTAAGGAATTTCTGTAATTCGTTTCCTTCAATCAACAGAGTAGCAGTACAAACTCACGTCAAATAATCCAACACTGACCACATCATGTGTCTCCTGTTCACTACAGCAGTTTCACTTCTCCCTCTGTCATCTTTTCATGCATTTTTTATAGTTTGATAAAGTTTGAGTTAAAATTTGCATATATTAAAAGAGATTCTTGCAAGAGTCTATCTGACTCTGAGATCTATCTATATACGACTCATGTAGCCACCATTTTCTTTTCGGGATATAAAGACATGTTTGAATCTATTTTCATCCAGGAAGTAAGCCATTTTCTCTAATGTTACAATAAGTTTGGTTTGAAATTGTTTCTTATAAAAAATATTTACATCTAAATATTGTAGTATGTTCCAGGTAATGTAATTTTTACTACCTTTTCAGAATTTGTCTCTGGGTTATTAACTATTGAATATTAAGCATTAGAATTAACCTGAAATACAGGTAGGACATAATTATTAACTCGCACCTGTAAAACATTAATTGTTTTGAAATCATTTCCCAAGTGCTGGGAGATCAATACTTTTTAACACAACATTTCCAGATTTCTAGTTTTATTTGAGAAGCCAGTATTATTTTATTTTGCACATAGAAACAAAATTAATTTACAAAACTAAAAAAAATATCAACATAAAAAATTATTAGTCCCCATTGTATCCGTTTTTGTTGAATATCAATCCACAACCTTTTAGTATAGTTTCAACAAGTCTTATGTACATCTCCTGAGGAATCATGGCTCATTTATGATTATCAAATCTTTTGAGCTCTCAAAAATTTGATGGTTTTCTGGCATGGACGAGGGTCTTAGTTCACTGTACAGATTTTTTATGAGATTTGAGTCAGTGCTTTGTGTAGGCCAGCCAGTAAAATTCACTTTAGGCTTTTGCAGGTAATCCTTCACCAGACCAATGTAAGCTTTGGGTCATCATCATGTCAGAAGGTTTGATACTGATTACTTAAGGCTTTCTTTGAAAATCTTATCATCATCTTCATGATTTCCAGTTCTAGATACAATGGAGAATTTGTAGAGCATTACACTCTCATACTGTACTGAACTGCATGTGGATTTTGCCTGAAGGTGTTTACAACAAAGTAATTAGTCTTCTTTTAATTTTTACACAATAAGTCCAGGCTTAACCGTCATCCTCTGCTTAGCCCCACAAACTTCACTTCTTGCCCCTTGCCTCACTCATACAAGATCACACAATAACCTTCTACATTGCGTGGCTTTTGAACCTAGCTTTTTGTGAACCTTATAAAACCTGCTAGTTAAGTTAGATTTATTTTGGAAGGATATTAGAACAATCCATAACTTATACTGGGAGCGAGTGTGGATAGAAAATGAATTTACAAAATACACAAAAATAGAGAGAGGTGTAAGACAAGGATGGGTCTTCTCACCAGACTTATTCAACCTTTACAGTGAAGCAATCCAGAGAGAATTAGAAGTCCTACCTGGATTTATTATTGCTGTCAACAATCTTAACAAGATTAGACATGCAGATGACACAGTGTTTAGAGAAGACAAAGGAAGGAAACAACAGAAACTCCTACAGAAGGTAGTGAAGGAAAGCAAGAAGAAAGGACTAAGCATAAATTCTGTGAATACAGAACATATGGTTGTCAGTAAAAGAAACAGCCCAAAATATGAATGACATATTAGCAATAGTAGAATTTAACAAGTGCAAAAATGTAAATATCTGGGAAGTTTTTTAACAAAGGATGGAAAGTTCAACATCAAAATTTGAAGGTGCATTGGGATGCCAAAGATGCCTCTCAAAGGTTAAGCAAAGTATTAAGAAACAGGAAAATTTCATTGTAAACTAAAAAAAGAATAAGGAACTGTAATATCAGTCTTCCTCTATGGCAGTGAATGTTGGACAATCTCATCACAGATGGAGAAGAGACTAATATGGTTCTACAGAAGGATGCTGAGAATAGGATCAACTGAATATGTAAGCAATGGCAAAGTTTTAGAGAAAATGGAACCAAAAAGAACACTCTGAATCAGAAAGAAACCGTTGAAATTTCTAGAGCACATAATTAGGAAAGAAGGCTTGAAAAATTTAACACTCAAAGGACATAACGAAGGCAAGTGGCAGTGCATAACCTACGTAATGAATTTGTGTAAATGGTTGTCAGAACAGGAATTAAGAGCAAAAGAAGAAACTTACCAGGGACTTCCAAAGTACTGGAAGTTGTGGAGAGCCATGACTGTCAACGTGAATATGGTGCATAGAAGAAGAAGAATATTATAAGGTAGGACAACATTTTAAGTTGTCCATTCTATGTCCTTTGGATAAAGAATCTATATAGAGAAAAGAAAGAGAGAAAGGTTTTTTTTTTACACCATATTAGGAAATGCTATTCAAAAGCAATGTCTGTCTTTTCAGCTCATCTCAATAAGGCATACCAAACTCTGATGATTCCATTGCCAGCAATTCTATATGTTTTCTATCTTCAGATGTACTCTACTTTTATCTACTCTAAGTAAAATAATGTATGGATGGCAACATTTTGAGCTGATCCCTATTTACAACTGTCTTTTCCATTGATTGTCATTTTCAAGCTATTTTTACTGCCTGCATAAAGAGACACCCTCTTATGTACATATTGCACATGCACTTAGAGTAGTCTGTAGAATGGATCAGGCAAAACATTGTAGTAGCAACAAAAGCAACACAAAGGATGAGTTCAAGAATCTGAACACCTCTTGGTAATAAAGATATTCATTGTACAATGAATTCCTATTTTCTCGGATTTTAGTTGATTCATTTTATTTTTTTGTTTCATGACTACAGAAATGGCATAGACACTTTAGTTCTCATAATTCTATTGCTAATAATTTTTTATAAAGAACCTTTGAATGAGTCTACGAGAAGCTGATTGCATGTAAGTTGGGTAATGGATTGGCACAGTTCTGGGGCATAACAATATGGAACAACAATGGTATAAAGTAATGTCAACAAAAAAGATCTTATAAATCATATTAGTAACAAAGAATTGGTAATCAACTTCCACTTAAGATATAAGAACATTTCTACAAGTTCCAATGATGATAAAAGAGTCTGTCAAAAGTTATCAACTACTAATGGAAACAGACTACTAGTGGGAAAAATAAGTATTCAATCTATACCACCAAAAACCAGTTTATTACATTATTTACCTAAATGTGTAGTAAGTATACAAAATTACACCATATATGGGTTTCATCACTACAATAGTATATATGAGGAATAATTTCAACAAATAGATTTATGTAAACAATAAAAGATATATTTTAAAAAGATGAAGCAGAAAGAAAATGTAAAATTCTTGGTGGCATACAGAAGCTACATTATGGCCATGGGAAAGTGACTGAAATCAGGATGCCAGGTCAGGACCAGTAACATTGCAGATTCTTCTTTGGATTTTATCAAGAATCTCTAGATATATAGCAGGAATACCACACCAGATATGACAGCAATATTCATGGATGAATGGTAGAGTTATAAATATATAAGGTAGATTCAGGCACAAATAATTGTCTAGCATAACACACAGTGAACCCACTTTTCTAGCAGTAGGCTTAGCAATTGGGAGTCAAAACCCTATGAAAGTATAAAAATAGATTTTTATAGTAAAAATACTAGCAATACATTTTTGAAAAAAATATTACCAGTAATACATTTAACTCTTGACAAAAACCGTCTTTACAAAAATACGTTAATGAAACCTGATCACCTACAAACTGATTTCTTACAAAAATACCTATTCTATTTATATGAACTTATCCTAAAACTCTTGTCATCATTAAATAACCCATTGAGGTTGATATGCCATAAAAAGTAAATCAAACTTACCAATTGATTCAATATAATATTTTCCACTTCATATCAGCAGAGAACATTAGCCTAAGAAGGTGCAACAAGTTACTTTCTTGGAGGATAGCATCAGCCATACTGATGGAAGGTAGAAAGGGGTCTCCCTGATGATTAATAGAAAGTAATTTTGCTTTAGAGATGTTAAAATTAACAAGCTATTCTTTGCCCCTGTTAATAAGAGATTTCGGGTCACTTTTGAAACCAGCTGCTTATTTGACCTCATCGAACCAAACAGACTTACTTTAGATATAAAAATTAAAATCTGGGCATTCTGTATCCTTCATGTTTCAGTTTAAACACTAAGTGTCATTTGTTAAATTTATTTCACTAATTTTTATCCTTTTTAAGCCATAAAACTAATTCCAACAATACAAACGTTATTGGTCTGAAGAACTTCCTTTGTGGAATGTAACTTTTCATAATTCGATTTTCTATCTTTTCATTTGTATATTGAAGTATTTATGAACTTCCCTTGAATCTTCTTTGCTAATCAAATGCTGAGAAAAACAGTAATAATAAATTTAAAGAGATTCATTCTTCATTATAAGATCTTTTTGCATTAATGTAGGCATCTCCCATCCTTGCAACGACATTGATCCTTATTTTTATCAACAACCTTCCTGATGAATTTTCTTTCCCCTAAATCTATCTGATATATTTATAAGTCTACTATTCATCCACACTTTGAATATTTCTGCCACACATTGTCTGGTGCTCATGATACATATTTTGAGATACTTCATAAAATCCAAAAAGGAATTTGCAATGTCATGGATCCTGACCTGCCAAATTACCTTCAGTCACTTTCCCACCAATGTAACATAAATTCCTTCTGACTTTTCTAGAAGTACTTTCATGGTAATTGCTTCAATGAACTCTCCTCATTGATAACTAGTTGAGTTTAAAAAATCAGAAATCGTTAGATGTATAACTGTAAGTTCTATGCCAACAGATTCACTTGTGCAACTCTCTTCTGGCTTCTTGATTTCCAGTCAAGTTTGAACTTTAATAATTTAAATACAATGTCAATCGTTATCTTCTGTCATCTTAAATTCTGTTCTTTAATGTTCTCACTCCTTAATAAATTTTTTTCTTTTTCTTATATTTTTCATACTCAGTAACCCCCTGTGTCATAGTGGCTTTGTTGCCTTGCTCAGGGTGAAATGATTAAAAAAATCATATTTCAGAAGCAAACTATGAGAGAACTTACACAACTATCAGCTTGTTAGATTATTCAATGAAGAATTAACAATAAATACATATTGTATATGTATATAAGTATATGTGTATAGGTTATAGGAATTAAATTACAACTGGTACATTTTGTAATATATTTTTCACATGTGTGTGTGTGTGTGTGTGTGTGTGTACATGTGCATGCATGTGTGTGTGTCTGGAACATTTATATATACAAATATAATTTAGAATTAGTAAATTATATTATTTTTTTGATTGCCTGATAAAATTTTAAATCTCTTGGTAGAACTAATGAGAAATTTCTGTGAAAGTCTTGAAAAATATCTGGATTTTTCTCTTCAAGCCATTTATGTCTATACGGATAATAAAATTTGGCAACTTATTCTGTGATCAAATATTTTCCTTGAAAACCTTTTTTTTTTCACCAGTAAAAATGATTTTTTTTATTAGACTTTTTTGTAATTCTTGTCATAAGACTGATTATGTTTTTTTCTTTTGATTCAATCATTTTTTAATAAGAAATATCGACATAGAGACATCATTTTTTTTTTGGAGGGGTGGCCGTTTCTAGAATACATCAACATAGACTTTATAGACATTGGTGCTTCAAAGATTTTTAATTCAGAAATATCAAAAATATAGAATCCACTAAACAACATACATTTTTGCTGAATTCCCCCAAATTTTTAAAATTCACTCAGAATTTTTATAAGCACAGTTTAGAAAGAGTATAAATATGCAGGAGATAGGAGTGTCTGCCTGGTGGTTGAGGTTGTTGTGCATTTAATAATGTCAGAAATATGTGTTCAAGTTAACGGACAAGATTTTAAATGCTTATGTTTTAAATTCACCACTAAAGAGGATTTTTTTTTTTGCGAAAAATCTTCATCGGCTTGTCTTTGCTCATGCACCCAATTGATGAACGTATGTCACGCCAAATGGTCAGCAGGTTTCAGTTCTTGTGTCAGTTGAATTTTGTAAGTGTGTAAAGACAAACCTTTTGACAAAATTTGATGTAACATTGTTGGGGAGGGGTTTAATTCCTGCACGCGATGATGAATAGAGAAGTGCTTGGATTTTTGGCTACATTCTCAAGTGCTGCAGCAATGTTTTCAGCTGAACAGTGTAAATGAGCATGCAATGGTGCTTTCACATCTATCTGTCATTGACCCAGTTTGTTTGAATTTATGAACATTTTTTCCAGTTGCACTCTTGGTTGGTCGATAATGTTAACCAAAAATTCGTGAAGTGCTCAAAATGCATTTCTGTTTGAATGTCCATTTTGTAATAGGCTTCGATAACTTTAACACAATGTTTGATTGTTAATCTTTCCATAGTTGAAATTGCCAAAGACTTAAGTTGTTAAATCTGAAAGAAAAAGACAAAAATCATTAGACGCTTAAACTTAATTCACATTTAAAATCAGTCCAAGTTATTAGAACATCCTATAGATTACATGGCAGCATGCAAGTCAGCATACAAACTGTGGGGAAAGAACACAAAATCAGTGTGTAGATTAAGATTAGGACAAAGTGTGCACATGCACATCATTATAAACAACTGATCACGTTTTATAATTTGCTTGATATATTTGCCTAGAGGATTTTACAAGCATAAAAATTAAACTCAGATCAAAACTTATTGAATGGATCAGTATATCAACATCTTTACTATACAAGCAATATTAACTTCTGTAGACAAAATAAAAAAAAAACTTGGATTAAAAAAAAAACAATGATTATTTTATTAAGTGGTCTTTTTTCATGTACCTTCCTAAGTTAGTAAGTTGTTTGAAAGAAAATCCATTGTCAGCAAACATTATTTGCCCCACCTACAGTTTGCTTGACCCTAAATGGGTCAGATTAGTGATAGATAATCCGTCAGATCTTATCATCTAAGACTATTGATTTGTTTGAGTGTTTTAGTTCTACAGACAAGAAATGATTCTGGTTTGATGAAAAAATCGGATTAAATGACCATCTCATAAGGTTTGTGGCGACATCAGAACTTCCATCTTCATCTTCAATCAACAGAGACTTGACATTATACAGGCTCCCCAGATATTTTGGCTACCGCGTTTGCATAACTCAACGATGACATGGGCTGTCAAAGATGAGCAAAATGCAAAATCTTTCTTGTTGAATGGGAATTAAACCTTTTTTAAGGAACAATGAAAGAAAACATATATTAGAAATAAATACATTTTTATCAGAGTTTTTGAGATGAAGGATTATGATTCTTATATGCTTTGCTATTGAAATGAGCATATGAATTTTGGTTGTTTTACTCACATTTATTTTGGCTGTTGTGACTTTTGACCTTCCTCAGGTATCTATTTTGTACTTGATAACCTTTCTGGTATTTCATTCTCAAACTCAGAAAACTTATAAACCTTTGTGATATGATATAACTTGCTGGTGTTGTGTTGTTAAATACAAAAGCCTAAACCAAGCCTCAAATCGAACACTTTATTCAATCAATACAGTTGATTGTTCTTATTCCAGTTTTCATGCTTAGAAGATATTTTAGATCAGGGTTTTTCAAATTGTGGGTCCCAACCCTTCAGTGGGTCATGAAATAAATAAAATGGGTCACGAAAAAAAAAGAACGAAAAAATACACAAGTGAGAGCAAAGTGCAGAAAGTAAAAAATTCTTAAATGTTGCACAGCACTCATAAATCATTCATACTTTTTCACTGAGGTAAGCCTGAATTATATTTCATTTTTCAATATATATATATATATATATACATATATATATATATATATATATATATATATATATATATATATATATATGTAGTATGTTTACATTGAGTTTATGTATCATATATATCTAACTCATTGCAGGCTGAGTGATGTCAGTTCTCTCTCACAAAGAGATCTCATATCAAAACATAGCGCCAAAGTGCAATTGGAATTCCAGTTGGAATCAGCTGCTTATGAACGAACAAGCACATCCATCTAATTAAATGACATTTTTTCAAATATTATTTACTTTACCATTGTGTCAGAATTTTTCCTTTAAATTTGTTTTTCTGAAAGTAATAATTTTATATTCATATAAATAGATAATACAAATAGATACATGCAATTCTGATATGTGTGGATCATAAGAAATATATGAATTGTCAGTGCTAATAAATGAACCTTGTGAATTGAGTTTGTTTTTTATTTATTACACGTAGATATAATGAGTCACAATACAAATAGGGTTCTTGTGGTGCGTTGCAGTTTGAAAAATGCAGATTTAGATCACTCATCATTTGCATTCATCATTGTGTCACTTGTCATTTTACTGAAGTGAACCAGATGCTCCCATTCATACCAGGCAGATGGTGAGTTTGGATACTATGAATTTAGTCATCAAGTTTCCAGTGATGAAACTCTATTAGACAAATTAGAATTGGACTCCTCTTTACAAGAAGCTCACAAGGGCCTCAAGAAATAATCTAATTGAAATTTTGACATTCTGTACACAAATAACATACGTTGGGTTCCAACATTTACTGACAGGAAGAATGATTATCTATGTGATCGCCATTATCTCCTGTAAAAGCATACATATACTTGAAATACTTAAAGGAAATGGCTCCAGACATGTCATCACTAATTCAACCATGTGGTTAAGATATGAAAATGGCACTTTTATTTTATCTGACTTCAAAAGGAAGTGTCATGTACTTGCTGGAGGAGTACAGGGAATCAACCATTTTTCCACTGGTGGATCATATGTATTAGCTTCACTTGAAGATCAAAGTGCATTTAATTCTCAATAGGTGCTCAAGGCAAGGAGCATGCCTCCCTAGAGAGAACTTCTGTTCATTCCAATAGACACAAATTCAGGGTCTTCTTGGTGATGATAAAAGGTCATCAGATTGGTTTTGGTAGAACTGAATGTGACCAAAAAGGTTTTTTCCCCCCACTGTGTTGTTAAAGCTGGGTCAGTGGAGGGATCAGCTACCTGGGTGTGGTCATCTAGAATTTTGGAGGTACTCCTACAAACCATTGCATCATCAGCACAGATATCTGCAAAAAGGTCTATGTATAATCTTGGGCAGATAATTGTAAATGCCAAGTAGAAACAGAGTTGGAAGGAGAAGTGAGCCTTGGAAAATACCTGCATTGATTCCATTAACATTACAGGACTGGCCTTTAAGGGTAGAATATTAACCGAGTACAAAGGTAAGGTGACTTAACAGTTGGAAAATTCAGATCTGTTAACAAGCAGTTCAGTTGACAAGTGTTACCAGAAATCATCCTGGCTTAAAGTTCATTGATAGCAGGTAATTTTTTATGATTATAAGTCAAGCCAAATTGGAATCAGGTGTGTTATCATTTCTAGCCTTTAATTATTGTCAGTTTTTATGTTTATATCTCTCCCCCATCAAAATGATACCAGATGAAAGACCAATAAGTGTGGAGTAAAGATGGAAATGAACACCAAGACATTCAATTATCAAACGACAAAAAAATGGTTTCTGAGTCAGAGGATTTGTGCATACCTTCTGTTAAATAAATTAATTTCTTGAAAATAAATATTTAACATTTTTTAACTAATGGGTCATGTTCCCACTGACAATAAGAAATATGTTTTGTGGTTCCTTTGAACAGTATTTAAAGTAAAGTCTCTAGATGGACAAAGAGGAAGGATACACGTAGCTTCAAAGAGATACCTGTCTTCCTCATCAAGCAGCATGACACATACACTCTTCCTCACCAAGCTATGTGACATTCAACACTCTTCTTCACCAAGCTATGTGACACTTACACTTTCCTTTTCATGGATACATGCAACATCTGTTCATGACTTTTGTTTCGAAGAGATTCCCTTACTCATTGAAGTGTCTTCTTCACCAAGCTATGTGACACTTACACTTTCCTTTTCATGGATACATGCAACATCTGTTCATGAATTTGGTTTCAAAGAGATTCCCTTACTCATTGAAGTGTCTTCTTCACCAAGCTATGTGACACTTACACTTTCCTTTTCATGGATACATGCAACATCTGTTCATGAATTTGGTTTCAAAGAGATTCCCTTACTCATTGAAGTGTCTTCTTCACCAAGCTATGTGACACTTACACTTTCCTTTTCATGGATACATGCAACATCTGTTCATGAATTTGGTTTCAAAGAGATTCCCTTACTCATTGAAGTGTCTTCTTCACCAAGCTATGTGACACTTACACTTTCCTTTTCATGGATACATGCAACATCTGTTCATGAATTTGGTTTCAAAGAGATTCCCTTACTCATTGAAGTGTCTTCTTCACCAAGCTATGTGACACTTACACTTTCCTTTTCATGGATACATGCAACATCTGTTCATGACTTTTGTTTCAAAGAGATTCCCTTACTCATTGAAGTGTCTTCTTCACCAAGCTATGTGACACTTACACTTTCCTTTTCATGGATACATGCAACATCTGTTCATGAATTTGGTTTCAAAGAGATTCCCTTACTCATTGAAGTGTCTTCTTCACCAAGCTATGTGACACTTACACTTTCCTTTTCATGGATACATGCAACATCTGTTCATGAATTTGGTTTCAAAGAGATTCCCTTACTCATTGAAGTGTCTTCTTCACCAAGCTATGTGACACTTACACTTTCCTTTTCATGGATACATGCAACATCTGTTCATGAATTTGGTTTCAAAGAGATTCCCTTACTCATTGAAGTGTCTTCTTCACCAAGCTATGTGACACTTACACTTTCCTTTTCATGGATACATGCAACATCTGTTCATGAATTTGGTTTCAAAGAGATTCCCTTACTCATTGAAGTGTCTTCTTCACCAAGCTATGTGACACTTACACTTTCCTTTTCATGGATACATGCAACATCTGTTCATGAATTTGGTTTCAAAGAGATTCCCTTACTCATTGAAGTGTCTTCTTCACCAAGCTATGTGACACTTACACTTTCCTTTTCATGGATACATGCAACATCTGTTCATGAATTTGGTTTCAAAGAGATTCCCTTACTCATTGAAGTGTCTTCTTCACCAAGCTATGTGACACTTACACTTTCCTTTTCATGGATACATGCAACATCTGTTCATGACTTTTGTTTCAAAGAGATTCCCTTACTCATTGAAGTGTCTTCTTCACCAAGCTATGTGACACTTACACTTTCCTTTTCATGGATACATGCAACATCTGTTCATGAATTTGGTTTCAAAGAGATTCCCTTACTCATTGAAGTGTCTTCTTCACCAAGCTATGTGACACTTACACTTTCCTTTTCATGGATACATGCAACATCTGTTCATGAATTTGGTTTCAAAGAGATTCCCTTACTCATTGAAGTGTCTTCTTCACCAAGCTATGTGACACTTACACTTTCCTTTTCATGGATACATGCAACATCTGTTCATGAATTTGGTTTCAAAGAGATTCCCTTACTCATTGAAGTGTCTTCTTCACCAAGCTATGTGACACTTACACTTTCCTTTTCATGGATACATGCAACATCTGTTCATGAATTTGGTTTCAAAGAGATTCCCTTACTCATTGAAGTGTCTTCTTCACCAAGCTATGTGACACTTACACTTTCCTTTTCATGGATACATGCAACATCTGTTCATGAATTTGGTTTCAAAGAGATTCCCTTACTCATTGAAGTGTCTTCTTCACCAAGCTATGTGACACTTACACTTTCCTTTTCATGGATACATGCAACATCTGTTCATGAATTTGGTTTCAAAGAGATTCCCTTACTCATTGAAGTGTCTTCTTCACCAAGCTATGTGACACTTACACTTTCCTTTTCATGGATACATGCAACATCTGTTCATGAATTTGGTTTCAAAGAGATTCCCTTACTCATTGAAGTGTCTTCTTCACCAAGCTATGTGACACTTACACTTTCCTTTTCATGGATACATGCAACATCTGTTCATGAATTTGGTTTCAAAGAGATTCCCTTACTCATTGAAGTGTCTTCTTCACCAAGCTATGTGACACTTACACTTTCCTTTTCATGGATACATGCAACATCTGTTCATGAATTTGGTTTCAAAGAGATTCCCTTACTCATTGAAGTGTCTTCTTCACCAAGCTATGTGACACTTACACTTTCCTTTTCATGGATACATGCAACATCTGTTCATGAATTTGGTTTCAAAGAGATTCCCTTACTCATTGAAGTGTCTTCTTCACCAAGCTATGTGACACTTACACTTTCCTTTTCATGGATACATGCAACATCTGTTCATGAATTTGGTTTCAAAGAGATTCCCTTACTCATTGAAGTGTCTTCTTCACCAAGCTATGTGACACTTACACTTTCCTTTTCATGGATACATGCAACATCTGTTCATGAATTTGGTTTCAAAGAGATTCCCTTACTCATTGAAGTGTCTTCTTCACCAAGCTATGTGACACTTACACTTTCCTTTTCATGGATACATGCAACATCTGTTCATGAATTTGGTTTCAAAGAGATTCCCTTACTCATTGAAGTGTCTTCTTCACCAAGCTATGTGACACTTACACTTTCCTTTTCATGGATACATGCAACATCTGTTCATGAATTTGGTTTCAAAGAGATTCCCTTACTCATTGAAGTGTCTTCTTCACCAAGCTATGTGACACTTACACTTTCCTTTTCATGGATACATGCAACATCTGTTCATGAATTTGGTTTCAAAGAGATTCCCTTACTCATTGAAGTGTCTTCTTCACCAAGCTATGTGACACTTACACTTTCCTTTTCATGGATACATGCAACATCTGTTCATGAATTTGGTTTCAAAGAGATTCCCTTACTCATTGAAGTGTCTTCTTCACCAAGCTATGTGACACTTACACTTTCCTTTTCATGGATACATGCAACATCTGTTCATGAATTTGGTTTCAAAGAGATTCCCTTACTCATTGAAGTGTCTTCTTCACCAAGCTATGTGACACTTACACTTTCCTTTTCATGGATACATGCAACATCTGTTCATGAATTTGGTTTCAAAGAGATTCCCTTACTCATTGAAGTGTCTTCTTCACCAAGCTATGTGACACTTACACTTTCCTTTTCATGGATACATGCAACATCTGTTCATGAATTTGGTTTCAAAGAGATTCCCTTACTCATTGAAGTGTCTTCTTCACCAAGCTATGTGACACTTACACTTTCCTTTTCATGGATACATGCAACATCTGTTCATGAATTTGGTTTCAAAGAGATTCCCTTACTCATTGAAGTGTCTTCTTCACCAAGCTATGTGACACTTACACTTTCCTTTTCATGGATACATGCAACATCTGTTCATGAATTTGGTTTCAAAGAGATTCCCTTACTCATTGAAGTGTCTTCTTCACCAAGCTATGTGACACTTACACTTTCCTTTTCATGGATACATGCAACATCTGTTCATGAATTTGGTTTCAAAGAGATTCCCTTACTCATTGAAGTGTCTTCTTCACCAAGCTATGTGACACTTACACTTTCCTTTTCATGGATACATGCAACATCTGTTCATGAATTTGGTTTCAAAGAGATTCCCTTACTCATTGAAGTGTCTTCTTCACCAAGCTATGTGACACTTACACTTTCCTTTTCATGGATACATGCAACATCTGTTCATGAATTTGGTTTCAAAGAGATTCCCTTACTCATTGAAGTGTCTTCTTCACCAAGCTATGTGACACTTACACTTTCCTTTTCATGGATACATGCAACATCTGTTCATGAATTTGGTTTCAAAGAGATTCCCTTACTCATTGAAGTGTCTTCTTCACCAAGCTATGTGACACTTACACTTTCCTTTTCATGGATACATGCAACATCTGTTCATGAATTTGGTTTCAAAGAGATTCCCTTACTCATTGAAGTGTCTTCTTCACCAAGCTATGTGACACTTACACTTTCCTTTTCATGGATACATGCAACATCTGTTCATGAATTTGGTTTCAAAGAGATTCCCTTACTCATTGAAGTGTCTTCTTCACCAAGCTATGTGACACTTACACTTTCCTTTTCATGGATACATGCAACATCTGTTCATGAATTTGGTTTCAAAGAGATTCCCTTACTCATTGAAGTGTCTTCTTCACCAAGCTATGTGACACTTACACTTTCCTTTTCATGGATACATGCAACATCTGTTCATGAATTTGGTTTCAAAGAGATTCCCTTACTCATTGAAGTGTCTTCTTCACCAAGCTATGTGACACTTACACTTTCCTCTTCACTTTCTCCATTGCTTCTTTTACCACACATACACACAAAGAAATCACATTTCATTTCATCTTAACAGACAAGGAACTTTAACACTTGTACACACCGAGAAAAATTTAGTTTTAAAAACACAAAAGAAAAAATATTTTATATTTTAAAACAATTCGTGGCTTTTTGTTTGTTGACACTTTTGATCCTCCAATAAATAAAACAGTCTGACCATTTCTAATAATCTTGGAAAACATTTTTATCATCTAAAATATATAGCATGATCATATTTAAGTGCATTAGATAACTCTTTCATTATCAAATGACTAAAACATATTCTGTCTTTCTTTAAGAGCCTACAGTTGGAAATATATTTACTATCAATGGCTTGCATATTGAACTTGAAGTTTGTATTTTCAGATTTGATTAATAGTTTATTAATTAATGAAAATGCAGAAACAGGTTCCCACCAACGAGTTCATTGCTCTAATCGTTAAGCTAATAAGATAACGAGATGACATGCTCTGAATGTCTTTTGCATATCAAGTTTACTCCAGATCTCAAGTAACTCATATATATGACCCATTGCTGAAGATGACGGTAAAATTATTGTCTCATTTCATCACATCAGGAAGTACTTGATTTCTTATGTCATTTTTTATCTTTACAAGAGTCAGATTAGACAAAAGCCGGAGCATCGTTTCCATATCCTGGTTGGAGTGGATAAATCTTCCCTTTCTAGTTTTTGATAAATTTCAAAATCATTTATGCTGTCTTGTGTGGGAAGACTGTTCCCCACTCTGCAGCTTCTTTCCCACAGAATATTGCAAGCCACTTTTGGACACAATGTTGCAAGCTTGCTTCTACTCGATCATTATTTCCATGACAATTGTTCAGATAAGCTCCATTCTTTATTCCCTCCAGTTCATACTTTTACAACTAGGACCTGCCATGTTATTTTTGCAGAGTCAAATTACCCACATTTTATATATAGATATACTATATAAAGGGAAATTTCCATTCAGACAGTTTTTTTTCCCAAGAACTGCCACTTTGAGGAACAGAATCTTACCTGGATGCTTCTATGAACACTAAAATTTTAACCTTTTCAATTCAAGACTCGGTCATTATCTATCCTCCCTATCATCATAATTTTAACTTCCTACCACCATCTCATATTTTTTTCATATCATACATTCATTAAAATCATTTTAACAGTAAACCTCTACCATGAGTGACTCACAAGCCTTTCATTGTGTAAAATGTATTTGTTACATCTTCATTGTGTCAGATTGTATTGCTACATTTGTAACATGTATTAGCTTTTCCTGTTTTTGTTAATCCTGTCCATCCATGTTAATTGCATTACCTCATGCATTGGTAATGCACTTGCAATTTGCATATTGATCTGCTTGGCTCTCAAGCTATTTGGCAGAAAGTAAAGTCTTCCTTATTCTTATTCTGACATTAAATAAAATGTATTCACCATTGTCTGAATGAGCTGCAAATTTGCAGGTGCAAAAATGAAAACAAGGAATAAAATTTTGTGCTAATGCAACTTAATTCTTATGCAAATTTGAGTGCAATAGGGAATTAAATTTTCAAGAATTCATAGAAAGACAGAGAGAAAGAAAGGAAATATATAACCACATTGGCATCATCCACTCAATTGGGTTTTCTTTCTTTTCCTCAAATACAAACATGGAGAAAATTGTTCAGTTATCTATATGGTTAACTCTAATCACGGAGGTGAATAATAATTTAATTCTTTTCCTAAATAAAAATATTTTTTGTGAAATTCTCTGTTTAAAATTAAAACCAAAATTTATTCAAACTAGATTTGTTCTCATTTCTTCTATCAAAGAAACGAAAGAGAAAAACAATAAAAATTAAAAGCAGAATTAACATATTTTATGGCGTAATCTTGAATAAAGTTAGATGTGGAATACAGAAGGAATTTTATGAATTATTCCAAGGTAAACATTTACTCTTAGATTGTTTTTTTTATCTTTTTTCAAGATGCTGTATAAATATCAAAGTCTGCAGTTCATGGCAAATTTGAATTTTACAAAAGCTGAATTATTTAGGTTTGAAATAATTTCTATTTTAAATTCAACCACATTAATTAAAGAATAATTGCACAAAAAGGAAAGAATCCTTATTGGTTTCCATTACATAAAAAATTACATAAAAGGCAATAATCCTACTTTCCCTCCCAAAGCCAATGTAACTGAAGAAGATGAGGTGGGGTGCTATGCCGATGATATAGGTATTTCATAATTGGGATAATAATTACTTTGAACAGAGAATTGGCATCGTCTATCAAATATTACAAGAAATGGATCTCAAGATAAACCTTTCCAAACATAAGCCATGATCAGGAATTGGAATGAAATTAGAGATGGTACCAACCCTGAATCCATCATAAAAATTCAGGATATGGAATTAGTAAATACTAAACTTTTCAAATATCTCTGTGTATCAATCATTTATAACAAAATTAGTAGAGGAGATAAGGAAAATGAACATAAAATAGGTTGCGCCAGAGGTAGTCTCTCCCAACACCACAAATTGCTACAAAACCAAAACATCAACCTGAAGACTCGTGTCACATTCTAAAATAGCCTCGTCATATGCCTGTATAAAACTACTTTCTAAGATCAAATGTTAAAAATAGATTTGAGCAAGTGGGGTTTATTACACATTAATGCCTCATGGAAACAAAAAGGTAGTCCTCAAGACCATCGCACATACAAAAGTATCTCAATTGGATCCATTATGGTGAAATTATTAATGAATATTACTAACTAGGCTCTCATTGTTTTATGAAATTCAACTCCTCATAACCCAGTTTGGTTTTCATTCTAAGAAGGGATGCAATGATGGCATATATGTCGTGAAACAACTCCAAGAAATTGCTTTCATCTCTAATAGGAAACTATATACCTACTTTTCCAACCTCACAGTAGCATATAACCACATCCGAGCTCCAAATCCACTGAATACATTGGTCTAATAGAAGAACTGTATCAATCTCCAACATTTTACATATCTAGCAAGGTCACCAATACAGAAACATTTTCAGAGCTTGTCAGGAGTATGACAAGGTGGAAATGAGAGCTACAGTCTATTTAATCTTCAATTAGACTCTATTCCCTGCATATTTACAAGCATTGGTATGAAGAAATGGGCACTGATCATTTAAACATTCCATAACGTATCCCAAACGAATCTACAAATAAAAGACAATGATTCTGCTTTCCCTCTTGAGGCCAATGTACCGAGGATGATGGAGATATTCAAAGTTGAAAGAAGAATGATGTTGAATAAAAAATAATCAACCTCCTCTACCAAGTGTTCTAAGAAATAGGACTCAAGATAAACTTTTCTAAAACAGAAACTATATTCTGGAATTGGAATGAAATCAGAGATGGCACCAACCCTGAATCCATCATAAAAATTCAGGATATGGAATTAGTAAAAATACTAAACACTTCAGATACCTTGGCACATGGTTTAGT
Organism: Acanthosepion esculentum; assembly: GCA_964036315.1. NCBI lineage: Eukaryota > Metazoa > Mollusca > Cephalopoda > Sepiida > Sepiidae > Acanthosepion > Acanthosepion esculentum. Next base: position 80,795,894 of record OZ038505.1, read on the forward strand.
TATAACACATTTAGTCTAAGAGAAAAGTGAATTGGACATAAAATTGGCTGTGCCATGGATAGTTTTGCCCAACAAGTTGCTACAAAACTAAAACAACAACCTGAAAACTCAAGTCATATTCTTAAATAGCCTCTTCTTATCAAGACTTTCATATGGATGCCAGGCATGGAACCAGCCCCACTTGGAAATATCTAAACTCCATGATGTATACAACTACTTCCAAAGATAAATTGTGACGCAAAAAAAGACTTTCAGCAAGAAAAGCCTCAGGGTCTTCGCAAAGATCATCCTTCTTTGAACATTGTGAACTGGCACTCTAGAAACACTAACAAAGAACTGTATGAAATAACAGAAACCACATCAATTGAGGACTACCAACAGCAGCAACAACTAAAATGGATAGCAAAGATCATCCTTTTTTTTACCTTTTGAACTGGTGATATATAATCACAAAGAATGCCAAATAACAGAAACTACATCAATTGAGGACTACCAACAGCAGCAACAACTAAAATGTATAGCACATGTGAGATGATGAGAAAATAATGACATAATCAAGATGCTGACATTTCACACCACGTCAAATAGAAGGTTCGCAAGAAAACACCCATCAGTACTGGATAAAAGCTACTGGACTTGAGAAACAGGTTTTCCTAAAAGAGAAAGATTTTATAAATTTCAATCAAAAGCAGTAATGGCTGCTTGGTCAATAAATTCCAAATGTTTACTAGTACTATTACCATAAAATTGCATTAATTATTCAAGATAATTTGAATATTGTAATACAAATCAAGTCTCATCGACAAACTTTGTTATAATTTAACCCTAGTAATTACTATAAATTTTAGATGAATTTAATTGTCTTTGCCTTGGATTTTCATAGAGATTAAACTTTTGAGTTTGTGTGATAATATCTGTTTCTTATTTGTTATCATAAAAGATCAAAAGATTAAGGAAGTAATCAGATATAAGAATTAAATCCTATATATATTTTTCAACCAATAAACTCCTACCAGAAGGTTTCTTTGATAAACAACGATTACAAGTGAAAATACCACCAAAATATATGGAGAATGTAGTTGTAGATCTACCATGTGTTATTTTTGGACCATTTAGAAAATAACAATAATAACTCCCTTTGCCACTCCCTCAAATTCAAGAAAAACATTTTCATGAGCCAGTATGAAATTATTTTCTAACCAATGAAATCCTTGTATTCAAAAAGTTTCCATCTCTATAGAAGATTAGATTTTCAATCTCCTTACAGATATAAAAATAGAAGCATACTAATTCTTAGGGTTTAAAAACAATTTTGGAGGCTAGTTTGATCTACATGTGTACACACACATGCACACAATGGAAGAGATGACAACCAGCAGCTGACAACTGAGGCTTTATCCACACACATAAAAGAAGGGATTAACCAGCAACCTCCTGCTAAGCCTATGTCTATGAACTCAAAATATATTAAGCTGACTGTCATAAAGTATGTCTGTCCACACATTTCACATTGCACTATGAACACTTAATTAGTTTATAAAACAAACATCACTGCAACGGAAATTTTATTGTTATTGTATATTTTTAAAAAATAGAAATGTTATTTCAACAGAGATTCTGCTTCTACTTTTCCTTCAGAAAATAACCTTTTTTATGTTTCATTTAAAAGATATGTTGTTGTTCGTGTTAAATGTTTATCAAACATAACTTCTGATGTGATTTTAGTGGTTGAAGAATATATATAGAATTAAAATTCCTATAGGAGAGCAACTTTTTTCAGAGTTTTGCTTACAGGAAAAAATAGTTACTAATTAAAGCTTTATAGCAGAAGCAACATACATTTTTATGGCCTGGATTTTAGAAGGAATTTTGTATTGCTAATCCATCTTTCTATTAGTTAAGAATTTTGTAATTGTTTTAAGGTATAGAGATGCTCTCTAAATATGTTCATATACTTTAAATAACATACAAACATTTCTACTCACACATGGCTTATGGCCATTTCACATTGAAACACAGGTTCTCATCTGATTTTTGAAGTTAAGAAATGTTGAAACTAGTCAGTACCTAGATGGGTGACTGCTCAAGAATACCAGGTGCTGTAAGATTGGATGTGCAGGTGGCTCAGAATGGGGAAAGAGTTTTAATTCCACTCAGATTCATTACATTCACTTGTGAAAGGTAGAAATCCACCTCTTCTCCCCCAGATATGGATTAAATAGTAAGGCTTGTATCAGAAAATTATTATCATCTCCAAAAGAATTCTTACAAACTCAAAATATGTTTCAGCTTTCAATAACCTTAAAAAGGTTGATAAGCCATGAAAAACAAATCAATGAATCAATCAATTGTCACACATACTCATACATGTGAACAGTTGTGCACACACACACATACACACACACACATGCAAAATTATATATGTGCCCATACACACATGCATAAATAGTTATAGCAATGGTACCCAAGAAAGTTATTAAAGGAAATGCCATAAATCATATTTTCAATAGAATCCTAAGTCCTTGAGTCTTGTCATAATTTTATTTAGGAATGTAAATCAATGATAAAATTCCAATATATTTACTTAGGTTCTCTTTTCATTTCTGGTTATTCTTTGATGTTTTGCCTATTGACCTTGCTTAACGGCAACCCAAATTCTTAAGTGCTGTTGATGCTTGAAGCTACATATTTATTTTCCCATTTCAGAAAACTTTCTATGGAATATATCAAGAGTTACGCCTATCCTCTTATAAAGAGACACCAAAGAAGATTGTTTGACATAAGGCCATAATAAAAGAGTACCAATGAAGAAAACAACTCACTAGATAAATAAATGTTCTGCAACACTTAAATAAACATTTACTGAGCTTAATCTAGTTTGGCATAAGGCCACAATAAAAAGGTTCCCTTTGATGATTAAGGCTAGGAAATTAGAGAATAACCTTTGATAGTGACTTGTTAATCATCCCATCAGAATGCAAATTGCAGTCTCTCTCTCTCTCTGTTTTTGTACTCCTTGGATGAAGTGATTGTTGGAGGGTCTATCTACAAAATTCTGGAGTTGGAATGCTGAAGGCGACACCAATCAACTAAGAGAAAAACTTTGTATTTATCATATATATAAATATATGCGATAACAATATATATTTTTATATATCAAGAACAGTATTGGGAAAAATTTATGAAGTGGAAATAGGTTACTTTTTTTTTTTTTAAGCGTTTCACCCCAAGCAAGGCGGGAAGCCACTAGCATGCAAGGGGTTACAGAGAGTTGGAGCAAGAGCAAATAGGAGTGATAGAGGAAAGGATGAAGAGGAGGATAGGGGGTAGATCAAGGCATCTGGAGATGTTGATTGACATTACATTTGAATAGTTGCAGATTATAGCTATCAGGGAAACAAGAAAAGGGGAGGGAGTTCCACAGGTGAGAAGTGTGAGACATGAAGTTATTGGAGTAGAAGAGATGGCTACATTTAACAGTTTCGACAGTGAAAGGGTTTGAGTGAGATGCCACTCTAGTTGAACGCTTAAATTCATGAAGTCTGGGAACCAGCGAAAGCAGCTCATTGGAGCAGTTACCATGAAAGTATTTGTAAAAAAGACAGAGGGAGGTGACAGCACATCTGTGAGATGCCAGATCAGAGCCAATTACATTGCATATCCATCTCTGGATTTTATCAAGGACCTTGAGACAAACAGAAGGGGCATCAAACCATACATGGCAGCAATACTCCATGCAAGGGCAAATGGTTGATTTGTAGATTTGAAGGATTGACTCTGGTGAGAAAAATTTCCTGGTGTGGCACAGGGAGCCAACTTTGCTTACGGTGGACGAAACTATTGTCTCAATGTATTTGTTCCATCTCAGCTCAGCAGTCAATGTGAGACCGAGCAGTCGCAAAGAGGTGCTCTCGTCGAGTTGAGTGTCAGACATTCTAATGGGGGGCAGGGATGGTTCTCTGTGATGAGTAATAGAGAGCAGTTTTGTTTTTGAGGTGTTAAAGTTAACCAGCCAGTTCCTGCCCCAATTCACAACCAATTGGAGGTCCTTTTCGATATGAATGGCCAGGTTAGTTTTGTCAATGACATTAGATTTGTTTTTGAGGCAGGAGAAAATTGTCCGCGTAGATTGTGATGCATTTTGACCTTCAGGATTCATTGGGATAAATTTCTTATGTTTGTAGGACTAAATATGCGCACAACAGAGGTGTGCTGTCAATCATAGAATTTTTTATAGTGTTAAATTCCTTTACAGGCACAATGGAATTCATTTAGAGTAACAATGGAATTTACATACAAAATGGAAGAACACAGTTCCTTACCCTTCCTCGATATCAAGCTACAATACGTTAACAATAGTTTGAATCTCAGTATCCACCAAAAATCATCCAACAAAATAAAATCCAGTATTCTGTGTAACAGCTCAAAGAATATGCAGCTTGAATTGTTTACACAAAGAGGAGAAATACATTAAAATCACTTTCAAACTTCTCCAGTGCACTAATTATTTTATATTCAATGTGAAACAAAAGACCCATAAAATATTCCAAAACAAAAAACAGTCCCTCCTGAGAAACCCAAAGAATCAAAAAATTATATTATTCTGCCTACTAATTCTATCAAATTTTCAATAGAATAGAATCTGGGTTCCCTGGTGAACAGATTTATCCTGTATGGCAACAGGTTGAATTGAGGACAAACCTCTTAGACAGAGTGTGTATTCACGGTCACAAGTTTAAAACCTCTTTTACACGACATACATTCACTCCGAGACACTGCTAATCATGAGCGAGCCTCACCCTGTGAGACTCTGTCCTCAGACCACAAGCATTCACATTAGCCAACCAGAGAGACAAGATCAGTATGATTAGGGTTAGAATTCTACATTGAACATGATCAGGGTGAGGACACTGATGGCCCGTATGAGTGAGCCTTGGTCCATCTCCATCTTGAGCCTCCCTGAACAAAATTCATTAAATTATCATATTCAAAAAAAGCCAAAGGTAGAAAAGTGGAAAAGCTCTCATTTCCCCCCTTGCAGCAATGCCCACACTTTTTGTGATTGTTGTTCCGATCTCACTTCTGTTAATATCCTTTTCGCTTTGGGAATGATTCTGGGCTTCCACATCTTTCCTTTTTTTTCTTTTATATTTAACAAGATATATAAATCTTCAATTTTTCTCTGTTTGCTCTGATGTCACTAAGCACACATCTCCCCTGGTGTTGTGAATTGGTTTAGATTTTATCTTTTTTTCGGACTTATTTGACTCAGCTGATGGGCTGCATTGCTGTTTTCATTTTTCTAGGTGGAGTTCATGGGTGTATATGATTGGGATGGATTGGGAGAAGATACAGATGTGCTCATTTTTGGCTGTCAGTTGTTATCCTATCTCCCTGATTACTCTTCTTCAAACTTTTACACAAACACTCAAGCACCCTAAACAAAATATTCAACCAAAACCAGTAAAAATCAGCTACAGTTGCACCGAGAACATGAAAAAACAAAACACACACCTCACCAAAAATATCTTGGAAAATAAGGAAAAAATCATCAGACTACAACAACCTATCAAAAACTTGCAAACTTTGCTTGGAGGAAAAAGTAGCTATCATTATCTTCCCAGACCAAAATAAATTATTAAATAAAAGATCCGAGCTAATCTCAAATTGCAGACATGAAAACAAATTTTTACTACATAATTAAAAATCGAAAACGAAAAAAATAAATACATAAACAAACAAAATGACAATAAAATAAGCAAAATAAATTAATCCAAACAAATTACCAAATCACACATGTTAGAATAGACGAAATAGAATAAAAAATAAGGAACAAAATCAATAAATAAAGTAAATAATAAACAAATTAGCAAACTATTATGACCAAAATATTAGACTATAAAAAATCAAAACAAAAAATTGGACAAAAAATAGCTATAACTGTTATATAAGAATGAAAAAAAAATGAATAAAAAAAAATATACTGCGTTACTTAAAAATCGAAAACCAAAAAGAGAAAATATGCAGTGTAACAAATAAATAACCACAAGTATAATAAATTGATCTAAATACATCCAAATATATAAATAAACTAACAACCGATACGGATAAACTAGCCATTTAGAAAAAAAACAAATAAAGATAATCAATCCAAATAAATAAATTAAAAACTGTTCCCGCCAAAATAATAGTCAGATCAACTCCAAAATTCAACAAATAGCTTTAATTATCTTCCCAAACAAAAGCAAAACTATTAAATATGCTATATAAACAAATTTTTATTACGTTAATAAAAACACCGATCAAAATAAAAATTAAAATAGATAAATATATAAGATAAAAAATAAAAATAAATAAAAACAAGCAAAATAATTTGACCCAAATAAATAAACAAATAAACGACTTCCGGTAAAATAACTGCCAAAATAGACTACCCACAATAAGCTGTATAAACAAATCTTTACTACATAAATAAAAACACCGATCAAAATAAAAAATAAATAAATATATAAGATAAAAAATAAAAATAAAATGAAATATAAACAAGCAAAATAATTTGACAGAAATAAATAAATAAACAAATAAACGACTTCCGGTAAAATAACCGCCAAAATAGACTACCCACAATGCACCACTGACACGTATATATAAATAGCCAAGAAAAATAACAGCACTTGTGGCCTGACAATTGCATCTAGTATGAAACAGACTGTCGCCTCTAAGTGTTGACTTCTATGTTCACTTTTATATTTACACACGCTCTATCTCTGATATTGAGCACTTTATCCCATAAATATAGCACACTTTAAGACTATATTTCTTCATATATATATATATATATATATATATATATATATATATATATATATATATATATATATATATATATATACCGGATGTAACAGCAAAATTGTTCAAATCATTTAACAGCATAATTGTCCATCCCACAAAACACTAAACTAATTGAGTTTCTTTTTTACAGGTTTTCAGCTAAGATGTTTAGACATCTTGGCACCATTTGTCATAAGAATCACTAAAAAACCCTTTGAGCTATTCAGCTCGATAGAGAACAGGTTAAAATCATTGCAAATGAACAATGGTGAGAGGAAAAAGATCATTCGAGTATACAGTAATGGTACCAACATTCATACTCTGGCTTCCATCTTCAAAGTCCATTCTAGAACCATCAAGAGAATAATTTTAAAAAATAGGTAACAATAGTGAGAAAAACTGGCTCTGGAGGTCACAAAATGCCAGCTCAGGACCAGTAATATTGTTGATTCTTCTTTGGATTTTATTAAGATTCTCAAAATATATAGCAGAAGCACCGGACCATATGTAGCAGCAATATTAAAAGCATGGACAATTAGTAGACTTATAGATATGTAAGATAGTATCTAGAGAGAAAAATTGTGTATTATCATGCAAAAGAACCAACTTACCAGCTGAAGTGGCAATGGTTTCAATGTAGTCTTTGCACTTCGTGTCAGCTGAGAGTGCTAACCGAATTAGATGCAATGACATATTCTCCTGGAGGTTAGCATCAGCCATGCTGATGGAAGGCAGAACGGGTCTCTCAGATGATCAAATAGAGATCAGTTTTCTTTTAGAGGTGTTGAATTTAATAAGCTGCCCCAGTTAACAACAAATTGTAGGTCGTTTTTGAGATCAACTGCCAGTTTGACCTTATCCAGACAGAAGTAAATGGTTATGCCATCAGCATAGATACCAAATTGAGAGTTGATGCCACCAGGAAACTTATTAATGGAAATTAAAAACAAAATGAGACCAAATATAGAGTCTTTGGGAACACCTACTGTAGGACAGGAGAATTAAAAGAAGTGGTCATATATATATATTTGTTTACATTTGGATACGCTTTGAGCAGATACGAATGTACGTGAGAGATTCATGGAAGATTGAAGTTTAAAAACAGTAAAATCAACTTTGCTAATCAAATGATTCTCCGTGGCTTGATCGGTTAAGGCACGTCAGGCTAAATGATGGTTTATTATAGGATACAGGTTCGATTAATGTAGGAGAACGGATTTTTTCTATGAAAATTTCTCAGACATTCAGGCCGGTAAATGTTATTCATACTGTTTATTATAAAAAAAAAACAGAGCATTTACTTAAATATTTGTATCTATAAAATGAATGTATAAACATAAAAATGTCTTAAAATATATATATATATAATTAAATATTAAAACTTTCAATGTATGCTATATTTATGGGTAAAAGTTGTCAAAAATCCAGTATAAGGGCATGTGTAATATAAATGTAGACACTTGGGCCATCACCAAGTGATGACAGTTTGGTTCATGCTTGAAACATACTGTCTCCACTTGGTATTGATATCAGTGCATCCTCTTATATATATATATATATATATATATTTAAGTAATATATCATGTGAGTTTCAGTGTATAATATCAATCATTATCAAAAATCCTTTTTTAAAAAATGTTTTTAGTGTCACTTGTTATCATACAAAAGTCATCATATGTATAAACAAACTAGATTGGCAATTAAATTTCATCATTTTACTTTTGAACTAGCTCTAAATTTAACCATATATTCTATTGCAATAGTTTCTTTTCTCACACTTCCTGTGGAATTCTATTCCAGTTTCTTGCTACACTCTTTGAATAATTTAAATGCAACCCCAACTGGCATTGTCTGATTTCTTGAAACCTGTTCTTTTATTGTCCTTTCCCATCCCTAAAGTCACTCCCAGTAACACCCTGTGTTGTAGTGGCATTATTGCCTTGCTTGGAGTGAAATGGTTTAAAAAATATATATATTTCACGTAGCTGAAAAATTATTTTTTATCATAGATGTTTATATGAACTCCTTGAACTTATATGAACTCTTTGACCTTATGTAAACTTCATCAGTCTTTCACCCATTCATTTTATTAAATTTTCTTCTCTTTTAACCTTAAAACTACCTGCAGCAGTTTTTTATTTCTCTACCAAAGATAAACATAAATATTGTTTTCCATTCTCTTTTAATGCTAGAAAAACAGGAATTTATTGAATTAACACCCACGGAGGCTGACTCTATTTCATTAATTCGGTGTTTTTAAAACTTTTTGGGCAAAGTCAGTCACAGTCCGCTTGTAGAATGTGAAGGAACATTGTCTTGCATAAAGCTTCTTGGTTGTAATTTCTTTTTGTAAAACTTTAAATATGTCCACATTTATTGCTTGCAATATTGAAACCTGTTGTCTTTCATGTTGCTCTCTTGTTGGCATGAAGAACCCAGCCTATCGATCAGCTGGCTTATTGCTGTATCACATTGAAACACCTCTTCTCATATGATCGTCAAGTTAAGAAATGTTGAGTCAGGTCAGTTTCTTCATGGGTAACTTTTTTGTAATTCCAGGTTCTGTAAGTGTGGATGTGTAGGTGGTGCAATTGATAATGGCTTGGAATTGGAAATTGGAGAACTGAAGTTCAATTCCAGTTGGATTTGTTATATTCACTTAGATGCAAATATCCTTAGGAAAAGTGTGGATACTCCTCTATTTCTCCAGCTATGGGTTAATTAGTAGGACATGTATCAGAAAATCATTATTATCTCCAAAACATTCTTATAATCTAAAAATATTTTCATGCTTTAAATGACCTACAAAAGGTTGATAAAGCATAAAAAACAAATCCATCTCGACCAACCGTGATGTCTCCATCCCATGAAGCTTTACATTCATTAATAACAATTACAAAATTTACAGCTACACCATCCCATTTAGAAACATTAAAAAACAAAATATTTCTCGCAAAAAGAAATGATGTTTACAAATTTTCATTAAATTATTTTTTGTAAATTTTCACAAATAATTTTTTAACTAATCAGTATGTTACGTATTAACAATCTGAAAGAAATGTATTGTCAGTGGTCAGTAATAATGGGAATTAATACTGAATGAATAGGACTATTATAAATACATAATGCATGCATGCACCCCCTTACACACACGCACAGGCACACACACACACACACACACACATATATATATATGTATATACAGACAAAATATTATTACAAGTCAATATTTTTATAATAAATTAGTATTAAACAATTTTCAGACTATATTTATGTGAGCAGTGTATTTTGTATTTTATTATGCAATTTAATTTTGAATGTAAATAGAAATATAATTATTGATATTTAATTGTTATTCTAAGATTTTAAACGTTCATGAGTTTTTAAGCATTCATAAGAAATCTATAATCTGAAAAGAATGACAAGATTCGTAAAGTGAAAAAAACTGGGGTTGGGGGGGGGAAGCCAGAAATAATTGAAAAGGAAAGTGAATAAATGAGTGGAAAGAACCAAACAAAAAGTAGACAATGAAAAAGTTTGATTATGATCATGATGATACTGATGACAATGATAATAAGAAAGAAGAAGAAGAAAAAGAAGAAGAAGAAAGGGAAGAAAAAGAAGAAAAAAGCAAAAAGATGCAAAGGAAGAAAAAAGAAGAAGAACGGAATGAAAATTGTTGCAATGATAAAAGAAAATACAAAAATTACTCGATGAAAAAAACAGAGAAATTAAGAAAAAAAGAGCTTTGACGGATTATTTTTTGGAAGTCAAATTCTTGCAACAAAAATCTTACAGATTATTTGCTGTTGGTAAAATTTTCTAGCATATACTTATGTAATAGATATAAGAAAGTCAAATTCAACTTATAATATCTGCTTTTTGTTAGAAATGTCTACTGCTGCAGATTTTGGTGAGAAGGAAAAACGTAGAAATTTGGTCTGTATAAATATCAGAAGGATTGTGAAGGAAATGTATCCCTATAAAATGGAATATTTCTGATTCATTTCAAATCACCATCAGCATAATTGGCACCATTAAAAGAATGTCTTCATAAGGGAGCATTGGAAAGTAATTCATGAGTCATTCACAACTCATGGAGAACTGCAGAAATAGGTGAGTAAGGATCCAATTCCACTGAGTAGGACTTAGTTGTTGGGCCTTGAGAAAGTCTGCTCTGTTGAAACCCAGGTATATGATTATTTATCTTCCTATCATCATCATCATCTCAAGAATCCTACTTCATCCTGGACAAAATATTATGGTTTGACAAGGCTAAAATTGAATTCTTTTTAGAAACAGGACATTCTATATGACACCTAAAAGAGCATTCTGACAGATAAACAAGTGTAAGTATTATTGCGGTGAGAAGGAAAAAGGTAGAAATTTGGTCAGAAGGATTTTGAAGGAAATGTATCCGTCTTTTCCTCCATGCAACATAAATGATGTGAGGAAAGACATGTTGAAAGTTAACAATATTTATTTACTGAAACAAAATACAACAATGAACTTAAGTGAATTTGTTCAGAGTGGCTATGAATTCAGGGTTAAGAGATTGATAGAGAGAGAGTTCTTGTTTTACTTAGCTGCCTGATAATTTGTCTTCAGTGGGTCAACGTTTTCAGGGATCAAACTGATGGTGTTAGAAATCATCCTCAGATTTAATCTTTTGTTGTTTCAAGCATGATTAGTTTGTGAGTTGCATGAAGTTGTTGTTTGACTTTGTATTCCAGACAGTAATTTGTATGTATTCTTCAGTTGTCCGTGAGATGATCTCTTGGTCTGCTCATAAAGATGGCAATAGCATCATGTGTGTCTATCTGCATCTGTGTGTCCCCCTGCGTGTCTCTCCTTGTTTTTCTCAGTCTGGGCAAGTTCATTAAATAATCATGGATAGGCTCCCAGTCAGTATTTTGGATTTAAGGTATTTCATTGGTCGGCATGAACCAGTGAGGATGTTGAAAAATAGTTGTTTCTATTGTTATGCAGATGCTGTGTATGCGTTTATGTATATTGGTGGGTAGTGATACTTCAGTAACTGATTTGGTAATATTCTTATGCAACTGGACCATTTTTTGGTATACTGGAAATATATATCTATATAAAGTGACACGCATAAGTATTGGATACATGTTATTTTCTGTTATAAATCTAGTTTATATTCGCCATTTTGCCTGATACTTGGTAAGTAATATCTCGTAAAATTGTTTTAGTTGTATGTGGAAGGAAAATTAAAAACTCATGGTTGAATCCATTTTTTTTTTATCAAAGTTCAAAATTATCCTATGCAAAAGTATTGTATACATCAATTTAATATTTTGTTGCATAGCCTCTGTTTTGTTTCACTGCTTCCAGTCGCTTTCTATAGTTGGCCACAAGTTTTTCACACTGATCCACCGTTGCTTTACCCCATTCTTCCTTGCATAATTCCTCTCATTGCTTGATATTTTGTGGATTCCGCTTATGAACTTTAACCTTCAAAGTATTCCACAAATTCTCAATTGGATTCAAGTCAGGAGACTGACTTGGCCAATTGAGAGTACTAATACCATTATTTTCAAACCATTCCTTTGTAAATTTTGCGGCCTGTTTGGGATCATTGTCGTGTTGAAGCACAAAATTCCGACCATGTCCTAAAGAAGTTGCAGATTTCTAAAGGTTCTTCTCTAGAATCTCCCTGTACATGCTACCATTCATTCTACCATGGATAACTTGTAACTCACCAGTGCCCTTGGATGAAAAGCATATACATATATATTATGAAATGGACAAAGTCCAACAATTATTTTAAGACATTTTTATATTTATACATTCTTTTTATAGATACAAATACAGAGCATTTACTTAAATATTTCTATCTATACAAATGTATAAACATAAAAATGTCTTAATATATATATATATATATATATATATATATATATATATGTGTGTGTGTGTGTGTGTATATATATATATATATATATATATATATATAAAAGTATAATTACTAATATTTAATTTTTAATTCCATACAGAAAATGGGATACTGAAATTGGAAGGTGCACTGGAATAGTGAAAGACACCTCCTAAAAGCTAAGTAAAGTATTAAGAAACAGGAAAATTTCATTAGAAACAAAGAAAAGAGGACTAAACTGTTATGTAATATCAGTCCTTCTCTATGGCAGTGAATGTTGGAAAATCTCCTAACAGATGAAGAGAAGGCTTGAGGCAATTAAAATGTGGTTCTACAGGAGGATGCTGAGAATACCATGGACTGAACATGTGAGCAATGAGGCAATTTTAAGGAATATAGAAACATTAAGGTCATACTTAAAATCAGAAACGTAGATTTGAAATTTCTAGGTACTCACAGGACATATTGAATGCAAGAGAGAATGATATATGTGAGCTGTAATAGGTAAAGAAGTAGTGTAGCTGTGGCAGATATGGAACATGGACAGAATTTAACATGGCTTGATAAAAGAATAGCTGTTTGGTCCAGAAATATTAACCACTGCAATTGTTGTAGGTGTTTATCATGCAGCAGTATTAAGAATAATCCAAAATTCAATCAAGAAAATGCACATCAGCTGAATGCAAAAACTGTGAGTACCTGCAAGTGATACAACAACAATAGGCCTACTGGTCACTGTAAAGGATGGTACCCCAACCAATGAAAAGGTACTTTGCATCATCAGATCACAATTCTTTTATGCTGAACCTGCACTGACTGCATATATTTCTTGAGGTTTCATCATCATAGAACAATAACAGTACTATCATTAACACCATTGCATTAATTATTGCATTTCACCAGGGCCAGATGACATTGCACTGTGGAAGAAGAGCACCATGTCAACTGCTTAGAAGAGTGATGTTTCCAAAACTTTTAGGCAGGCAGTTATTTTGTAGGAGGGGGAGATATCACAAGGTGATGGATCAGTTTGGTTGCAGGGTGTTGTGTAAGTTGGTGTTGATTCTGTAATGTGAAACTGGAGTCTGTTTTGACAGGCATGACATCCACAAATCTGATCTACTTTCTCAGTTGTAAAAGTTTATTCCAACAATATGACATCATTAATTTGGTGTCTTGAAATTGGCTCCAGGAACACTTGCCTGATTTCTAGTGATGTCATTGACTTCTGTCCTCACTACATGTAAAGGGCATGTTGCTGCGTTCATTAAATTATTTACAGACACATCCCACAAACAAAGTTGATCTATTACCAGTTCTAGAACATGCAATATATACCACGTTTTCTTGTGTATAATATGACGAGTACAATACACCTGGTATTACTGAAGCTAAAAATCAAATAAATTGCATCCTTCACTATAGTACGACAAATTAGTACAACCATAAAAAGTATTATCCACTAAAACTTAAATGTCATACATATATTTCACTGAAATATTTAATTTTTCAGAATATTAAAGTATAGAAATGAACCGGATGTTTGGCCATTTTGTGTTATCTTCTCCTAATTTCCATTTCAAAACTTATTTCAGTTTTTTGGGGACTGGTGCTGACATGACATACCCACTAATACGTTTTAAGTTGTTAATTAATCTATCAAACTTTTCTGTTTTATATGTCTTTAATATATTTCTTTGTATTAATAAACTATTAAAATAAAAATAATGTCTTTCATTAAGAATGAAGAGAGAAACAAATATTTCCGACATATCAAATATCTTTTGTAACCAATTGTTATTACCACCTGCCTTCTCTGAGGATATTTACAATCTTTCTCTTTCAAATAAGAAGGTATTTTAAATTGAGTAAAATTACTGAAAACTTGTACTTTAGTTTAATACCACCACCCCATTTTTTGCCTTTCATTCTCATTTAAAATTTCTTGTCTTGTGCACAAGGAAATATGGTAGTAGAGCCCATATTTTCTAGTCACCCAGTAAATTCTGGCAGTTAAAAAAGAAAAAAAAAGCAATAATTGTGGTTATTGTTTAATACTAGCTGCATTTAAGCCCAGAATATTTAAGCGAGATTTCAATTTTTTAAGCAAGCTCTTTCAAGGTGCAGATTATTTTCAGTTGTTATCTTTCAGCCACATGAATGCGTCAAATGAAATAAAACAACATTTCCCACAGAAATCTCCTTGATCTCATCTTCTTACAAAAATGATCAATTGTTAATAATCACAATTCTTTGACCTTCTGTCTCTGTTAAGTATTTTTGTGTCTGACATTTGTGATCCAGTTCAAGAAGTTCTCAGGTTATTTTGCAGAATTCATTGCTTCTTGTCTTTTCTCTTTCAAAATCCTTGCTGTTAAAAAAATTACAGTTTTTAATTCATCTTTTCTTTTATATGATTTCATTTATTTGCATCATTTTACTGAATTAAGATTTATGAATTTATTCTTGGTAAGCAAACAGTTCTTACAATTGCCAAACTCTTTTGAAGGTAGGCAGTATATGTATAGATAACTGGATATACACATACACAAGCATACATCTACTAATATTATATCTCTGATATTCACTATTTTCTACCATCAGTCAGTTATGTGCCATGCGTGATACACACTTAGGCAATCATGTATCTTTTGATACATGACCGATGAGGCAGATATTTTCTCGCAGTGGGTTGCCATTTCTTTCTGTGTTAGACCAGTTGCCATCCAAGGCTATAGAACCCAGTCTGTCCTGCTATTTACCTATAGCTGGGTTGGGGAGAAGAACAGGATTCATACCTTTCTCAAGGGTATTAGCATGTAAGTGAATGCAATGGATTCAACTGGAATTTGAACTTGGCTCTTCGATTCCTCAATCCGAGCCGCTATCCACTACTCCCCCATGCCTCCTTTATTCTACCGTAAATATAGAAAATTCTAAACAATACATAGATACCTTTTCTAAAAGATAATTAACAAAAAATTCAAAACTTACCACTTTCTTTAATTATACTGCTGGGGATTTCCCAGTGACTGGGGTAAGGCAGCAGTCGGCTAGCTCTCTACCTCTTTCCAAGTAGCACCCCCCCACTGCAAAATAATCAGGTAGTAAAAATCAGGATGCTTACCCCACCCACATTCCCTTCTATATTCCATTGGGGAAAAGTAAGTTCCACTCAAACAGCTTCTTCTCACAAACCACTGTCCCATGGATCGGACTCCCAAAAGGATGTTTCCCTGATCACCACAACCGTATCTTGTTCAAGTCTCGATTTAACCGTTATCTTCCCCTCCCATCCATATATAAACTGCCTCTTAACTAACCCACTACCTTGTACAAAAGGAACTTTACTGTAAGAAAAAATATAAGATAAAGAACAAATAGGTACCATTATCAATCTAACATGTTTTCCCTTTTATTACACAATATTATTAGCTAAATAAACGTTTCTTATTTGTTCTTTATCTTATTCTATCAGATTCTGATCCATATTTAATCTATATTTGAACTCAATTCATGCTTATATATGTACTGCTAATAGCAAGAAGGGAGAAAGATTTTCATATAGTAATAAAATAAGTCTTGCTACCTCATTTCAGAATTTGCTATAGAATTAATTTTCTTATGTGTTTGCCCATCTGCAGTAGCAGTAAAGTTTAGATATTTTATTAATTATATTTTAGAAAAAAGTTTAAATTATTCTGTATTCTCTACTTTTTGAAGGTATATTGAACACATTTTTATTCATATAATTGTTTTTGGTTTGCCATTTTTTACTAAAAAATTATATATATATATGTAATTGTACAACACCAACCCCAGACATCCAAGACTTCCAACACTGCATCTGATTGATGAAAACTATGATCTCAGACCTGCCTTATCCCATGTTGTGATTTAAGTTTGATCATAAGGAGGCCGTAATTGAAACATCGCAGGTATCTTTGTGTTGGGCTGGTCCAAGCAGGATGAAATCGTACGGAGAAAAAAAATAACACTCGAATAAATTGAACAAAAGTAAATACTATTTTTATATCAGTCCTCCGTACAATAATTGGTTTATATCACAGTTTGCATGCTTTTAATTATCAGCCCAATCTGCATATAAATCGGAAGTGATATTATCGTTGTTGACTTGGTAAAGCTTGGTTTGCTGTTTTGGTAAAGTTTTGCACAAGCTTGAAAAGTTAGAGGCATTCATTGGCAGATAATCATGTGGGCCTCTCTCTCCTGTCTCTGGTCTTGTCTCTGTCTCATCTCCGTCTCTTCTCTCTTCTCCTTAATTTGATTCACACATTCATATTTATTGACATTCACCCAAACTGGTAAAGTAAAAGAATTTGATAATTCTGGGGAATTCCCTTTTCCCACTCTCTCATATTGTTACCTCACACTAAATCTTCTCAGTGAGCATTGGTGGCTTATCCACCCCCTACTTTAAACCAGAGGAATCAACTCCAAATTAGTTGTTTACAAAAAATGAAATTTTCACTTTACAGCTTGCATTTTCAGCTGCATAGAATACATACCAATCATCATTGTCCCCTAAGTCTGAGTCACTTTTCTGTTGTTGAAACTGCTCAACATACAATTCAAATCATTTATGCGTGAATTAAATCCTCAATTCTTCCCACAGGTTTTCAGTATTAACCCTTCTTGTTTCAATGTCTTTCAGTAAATAACACTTTCTTATGTTTTAACAAAACTTTCTTACATTTTACTGCAGCAATGACAAATAGTATCACATACATATATATATATATATATATATATATATATATATACATGTGTACATGTGTGTAGAGATATAATGGATTTATTTTTAATCCAAGATTTTTATTACTTCAAACATTATTAGGGTGAACACATCCTATTTGAAATAGACACTCCAGTTTTTTTCTATTTGTTAAACAGTGTTTATTATGTCTATCAGTTTGCACATTGAAGAAATCTAAGTAAAGAAAATGTTCGATCCATGCCAGAGGACATCATTTCTTTACTTAGATTTCTTCAATGCACAAACCGATAGACATAATAAACACTGCTTAATAAATAAGAAAAATGGAATGTCTGTTTCGAATAAGAAGTGTCCATGTTTGAAGTTTTATATACATACATACATACATACATACATACATATATATATACATATATATATATATATATATATATATATATATATATATATATATATATATATATATATATTATAGGATTAATACAAATATATATATATCTCTCTCTCTATCTATTTAGCTATATAAATATATATATATATATATATATATATATATATATATAGAGAGAGAGAGAGAGAGAGAGAGTGAGAGAGAGAGGATTAATATATATATATATATATATATAAAATTTGATTGATGTTGTATTGAACACCTTGAATCCAGCATTTTATAGACAAACCGTTTTGTAATATTTCAGTCCACTCATCAGGAGGTTTCAGCAACTAACTGCTGGTTTTCTCATTTTTGTTATTTTCATATTAACTTAAAAAATAATTTATGCACCTTTTATTGGTGTTAGGTTAATTTTTTCTTCTTTGGGTGCATGTGTGTTTTTGTGTGTGTGTGTGAGTGAGAGAGTGTACACGTCTGTATGTTTATGTGTATGTGTGTGTGTGTGTGTGTGTGTGTGAGAGTGTGTGTATGTGTGCATATGTTGAGCAGAAGTAGATGGGTGTGCCTCTTGTCTGGTTCACACTTCTCCCTTTAATCTCTCTTTTTTTTACTTGAATTCAACATTTTCTCGATAAACTGTTTTGTAATCGTACAGTCCATTCCTCAGGAGGTTTCAACAGTTGACTGCAGATTTTCTCATTTTCATTATTTTTATATTTACTTGAAAATGGTGTTTCTTTCTTTTTATGTGCAATGTTCTTTCAGGACGTAGGTGATCATGGCTCTCCACCTCCTCCCTCTATCCCTTGCAGCTCTCAACAAGTTCATTCCCTCTGATTGCCCCCACCCCAGACCACGTTCTATCATCCACCTGCTCAAGCTCGTCAAGTATGTCACACACTGCTTTCCTTTGTCTCTCTCTCTCGCTATTTGACCCGTGAGTATCAGATTCTCCAGGCCCTCCTTCCTCATTATGTGTCCCTGGAACTTCAGCTGCCGCTTTCTGATGTTAAGTATAAACATTCTCCTTGTTTGTAACCTCTCTAAGACCTCAGCATTGCTCACATGCTCAGTCCATGATATCCTTAGCATTCTTCTGTAGAACCACACCTCAATCACTTCAAGTCTCTTCTTCATCTTTGAGGAAATCATCCAATATTCGCTGCCATAAAGAAGAACAGATGTCACGTAACAGCTCAGTATTCTTGTCTTTGTTACCAAAGAAATCCTGCTGCCTTGCAATACTCTGCTCAGTCCTTGGCCATCCCAATACGTCTATGGATCTCAGTATCGCACTTACTGTCTTCTGCCAAGATGCTTACCAGATATTTAAACTTCCGTGTCTGCTTGATTCTAGTGTCCCGAACCTGCAAATTGCATTTTGGGCACTTGCTTTTATTGATGACCATGCATTCTGTCTTCTTGTAGTTTATGCTTAGTCCTTTCTTCTCACTCTCTGTCGCTACCTTCTGTAGGAGGTTTTGTAATTTCTCTTCCATGTCTGCTATCAGTATTGTGTCATCTTTGTATTCTTCTGTTGTTAAGGCTAAATCCCAGTAGGCTTTCCAATTCTCTCATAATTGCCTTGCTGTATCGGTTGAACAGGTTGGGTGAGAAGATGCATCCTTGCCTTACGCCCCTTTCTATTTTTGTATATTCACTGAACCCCTTCCCTATGTGTATGCATGCTGTTTGCTGACGGTATAGGTTCTTGATTATTCTGATATCTTTCCCAAATATATCAAGGTTGCTGAGCAGTTCCATCACATCCTTGTGGCGTACTTTGTTGAAGGCCTTTGCATAGTTTATGAAACATAGGTACACGTTCTTCTGCATCTGTATTGCTCTTTCTGATAGCATTCTGAGTATGAATATTGTCTTCCTTGTTCCAGTGTCTTTAACGAACCCGCACTGTTCTTGTCCTATCTCTGGTCTGATTCTGCTGCGCACTCTATTCAACAGAATACGGATGATGAGTTTTGTCATGTGGCTCATTAGGCTTATTGTTCGGTGGAGTTTGCATTTGTTTACACCTGGTTTCTTAGGCATTTGTTATTTCGGTGATTTTGTCTATGCCAAAGTCATCTAAGGCTGTCAGCATTTCTGTTACAATTCCATCTAGTCCAGCTGCCTTGTTTCTGTTCAATTTGGCCAGTACCGCTTTTACTTCAGTTTTCAGAATTCCATGTCCGTCAGTAGTTCTGTGTATTGCTGATTATTCCCTTTCATCATGGAAGAGTTCTTCATTATACTTGCTCCAGCATTGAAGAATTTTTTCCTTCTCTACTATGAGTGTTCCATCCTTTGATTTTAGGCAGTCTGTTGATGAGCATGTTTTCTGTCCTGTTAGTTGTCTCCTTTGGGATGATATAGTTTGCTAATATCACTAAAGCGTCTCTTAGTGTGACCCATTTTGAGTTTCCATTTTGTGCCTCGTATCTTCTCTTCACATTGTCCATATATTTTTCTTTTAGGTTAGGATCACTCAGGAGTTTAATGTATTGCAGTTTGGGTGCTGCATTAGGTTTCTTCAGTTTCTGCAGTCTCACTCTTAGTTTACATATAAGAGGGTGATGATCGTTTCCACAGTTGGCACTTGGGTAGGTTTTGCAGTGAATCATTGCATTCCTGAAACTTTTGTTGATGGTTATATAATCAATTTCGTTTTTAGTTTCTCTTCTTGGGCTCCTCCATGTTCATAGTCATCTCGGATGTTCTTGGAACCATGTGTTGCTGTTACCTGGTCATTGGCTGTGCACCATTGGATCCATTTTTCTCTGCATTCATTGCGGGTTCCTAGTCCGAATCTTCCTGTTATATCCCTGCCTACTTTGGCATTTAGGTCTCCCATGATAATGAAGATTTCCTGTGATTTGCATAAACTCTTGGCACTGTCCAGCATGGAGTAGAAAGATTCACTGTCCTCCTTTTTGCTTTGTGCTGTTGGTGTGTAAACTACTATAATAGCAACATTGAATGGCTACCCTTTCAGCTTCACTACCAGAATTCTTTCGGAAAAAAATGGTGTTAGGTTGATTATTTCTTCTTTGTGTGTGTAGCTCCATTGCATCTTAGTGACATTAGTAAAATATATCCAGCCTTTTTAATATCTTGAGAACTGGTTATGGTGTCCTGTTATAAATTGACAACCTATTGAAAAAAAGACACTCTCCCAAGGTGTTACTCAGTCAACAGCATCATATGACCTTAATATTTACAGTATCTGAGTAAATGGATTCTTCACTGATTCTTTATTATTATAGAGTATCAGTTAGGAAGATATTACATGACCCACATCTGTTAGTCAACCTACAATCCAGATTCGATTTCCATCAATTTTGGGCCAAAATTAACAGGAATGTTATGAGGCAGCTGAAGCAATCTTGGAAAAATAAATTGTTTTTAATAATGGTAAGGAAACTGAGATAAATTGCAAGACAAATGTATTGAGTGTGGACTAAGGCGCCATTGCCCTAGGTAGGCTATTTTTCATCAATTTTAAATAACAGGATATTTGCTAGCCAGAGATCAGACACACACACACACACACACACACACACACACACACACACACACGCGCGCGCAAACACACACACACACACACACACACACACACACACACACACACACATATATATATATATATAGACACATACACTGAGAAACAATTATTTATCAAAGAATATGTGTATACATTTCATTTTCTGCTGAATTTATAGCCAAACATAAATGAAATAGTTTCAATCATGGGAAACATGTCTCTGCTTTGATCAAGTCAGCCCGTTTGAATTGAACAAATAGAGAAAGACCATTTTCAACTGAAGAATCATGTTAGTCTTCCATTAGTTTTGATAAAGAACTTTTTCCAAAAATAAATTAAAAAACAGACCAAAATAATGGTGATACGTTTTGATCCTACAATCCAATTTTTTTTCTTTATACATATATATATATATTTTTTTTTTGTATGACTGCAGATAACTCTGGTCTCATGTTTGCTTCTGAATACGGCCTGGCAGTTTGGGACAATTTTCCTTGCTTTGCTTTCTGGAATCAAATAGAAAAAAATGTATTGAAAACTCAATGCTTTTATACTTAACAATCTGCTTAAACAACTTCATAAAAACATGAAAAAGGATTGACTGAATGCAAGTGTGCCCAGCCCTACAGACAGGCAAATGCATACATGCATTCAAACAAACAAACAAACATATATATATATATATATATATATATATATATATATATGACAGCACACAGTGAGTGTTGGTGTAATAATAAAACATTGCTTGATATAAAATAACAGAGCTAAAATTTATATATTTGCTCTTCACCATTCAATGAATCTCTGAGCTTCATGCACATAGCAATCGTCAGGCACAAATTAAAAACTATAAACATGAAACTCAGTGTTGCATCAAACTGTAACAATCAAATTTATTCCTATTATATACATATATATATATATATATATATATATATATATATATATATACATATATATATATATATATATATATACATATATATATATATATATATATATATATATATATATATATATATATATATATATATAAAGAGAGCAACTTATGTTTTAAACATCTTTCATTAAATATGGCAAACAAAGATGATTTAATTAATTTTTATTAAGTTTTTCTAGCATTTTTTCAAAAATTTCCCATAATAGTCTGCTTTTTTAGTCTATTTTCAAAGCGGGGTGTTATTAGTCTTGTTACTTTTTACTCATGTTTGACTGGTTAAGTTGTATTTTATTTTTACCCCTTACTCCTACAAAATGGAAAAACATAAGGATGGTGAAAAAAAACTAAATAAAAAATTAATTGAATCTTCCTTGTCTGCATATTTAATGAAAGATCTTTAAAATAAAGGTTGCTTCCCAAATATACATTAATATATATATATATATATATATATATATATATATATATATATATATATATATATATATATGTATATATATATATATATATATATATATACACACACACACACACATATATATATATATTTTATGGCCGTATGGCTGAGACTTGGTTTCAAATCTCACCATGCACGATTTGTGTGGAAGGCGACTTCCTGGTGTTATAGAAATGGATGAAGGTCGATCCCAACATGCGCACATTTGGAAAGTGTCTGAAAACCATACCATGTGTTGACCCAAGCCTTGTGAGTGTAATTTAGTAGATGGAACTCTTGTGAGCCATCGATAGCTGTGCTTGCACAAAGCCACTAATCATCATGGCCGAGGACTTGAGTGCACTGGCCTTGTTCAAATCGTTGACCATGCTAGATAACACGCGCTCTCTCCCAGAAACTGTAAATAAGGTCTGCTTACCATAGTTGCTGTATAAACCACAGATGGGTTCTGAGGGTGCCATATTTAATGAAAGATGTTTAAAACATAAGCTGCAAAACACAAATTTGCCTGAGTGAGCGTCTGCAATAGGGATAGGCTAGCTGCCCTAGTAGACGGGTAACCTTGAATACAAGTCACCAGCTATTATATATATGAATATATACATATCTAATGCATATTTAACAGTAATAAATTTGTTTCTTACAGTTTGATGCAACTCTCTGTTTCATTTGTATAGTTTTTAATTTGTGCCTGATGATTGCTATGTTCATGAAGCTCAGAGATGCATCAAATGGTAAAGAGCAAATATATAATTGTTATTTTACATCAAGCAATGTTTTATTATTACCACCAGAACCCACGGTGTGCTATTTTATATTTATGTGTTTCATATATATATATATATATATATATATATATATATATATACACATTCATGTAGCAAATTTTGATATTATTGTATTAATAATATTATTATATTATATTCAGGGCCTGTTGACTATGGCAGTGTGACCTTGGTTTATTTTATATTTTAAGCTTTTAACTTATTTTAAGCTTTGCCTTTTAGCTTATTTGTGTGTGTATGTGTGTGTGTATATATATATATATATATATATATATATATATATATATATATATATATATATATGTATTATAACAAAAACCTAAAAAAATGGTAAGTAAATGGTGATTAATCACCAGTTACTTACCATTGCCTGAACAGACAAACTGTTGCTGAAACACGAAAGCTATTGTGTTGCGATTTCAACATTTTTTTTTTTAAGCTTTTCACCCCAAGCAAGGCTGGAAACCACTAGCATGCAAGGGGTTACAGAAGATTTGGAGTGAGAGCAGATAGGAGTGTTAGAGGAATGGATGTGGAGAAGGATAGTGGATAGATCAAGGCAAGGGGTTACAGAAGATTTGGAGTGAGAGCAGCTAGGAGTGAAAGAGGAAAGGATGTGGAGAAGGATAGTGGATAGATCAAGGCAACTGGAGATGTCGATTGATGTTACATTTGAATAGTTGGAGATTATAGTTGTCAGGGAAACAGGAATAAGGAAGGGAGTTCCACAGGCGTGAGGTGCGAGACATGAAGCTATTGGAGTAGAAGAGACGTCTACATTTAACAGTTTCAGCAGGGAAAGGGTGGGAGCGGGATGCCAGCCTCGTAAGACGCTTGAATTCATGAAGTCTGGGTACTAGCGAGAGAAGCTCATCAGAGCAATTACCGTGAAAGTATTTGTAAAAAAGACAGAGAGAGGCGATGGAGTGTCTGTGAAAGAGCAACTGCAGGCGAGATGCCAGATCAGGGCCAACTACATTGCAAATCCGTCTCTGGATCTTATCAAGAACCCGGAAGCAAACAGAAGGGGCACCAGACCATATATGGCAGCAATACTCCATGCAAGGGCGAATGGTTGATTTGTAGATTTGAAGGATCAATTCTGGGGAGAAAAATTTCCTGGCCCGGCACAGGGAGCCAACTTTCCTTGCGGTGGATGAAGCAATTGACTCAATGTATTTGTTCCATCTCAGGTCAGCAGACAGCGTGAGACCGAGCAGCCGCAGAGAGGAGCTCTCGAGAAGTTGGGCTTCAGACATTCTAATGGGAAGTAGGGGAAAGATCCTTGTGGTGATTAATAGAGAGCAGCTTTGTTTTTGAGGCGTTAAATTTAACCAGCCAATTCCCGCCCCAGTTCACAAAGCACATTCTTGAATGGGGAGCTTAAATACAGCATCCCAGGTGACATTGCGGAGGAAATCATGGAACGAGTCCCAGTCAGCTCGTTGATAGCAAAACTAATAAAAAAAAATAATAATATATTGCTCTACTTTCTATTGAGTACTTTTTGTAAAAGGAAATGCTATGAACAGTGGAAGTTTACTTCAGCTGTTCTTTCTCTCATTTGTACACACACACACATATATATATATATATATATATATACACACAAGGCAAAAAAGTTTGGAGCCACCATGCATTTCTCTAAAAAACATATTAGAATGAAATATGTATATATTTTTTTAAGTAAAAGATACAATTTCATTAACTACAGAGTACTTATATTTTGAAAGAAAAATAAACACTTAACTATAAGAAAATATCATACAACCGCATCATATTTTGTTTTTGTCAACAAAACCACCACCTGCCTTAATTACTGCTTTACAAATTCTTAAAATTCTTTCCAACAAGTTTTGAAAAAAAAGGACGTGGAAGGACTTCCTAATCCTCTTCAAACATTAAAAAGCTCACTCTCACTTTTTGGGTATTCTCTTCGAACTGTCTTATCCAATTCATCCCATACTAATTCAATGACCGTGAGGTCAAGAGAATGAGGTGGCCATGTCCTAATTTCCAATTTTTTTGACTTGAGGTAATTTTGAAATATCTAAGAAGAGTATTTTGGATCATTGTTTTGTTGAGAGGTCATTTTTTTTTCAATTATGTATAATTATGTAATTAGGTATGGCATGTCTTTGCAAAATTGAAAGATATTCTCCTTTTCGATATATTTCCCTTGATTTGAATCAAAGCTTCAGCCCCTCTTTATGCCAAAACATCCACACCACCATGCTTAACTGTTTGAACAACACAAAACTGGTGAAAATTGGAAGTTCTATAAAAATAAATTGTTCTTGAATCATAGAATTTAAACAAATTACCTATGACACTTGGTGTGCCATGATTTTTTTCGATTGAGAATATCCTTTTTTTGTCAGTTTTCTCATCAC
Source organism: Acanthosepion esculentum (assembly GCA_964036315.1). Lineage (NCBI taxonomy): Eukaryota > Metazoa > Mollusca > Cephalopoda > Sepiida > Sepiidae > Acanthosepion > Acanthosepion esculentum. The sequence goes on from OZ038505.1 coordinate 80,821,872, forward strand.
TGGAAGAAAATTTAATTTCTACGGTTTCCTTGTCAGCAATTTCTTTTCCAAATGTTAAATGTTTATGTTTATCCTTATTCTACTTGTGTCCCTAATCTGATGAAAGTGACTTTATTCTTGTTTCAAAGACAACATAATTTTAAGGATGAGAAAAATACTCATGATGAACAATTCATGTGCAAAGTAAAGTACAACAAAGATACATAATAAAACAACAAATTTGATAACTCAAGCTCACAAATCAAGTTGGATTTTATTTTTTATTTGCTACAAACCAATATGTGTCCAGTCATGAAAGGAATTTAGATTATAATAATGAGAATAAAGCAAGAAATTTTGCCTTAATCTTTGATCGTGTTGATATGTATACAGATAAAATAGTTTCTTAAGAGAAAACATCAATTATAACCATGTCAGTTCAACTTGTTAGGGAAAAACAGAAATGTTTCGGTTGGTTGTATCAGTAGCAGCTGAAGGTTTCAGTCCCCAGAAAAATAAACAAAATAGTTTGGTTGCTGGAGATTGACTGTAGAAGTTTGATAGCCACCCCCAGGAGGGTTGAAGGCAACATTATATAATAATAATAATAATAATAATAATAATAATAATAATAATAATAATCGTTTTATAGATTTTGTACTTACTAATGATAAAGATAAAATGACAACATTTTCTTTATAAAATTCTCTGTTTTTTTCGATATGAATTTTCATTTAAATAATTAAAAGCTCCACTTTTCTCACCCTTCTTATAAGAAAGTCATTTTCCCCCATTAACTGTCATATCCTTTGATTTTGGTTGACACATAGTCTGACAATTTCTATATTCTTTAATATATATATATATATATATATATATATATATATATATATATATTTAGTTTACGAAAAAATATGTAATCCATATGGGTAGACCCAAGGAGGATAAAATCCAGAGAGATCAATGTAAATCAGAGCTAATAATATATATATATATATATATATATATATATATATATATATATATATATATATGAAGTAATATAGTTTTAAGGTGTGCTATATTTATGGGATAAAGTGCTCACTATCAGAAATAGACCATATGTAAACATAAATATAAAAGTGAACACTCAGAGGCAACAGGCTGCTTCATGCTAGATACAATCATTGGGCCGTATATATATATATATATATATATATATATGAAGAAATATAGTCTTAAAGTGTGCTATATTTATGGGATAAAGTGCTCAATATCAGAGATAGAGCGTGTGTAAATATAAAAGTGAACATAGAAGTCAACACTTAGAGGCAACAGTCTGTTTCATGCTAGATGCAATCATCGGGCCACCTATATATATATATATATATATATATATATATATAACTAGTTGCCTGAGGATTGCATCTAGCATGAAACAGACTGTCGCCTCTAAGTTTTGACTTCTATGTTCACTTTTATATATATATATATATATATATATATATATATATATATATATATATATATATATATACTGTGTATTGTTTGGTTTATTGAAGGCAACTGTGGCAGAGAGAAATATCAAGCTACCTCCCTAACAAACTTGTGTAAATGAATTGGCAAAACAAGTTGTTGAGGAGATATTAAAAACAGTGCTAAGAGCTACAAAGGAAAGAAAGTTGTGGAGTAATGACCTCAAGGATCTTAAAGAGACATAAAGAAAAATGGCTCTGAATTTTTGGGGGAAAGATAGGGAAGTGGTTTGCATTCACTACAGTTTTCAATTCAAACATTTACTTTTTTTAAAAATAATTTCAGCCAAACCAAGGTAATAATGCCACTAAGATGCAAGGGGTTACTAAGTGTGAAAGAATATGGGAAATAGAAAACCATTATTAAGGAGAGAGAACAATGAAAGACAGGAATGAAAATGAGAGAAATTAATGATTGCATTTAAATTTTTGAAGATCAAATGTGACTGGAAAGCAAAAACCTGGAAGAGAGTTTCACAAGTGAGATGTGCAACTGTTAGCAAAGAACATACAGAATTACATCTCGTCGTTTCATCTCGTCATTACATCTCGTCATTACATCTCGTCATTTCATCTGTCAAATGATGATAACTTGCTGCCAATCTTGTAATGTGCTAAAATTCATAAAGTCAATGTACCACAGAGGAAAGCTCATTAGGACAATCAGCATGAAAGTATTCATAGAAAAGTCACAGGGAAGTTACATTATAGTGGAGGGAAAGTTACTGAAGTCATGATGCCAGGCCAGGACCAATAACATTGCAGATTCTTCTTTGTGTTTTATCAAAAATATCTAAATATATAGCAAAAGCAGCAGACCAGATATGGTAGCAATATTCAATGCATAGAGAAATGGTAGGCATACATGTGTAATGTAAATTCTGGTGAGAAAATTGTCTAGAATTACACAGTGAACCAACTTTCTTAGCAGCAAACCTAGGAATTAATCCAATATAATCTTTCCATTTCATGTCAGAAGAAATTCTCTTGGAATTTGCATCAGTCATGATGGAAGGCAAAAATGTGTCTCTCCAACATTTAAAAGGGAGAAGTTCCATTTTGGAAGTGTTCAAATTAACAAGCTATTTATTGCCCCAGTAATTAGTTGTGTCATCAACATAGATACCACATTCAGTACTGATGATATCAGGACGGATGTTAACGAGAATTAGGAACAACATAGGTCCCATGATAGATTCCTGAGGGTGACCCACATTAATACAAAAAAATCTAAAGCAAAGAAGTTCAAAATAATTATCATTTCACATCTAAATCAACAGCCAGAAATTCACCGTTCTTATCTAAATTTTGATAGATTCTTTCAACAATAACTGTTAATACATTAGAAGTTGACCTGTGAAAGCTAGATTGCTTTTCTGAAAGAAATCTCTGCAAGCAGTGATGTTTAACCAATTCAGAGTTGATTAGAGCATCTAATACTTTGACAAAAAAAGTAGAAGGCTAATAGGTCAATATTTACAGGGATACTTGAAGAAACGTTAATTTATATCACTGAAACCAGATGTACAGTTTTGTACAGGGTATATATAGATACATGTTGTAATGTAACAGTGCATAATAAATAAATGAGCCCTGTTTTTAATTAATATTTTGAATGTTGAAATTTTACTCTTCGTTCTTTTACATTTGGATATATATATGTGTATATATATATATATATATATATATAGTTTATTAAAAAATTATAACATATATATGTTATAAAATCACTACAAAAATAGCCATTCCGTTTCATATATATATATATATATATATATATATATATAAATATATATATATATATTCATGTAGATGTGTATGTATAGTGATTATATTTCTTGATTCAGCTGAGATCAAATAGAATAGAACTACTTATGTTGAGGCATCGGATCAAGAAGATCGATATTAAAAGAACCTAAAGAATTTGTTGCAAATTAATATGTCAGTATTATTATTCAAGTTGCCAGATTGACTGTGACACAGTTTCATTTTCTAAAAAAAGACTTTTGATGTTGGAAATGTTATTCCTTGTATCCATTGAAATTCCTAATGGCAGAATTATAAACCATTTTCTCATGAACTTTTTCTTTTAACAAACGGTAAAAAGAGTCATTGTAATGTCATTTTTAAATATTTGGACTATTCTTCTGTGACTGATTTAGCATCTCAGAAATTAGAGTACATAGTTATTAACTATTCTCACAGACATGCTTCCATATATGGTCAGTTGTTGCTGCTATGTATCTAGAGATCCTTGATAAAATTCATAGAACAATCAGCAATATTATGGGTCCTGATCTGGCATTTCAGCTACCATCACTTTTCCACCATCATAAAGATCCTTCCCTGTCCATTTTCAAAAATACTTTCCTGATGAGTTCTTCTTCTTTATGGTATCTATAGATTTATGAATTTAAGGGCAAGGTCTTAATTACAGTTCAGTTGGTGAGATGTAACTATAAGTTCTATGTGAACTGTTTCTTTTCTCGCACTTCTTGCAGCTCCATGCTTTCCAGTCAACTTTAATCTCCAAAAACTTTTAAAAATCTACTGTCCTCCTGAATACTCTTCTTTTACTCGTGCTCTTTATTAATGTTTGTGTTTCTACTTTTTCCACATCCTGTAAGCCTTTGTGTCTTAGTGGCTTTAGAGCCCTGATTGGGGTGAACTCGATTAAAAACAAATGTTAAAATGACTTTTGTTCAGTGACCTAAATATTAATTTGTTTTATGAAATTTTATTTCATTTTGTTAAAATTCCATATCACTTTAAGACTCTGATGGTTCTCCAAAGAATTCTTTTCTTTTCTTAACTCTGAATTGTCTTTGGAAAGATAGTCAAATCATTTCTTGTTTAGTTCTCTATGGTTTTAAATTCAGAGTAGTTCTTCTAGACCTGCTGACACTCACTTCCATTAAGCTGAGTCTATTCTACTATTTAACCCAAAAGAGAGGCGTGAAGAAATGGATTGATGCCTTCATCAAGGGCATTAATGTGCAAGTGAATGTATCACATTAGATTGGAAGTTAAACTTGGCTTACCAATTGTTTTCATTTTCTTACACCAAATATTTTGTTATAGTTAAAGAAATCCCCGGTATCGGATTGGTAATATTAGCGATTTCCAATGATCATATCAATGGAGAATTCCTCTTCTTATCCATTTAGAGACGCGTCCATGCTCTGAATGTGGATGCATCAATCAAATAGAAGGGCTATATTGGTGCACAAAATCATTCCCATGTCTGAGTGAGAGCGCTTAATACAGACAATGCCCTGTGCATTTACAAGCATAAATGTGAAGAGATAGGCACTTACGAATAATAAAAGATGCTGGTCCTGCTTTCCAGTTGCATGCAGCAAACAGTTTTGAAATTCCTGAATGCTTTTGATATCAGACATGACATCCAGATGAAATTCTTGATCTGATCAAGTTATTTCAGAACATCACTCTAGGTTTTAGGTTAATGTTTTGGTTTTGTAGCAATTTGAGGTGTTGTGTGAAACTACTCCTTGCACAGACTATACTACAGTCTGGCTGAAGTTATTTTGAAAATCATATAAAGCTCATTAACAAAAACTTGCTTTGAATAATTATCAAATTTTAAGCAATTAATTTAGAAGTCAAAATAAAGCTTGCATTAAAATGGTATGTAGTTTCAACATGTTTTATTAAAGTTATTGGAGTTATTATAAAACATTCAGTTTGAAGTTATAATGCAGATTAAATATTCTTCTCTTGCTGATAGATTTTTTTTACTCCTGTGACAGTGGAGACTTCAGGGGTTATTGGCCCTCGTTCGATGGCGTTCCTTCGGAGGATTGGTGTGATTGCATCTCGATTAAGGAATGAGTCTCACGAAACAGAGTGGCTCTTGCAGCGTGTCTCACTGGTGATGGTTCGAGGTAATGCTTTCTCCATCATTGCGGCTGGCAGAGGATAGAAAAAATTGTTTATAGTTACGTTGTTCTGGAATTGTCATCATTGGTCGACTGAACTTGCTTTGTTTCAATGACTTCTGTTTTGTTATTATTAGTTACTTTGTTCAATAAAGACGATAATATTAAAAAAAAAATACAAACAATATTTCTAAACGTGAAAAAATTAATATTAGTTTAAGGCCTCTGAAATCTTATACAAAATATTTTTTCTTTTTTATTCCAAAATATATGTTGAAACATGGATAATGGAAAAGATGCAACAAATGGTGAAAAATAGAAAATAACAAAGTTATTGAGTGAGGGAAATGTCCACATTGGAAATATCAAAGGAGCTTCACAGTGATCATCAAATGATATAAGTAATCGGAGAACAAGAAGTAAAGGAAAAAGCTTTAATAACTTGTGTACTTGATGGCAAAATAAATGACATTGAGTTATATCAAAACAACCAATTTTGATCAGTGCTCAGATCTTTGAAAGAAATGGAATTGAAGGAGTCAAGAAGAACAAAATGTGTACAATACTTTACAAATTGGAATCTCTCAAGAAATCTCCTTTGCAAAATCCTCTCAGTAAAGAAAGTATTTTAAAGCAACAAATTTTGACCAAGAAATAAATGAGAATTGACAAATCTCAAGTAATTTTTATGGACAAATATCAGGTGACATTCAGTGAACCTGATGGATGGGCCAAAGGTTACATTTTAACCTATGTAGATGTGCCTATGGCTAAAAGAAATGTGGCAGTATGATGTTATATGCTGGAATTGTTGACCAAACCATTATTAAACCATTTAAAATCAATGAAGGTGTTAAACTGAATAGCGCTAACTATTTCAATTTCAGGGATAAGACTTTCTTTGAATAGTACAAGAGTTCCAGGATCACAGGTTCAAAGTAAAGTATCTATTTATGCCTGACAATGGTCCTTTTCATGTATCTAAGGTTACCTATTAATTGTTTTTAGCATAAAAGATTTACAGGAGAGAAGATAACAGAATAGCCACCATCAAGTCCCGATATAACTCCAATCAAAAATCTATGGTTAATTGTGAAGATGAAATTATTTGAAGATGGCAAACAATGTGACAGCAAAGCAGATTCATGGGAAACAATTAAGACCAACATATCAGAAACTGAAACTGCTGAAGTAAATAAAATATAACAAAATCAATGGATAATAGATTGCTGACTGTTATTGAGAAGAAGAGTCACTATATTAAGATGTAAATGCTTCAAAGACTTATCATATATGTTTGTTATTTTTTATATTATGGACCTGGATCAATTTTGGATGATTTAGTTACCTTGAAGTAAAAAGTGTTTTTCTGCTTTTGCATAATAATGTCAGTCTGTAGATTTTTTTGTTTTTTTTTAGAATAAATCCAATAACTTCAACAAAACATGTTGAAACTACCTAAAAAATTAACTTGAGCTTTGTTTTAACATCTAAATTAATTGTTTAAAATTTGATAAAATTTTTCAAAGCAATTTTGCATTATTAAGGTTTATTTGGTTTGAATAATAACTTCAGCTGGACTGTAGGTTCAATTTACTTATCTCCTATACTAGATTTCTTATAATGCAAAGCTAATCCTACAACTGACCCCAACACTTTTCTTTTCTGGGTTAAGAGATGAAGAGAAATGAAAATGAGAAGAAGAGAGGTTGTCTTGGAATGAGCAGCAAAAAAAAAAAGGGCAAATTCTTCATCACATTCCTTTTCCAATTGTGATCTTAATTGACAAAAAAAAAAAATTATCCAGTAGCACTGTATGTAAAAATATAAACCTTTCTGACTGTTGTTTATACTATGAGACAATGCAACTCAGAAAGTTTAAAATTAATTGCTAATTTGAAAAGAAACTACTGTCACATACACTGGAAGTGCACATTTGGTTAACTGTATACCTCTTGGGGGCACGGTGGAGTAATGGATAGCGGCTCAGATTGAGGAATCAGAGAGCCGAATTCCAATCAAATCCATTACATTCACTTAAATGCTTTCTTGGGAAAGGTATGAATCCTCTTCTTTTCCCCCCATCTATGGGTAAATAGCAGGACAGGCCAGGTTCTGTAGCCTTGGATGGATACCACAGGAAAAAATGGCAACCTACTGCAGGAAAAAAAATCTGCCTCATCAGTCATGTATCACACATGGCACATAACTGACTGACTGTATACCTTTAACATCTCCACCTATATGCCCAGATTCTAATCCATTCTTTTACTTTATTTTTTAAATTTTTATTTGATTAGCCATGTATTTATTTATTCTATTCTACTTATTGCCCAGGTACATATGCTTCTTTCATCTTTTGAACAGGAGTAGAGGTTTATCCTTTGTTTTTTGTTTAGGATGGAAGTTTTCTAGTTCTTCTAACACTTAATATGAGTGACTGCCATGAATCTTTCACTATTTAAATACAATGTCAATCATCATCTACTCACTTCCTGATTACTCTTCAATTGTTTATAGTTTCTAATTCTTCCACACCAAGTAACCCATTGTGACTTAGGGGCTTTACTGCCTTGCTTGGGGTGATTTCGATATTTTTTTAAATTGTTTTCCCCCAAGCAAGGATGAAATACCATAGGGGGGCTACAGGGAGTGAAAGTGAGGGAAAAAACTGAATACAGAGAGGATTGAGGAAAGGACAAAAGATGAACATGATTCAAGAAAGTAGAAGATGGCCATTGACATTGCATTTAAATTTTTGAAGATTGTAATTATCAGGGAAGCAAGTAAACAGAAGGGAGTTACACAGTCATGAAGTGCGATAAAAAAATTTCTTGGAATAAAAGTGATGGTTGCATTTAGCTATTATAACATTAAAAGGGTGGGACCTAGATGCCAACCTAGTAGCATGCTTAAATTCATGTAATCGGGGCACCAGGGAAAAAAGCTTGTCAGAGCAGTTGCGATGAAAATATTTTTATAAAAAAAACAGAAGGAAACCATGCCATGTCAATGAGAAAGTGTCTGAAATCAAGATGACAATTCAGAATCGATTACATTACAGATACTTCTTTGGATTTTGTCAAGAACCACAAGATGAAAAGCAGAAGCACCAGACTAGATATGGCAACAGTATTCAATGCATGAACGAATAGTAAATTTGTAAATGTGCAAGATGGACTCTCATAAGGAAAATTTTCTTGCATGACACAGGAACCCAACTTTCTTTGCAAAGATTGACAGAGAGAGAGAGAGAGAAAAAGAGAACGTGTGCTCGATAGATTAAAAAAAAATTTCTGATGGATACACTTCTTTATTTGATCTCTTCCTTACCTCCTCTTTGTACTCATGTCATGCTCCGCATGTCTGTCCTCTTGGCAGCTCCAGCCATTCAGTGATGTCTGTTAATATCTCATTCCATTTTCCTGTCAGGCATATTTCTGTTATCAATGCAGTGATTTGAACTCACCATGATTTTCTTTATGATGCCCCTTGGAATAATATTTTTAATCATTTGGTTGAGAAATGTACCACTTGAGAAGACTTTTCTTGAGTGAAACCAGCATGAAAAATTTCACGTCATCATGGAAATACCAAGTGAAACCATACTCCTCTCCTTGATTCTCTCTGAACTGCTATTATAACCCACAGGAATCACATTTTCCAGCAAAGTGACAGGTCTGATTGTAACAGATGTTTCTTTGTCACTGTTTGTAATGAATGTCCTCAAAGTGCCAAAATCACTATTTGCTAATAGAATCAGGCATCATATTGCCTCTCTCACAAGTTTAGTTCTAGAGATTAATGGTGGCTCTGTAAGAGCCAACTCTCAATCCCTCCTCTCTTCAATCAGTTTGAAGTGTTGTCATCTGCTGCAGATAAAGCAATTCTCTTCCAGGTCCACACTTGACTCATCAGGGAGTAACTCTGCCTGATTTTCCCCCTAGAAAAGAGTTTCTGATAAATAATATGCACATAACTCTGTCTATGGTCTCAGCTCTCATTTCCGAACTAGACCCCCACAAGGCTTCCAGATTTAACACTATCCTTGCAATTGTTCTAAAGAAATGTGTCTCTGAACTGGCTCCTGTTCTCTCCAGACTTTACAATAAATGTTTTAAAGCTGCTTCCAATGCCACCAATCTAGCTCAAGGGCTATGGCGTCTCTGGATGAATATTTGGCTTCATCCAGTTGTTCCTGATATTCCTCAATGACCTTCCCGATGTCATCAGTTACTAAATGATACAACTAGAGTGATTATATTGAATCAATTGCTTGGTCTACAGCTTGGTTCACTGTGTTGTGCATTGAATATTGCTGCCATGTCTGGTCTTTTTCTCCTATAATATATCACAAGATTCTTGACAAAATACAAAGAAGGGTCTGTAATGTAAGTGATCATGACCTGGCATCTCAACTTCAGACACTTTCTTACCATCATATTATTGTTTCTCTCTCTCTCTTTTCACCAAATATTTCCATGGCAATTCTTTTGATGAGCTTTCCTCCTTTGTGCCTCCATCACATGTATTTAAATATGCTACTAGATTATGAACAAGTTTGCACAATTTCCCCGTTGAACTAGCTAGATGTGACCATAAAGTTCTATTCTAATAGTTACTTTTTTTGCACTTCTCGTCTGTGGAACTCTCTGCCGATTTCTTGCTTCCTGACCATCTCCAAAAATTTAAAGGCAATATAAATTGCCACCTTCTCCCTGAATCCTGTTCCTTTATTTTTTTATTCTTCACTTTTCCTTACTAAAGATTTCCAATGCTCTTTCACTCATGTAACCTCCTGCATCCTATTTGCATTATCACCTTTCTTGGGGTAAAATGATTAAAATGAAAAAAAACAACTGATCCATACAATTCAGCCATTTGAAGTGTTTAGTATCTATTAATTCCACCTCCTGAATGGTTTTGATGGATTCAGAGGAGGTGCCATCATTACCTTCAGGGTAGGGGCCATCATTACCCTCAGGGTAGGTGCCATCATTACTCTCAGGGTAGGTGCCATCACTAATTTCAGAGTAGGTGCCATCACTGTCTTCATTCCAATTCCAAATCATAGTTTCTCTTTTGGAAAGATTCTATCTTGTGTCCTATTTCTTGAATACTTGGTATGGGAACATGTACTTATTATAAGTTTAAATTGTGGAATGAATATATATATATATATATATATATATATATATATATATATATATATGAGATAAAACACATCACATAGAGAGCTGGTGTTAATAAAATAGTGCTCAATGTAATCTAACAGAGCTATTAATCATGTAATAATGAATATACATAGCACAACTCATGTGCAATGCAATTTTCACGTACTGGGTAGAGACTGACCATTACAGAATTTAAATTTTAATAAAAAATATCTCATTAACACAATGCTGGCACAGTTCAGCAGGAGTTACTGGTTTTTAAAAAGAGTTGTATTTAAAATAGACAGGATTTATATTCTTTATTTAAAATAAATGGGGTTTAATGCTTATTCAAAAAAGAATTTGTATTAAAAATAACATACTTATAAAAAGATAAACAAATCATATATGCTCAATGTAAGATAAGCAAACAAAGAAAAATTAAAAAGGAAAGGTTATAATCTACAGTAGAAATTAATCTGGATCAACATATTTCAACAAGTATTTATTTTTATGTGTATATGTGACCATTAATTCATTTCTCTTGTTTAATAAGTTCGTTCTATTTAAGTGTTTTAAGATAGCTAATTTTTCTACAAGGCATAAATTACATCTATCACCTTTCCCATTATATATATATATATATATATATATATATATATATATATATCTCAGTCAATAGATAGATGCATAATGAAATAATGTTTTTGGACTATTTCATAGGAAAATCATTTTAAATCAACAAATTTATGATTTTGAACAACTGGATGAAAAAAATATTGCTTGTAAATATTTAAAACTTGAATAAAATGAACAAATGAAATATTTGCTACTTTCTTCTTTTTCTTTGACAAACTCGATCCAAAATTATAATTTATTATCGCAAAAAAATGTTAACTTTTCTTTGCATTCATTAATATTCAAAATTTTGTCAGTGCTGTCTTTCCTCTGCAGGTTTTGATAATTTATTTACCATTCATGATGGCTTCCCGTTCAGAGCTTTTCAGAAATGACAATATGTCCGCATTAAAAACAAAGGGAGAAGAATAAATTTGGAAAACTGCACATATTCTTTAGCCTGGAATCTATTTTCCTATGAAAGCAGCACTTATTGTGCCAAGCTTTAAATGTGCGCGCCAAATATAAGAAATAAATCTCTGACAGATTATATTTTGGTTAATAACAAAATTTCACAGCTGCAGCCATTTGCAGATTCCTTTTCTAATTGTCTGCATCTCTTCTTACATTGGAAGACATGGATGTTACAGTCTGAAGCAGAGGGTTCATAAAAAACAGGCAGAAGAAATGATAAACTCTCAAACCCAAGATTTGCTTTTCTGAGCAAAAAGAAAAATAATCCTTCTTGTTCTTATGATAGTGATGTAATGGAATAACCTGTCACCCCCATGAGTGACTACATTATAGGTAGTAACTACCTATAAGTATCTATAAGTCAATGGACTACATAGACTAGCTGCGACCTGTTCCAGCTAGACAGTCGAACTCTCTGCCTTCGGGCAGAGAGGAACCCGGACGAGGATCCACCAAAGGGCAGGGTCTCGTTTGCGGAGGTAGACTGACCCTGAACCCGTTGATACGGGTTCAAAAAGGGAATATTTTTGGCTGAGTCTACAGACTCAGAAAACCCATGTTAAACCCAGCCTTGTGCCACATGCAACCCTCGTGGGTGGGTAGCTAGATATCACTAGATGGGATCTGTTCAATGTGGTGCAATTCAATTTACATTACATGAATGATTCATGTAATGTAATGTAAATTGAACTGCACCACATATTTGATATTAAAATAACTGATCCGACGTGCAAATTTCTGATAATAACGGCAACATTCCTCTATTTATTGAACAATTCAGTTCATACCACATTGACTGAAAGAAACCTACCTCTACAAAATAATTCTCATATTACTATATTAGTACATAAACGCACAATTTAAAATAAAAAAATAAAAATTCAACCTCAGTGTTGCGACCGCACGCTCCAAAATTTCTCACAGTTAAAAATAACACATTTCTTAAAAAACCTATTTCGGAGTACATCTTAACTTTCGTTGTCCTGTTATTACCTGGATGTAAAAAAGACATATCTATTTCTATACCTGAGGATGATTGTATGCACAATCAAAAGCTTGTAGTAAAAAAAGACCTTATACAACTGGAATTTATAAACAGGGATCATAACATTCATCAACGGGTATGAGGTTAATATATTTTATTAAAAATTGTTTGCGAGAGTGATTCTTGCCATTTATATCATTAACTTCACTATCTGCTTTTTGTATGAATGATTCATGTAATGTAAATTGAACTGCACTACATACTTGATATATATATATATATATGTATATATATATATATATATATATATATATATATATATATATTATAGGCATGCTGCCAAGTGGTTAGAGCATTCACATTCTGACCATGGGACCCAGGTTCAAATCTCACCATTGTTGATTTGTCAGGAAGGAGACTTCCTGATGTTATCAGACTTGAAGGGTTGACTCCAGTGTGGAGCATACTTGGAAAGTGCCTGAAAACTAAACCATGGGTTGATCTAAGCCTTTTGAGTGAAATTGGGTAGATAGAAACCTTGGGTTCCATTGATAACTATGCTAGCATGAAGTCACAAGTCATCGTAGCCGGGGGCTTGAGTGTGCTGGCCTTGTTCAAATTGTTGTTCATTTCCTTTCCCAGAAACTGTATCTAAGGTCTACACAGCATACTTGCAGTATAAACTACATGTGGGCTCTCTGGGTGATGAACAAGCACAAATGTGCAAGAATCTGCAATAAGGACTGGCTAGCCACCCTAGTAAACGGGTATCCTTGATTACTAGTGGCCAGCTATATATATATATATATACACACACATATATATAATGAAATCTATTTAAACTTTGTAGGTGAAAAACCTGGATAGCACAATTTTCAAATAAATTGGCATCCAAGGAAAAATGGAAACAAAAGAAAGCACCAGAAACCTCTGAACAGGAGAAAAGAAATATATATATATATATATATATGTGTGTATATATATATATATATATATATATATATATTTATATTTTTGACATCCACAGACTGTTTTGCTGTTTCACAGCTCATCAGTGTGGCTAGACGTTCGGTTGCCTCTAGCTAGGATCGAAACCTGACTGAATTGGCATCAGTCGGAACTTCTACCACTAAGCCGTTGCCTCACAGCAGGGATGAAGGTGAATTTTAGCGTGTTTATTTTTAGATTTAGATAAACACACAGTGAGTGACAGTGACTCAATTCTGCCGAAGAGTTGTGCAATATTAGCTTAAATAGTCACTGTTTACAAACTCACACCTCAAACCAAAGAGCTCAACCGAAATTAATTTTTCAGGATATTTTTGTCATCCACAGACAGACTGTTTCGCTGTTTCACAGCTCATCAGTGTGGCTAGATGTTCGGTTGCTGCTAGCTAGGATCGAAACCCGACTGATTTGGCGTCAGTTGGAACTTCTACCACTAAGCCGTCGGCTCACGGCAGGGATGAAGGTGAATTTTAGCATGTTTATTTTTAGATTTAGATGAACATACAGTGACTGACAGTGACTCAATTCTGCCGAAGATATATATATATATATATATATATATATATATATATGTATATAACAGCATATAATATATATAACAGCATATAATTAAATAGCCACCATTTTTACAGATTAATTCCACAACTCTCAGTTTCATGTGGTTGACAATACCAACATGTTCTATTTTAAATATGTCGAATTGTCAAACACAGTTACCTTCTGGTCTATTTCTTATAAAGTATTTATTCCAATATGAATGGAGCACTTTGGCTGCTTGGCATTTGTTTATGTTTGTAAAAACAATACGCTAGATTTGGCTGATTCGTTCTGTCAAGTGAAGATGGCTCAGTGGTAGAAGCTCCAACTGACACCAAATCGGTTGGATTTCGATCCGGGCTTGAGGCATTCGGTTATCTAGTCACACTGAAGAGCTGTGATACAGCGAAACAGTACTGTCTGCAAATGACATATATATATATATATATATATATATATATATATATATGCATGTACACACACAGATACACATACACAATGACATATATATATATATATATATATATATATATATATATATATATATATATATATATATGCATGTACACACACAGATACACACACTGGTTTACACCTATACTGTGAGTCAATTCTGAGAGAATTATATGTCCTACTGGGATTAAATATTGGCAGCCAGAGTCTTAATAACATTCGGTATGTAGATGACACAATGTTCATAGCTGACAAAGAAAGGAAACTATAAGAAGTTCTACTGAAGGAAAGTAAAAGAAAGGGATCATTTATAAGAAGAGAGAATACATGTTTGTTTGTAAAAGGAACACTTCAACATGAAAAATTAGAAATTGGAGAAACCAAAACAAGTACAAAAATTTAAATATCTGAATTTTGCTTTAACAAATGATGGGAAGTGCAACACTGAAGTCCAAAGTTACATTGGGATAGTGAAAAATGCTTTCCAAAAGCTAAGCAAAGTATTAAGAAATAGCAAAATTTATTTAGAAACAAAGAAAAGGATACTGAACTGTTATGCAATATCAGTCCTCCTGTATGGCAGTGAATTCTGGCCAATGTTAAAGAAGAAGAAACTTAAAGCAACAGAAATGTGATTCTACAGAAGGATGTTGAAAATACCATTGACCAATCCAAAAAAAAACATGAATCAACACCAAAGTTTTAGATAAAAATGGAAACAAAATGGACACTTATAGTTAATATCAGAAAGAGATAGTTGAAATTAATAGGGCACATACTGAGAAAAGAGAGCTTGGAAAATTTGATGCTCACAGGACAGATTGCAGGCAAGAGGTTATATAGGAAAACAGGGCATAACCTACTGAGTAAGCTTGATTAAATGCATCGTGGAAGAAGGTTTAGGAGAGGTTACAAAAAGATAAAATTTATTAAGAGCTAGAAAAAACAGGAAATTGTGGAGAGCCATGATTGCCAATGTCGTGAATGGATACGGCATATAAAAGAAAAATATTTTAATTTTCTTCCTCCTGAGAGATTGTGGGGATTCTGTTGAAAAAGTACTCAGTTCATATGTCAGTCATACCAACAGACATTTTGTTTAACATACTATTACTTACCTGGTTGAAGCTCAATCCTCTTCTAGAATCATATAATTCATAGCACAGATACTCAGGATCCTATAAACTAAATGTTTGTCAGGTACAATTATATTCTGTATCTTTTGACTTCAAGAGAAAGCTATAATCTTTGGTGTTTAATAGAAAATCCCAATTGAACAAAACTTTCTTCTTCTCAGTGTTACTGAATTTATCTAATAATTAATAGACCCCCTTCAGTTTGGGAAATACCCTCATTCAATTATGTGTTCTTGAAATTATAAAAACTCAGAAATGCTGAATCAATAAATTTAAAATTAACATGATTAATCATCCAATTCGAAAGGCTTCTGATTCTGAAAATGGCTGGTTGACCATCAATAATTGTTCAGTTTCACATTTATAGAAGATTCCTGCATTAATACATAGATAGTTATATCTGCTGACACCCCCTCCAACACACACACACTGCTTATGACCATATCACAATTAAAACAGTAAATACACGAACAGTGCAATGCTTTCTGAACATAACTGGGAGATTAAAAACAATAACATATCACACCAAAATATGGAAAATGGCATCAGCCTAAAACAATCAATCCAGAAACTGTAAATGCTTCCTTGAGGAAACATGGCTACAATTAGTTTCAAAGATCAGAACTCATCTCAAAATGCAGACACAAAATCAAATTTTTACTACATTACTTAAAAATTAAAAACTAAAAACAAATAAACAAAAATAAATAAAAATAAAATGAACAAAAAATAAAATAAATTAATCCAAGCAAATTAAGAAGTAAATAATAAACAAATAAATGTATTGATAACATCAATAATATAATCAATAATAAATAAAAACGTTAACTGACAACACCATAAATAGTCAAAAAACTGCATTCGGATCCACAATTATTCCCACTCAATAATCCCTAGAATAACTGAAAACCTTTACCACCCACCATTGTAGCAGAATGATACAATAGACTACCTACAGTGCAATTCAATAGACTATCCACAAAGCATTACTGACCTGTATATATAAATAGTCCAGCAAAAACATAATGCACATAGTCTGACAATTATGTTTAGCATAAAACAGACTGTTGCCTCTGTAAGCAGTGAAGTGTAGCTGGTTTAATAGATAACTGCTTAGAATTGGGAATATTCTCAATATGGTTAAAATAAAATCTCTTGATTTATTGATTTGTTTTTATAGCTTATCAACTCTTTTGCAGGTTATTTAAAGCCAGAAAATATTTTTAGATTTGTATGATTTTTTCAGAGATAATAATGATTTATTGATACACGATCAACTAATTAACACACAACTGGGGAAGAACAAGTGGATTCATGCCTTTCCAAGGGGTATTTGCATGTAAGTGAATCTAATGAACCTGATCAGAAGTGGAACTTGTTTCTCCATTTTCCAAATCCGAACCATTATCCATTCCACTACTTACACATCAAAGCTTACAGTGCATTGCTTAACTTTGGTGATTGTATGAGAACCAGTGTTTCAATTGCCAAAAATCGATAAAATCTATCATTAAAATAGAAAATGTGATTTTCCATAAGGAAGTCCAGTTGAAAAAAGAAAATTCTGTCTTCAAGATAGTGTCAGACAATATTCACCTTTCTATCACATTTAATTTTATTA
The DNA here is from genome assembly GCA_964036315.1 of Acanthosepion esculentum. Classification (NCBI taxonomy): domain Eukaryota; kingdom Metazoa; phylum Mollusca; class Cephalopoda; order Sepiida; family Sepiidae; genus Acanthosepion; species Acanthosepion esculentum. Next base: position 80,839,249 of record OZ038505.1, read on the forward strand.
ATAGTCATCGACAAATGCCAACAAGGACAAGGTATATAGTATAGTGAACCCATAAGTATTGTTAATCAATCTTAGATATAGACATTAAGACTGATACTTGTAGATGACGTGTACTTCCTGCTAACAGAACACTATCTCATGATATTAATAGTTTCATATTTCAGTATCTGTCTATATTTCTGAGATGAGGTATTAGGTACACTGTTTACATTATTCAGACTATTGTCCTCATCTTTGTCGCCACATTTATTACAACGTTTTGGCCGTTGTACACGCCAGCCTTCTTCAGGTGGTTGGAATTTCAAACTGAACCCTTTATTAATAGTTTCATATTTATTTTCATTATTCTCTGCATTCAAAAGAGTATCTCATCTTTGTTGTTTTTCTCCCAATACCTTGCACAGCATATTCTTTGGTCTTTGCTGCTGTTGTTCTTCTTCTTCTCTTCTTCTTTCTTTTCTTCTTCTTCTTCTTCTTCTTCTTCTTCTTCTTCTTCTTATTATTATTATTATTATCACTGCCATCATTATCCTCATGGCCATAATCATATTTTTCATTTTCTACTTTTTCTTGGTCTTTGAGAATTTCCTTCTCCTTCTTCTTTTTTGTCTTATGATGATAAACTACATCCAGCAACAAGGCCTGTTACAGTTTTTTGTGTACATGATGTAACTAGTGAGCAAACCAAAATGAGCTGACTCATTTTATAGTCTACCCATAGAAGGTTAACCAATTAGAAGACTTGAAATATTCGATCCGATGTGTATAAAGGCGGCCATTTTGTTCTTTTTTTTTACGGAATATCCACTGCCAACCTCTGATATGAAAGGCCCACAGAATTACATTTTCCTACTCTCTCCAAATATCCACTGCCAACCTCTGATATGGAAGACCTTAAGAATTCCTGAATAGCTGCTACTCGACATTGGTGCTGTTACATTGAACAAATTAATTACTACGTCGGATTTCTATATTCAAACTACATTAAACATGTATTACAAGGCCTCTCTCTGACTGTGAGGTTTTGAGGAGTGTGGAATCACCTCTTAATTGCTGTTGTTCCCAGATCTAACCTGACCCGGAGTGGTAGCACGTGTTTGGGTTCAAATTGTGGGCAAATATTGAAACCCCAAACTGGGGTCAAAATATTATGAAAGTATAAAAATACATTTTTATTGTGAGAACACCAGCAATATATTCTCATAGTAAAAAAATTACCAGGAATACATTTTCCCCATTAAATGAACCAAACCAAACCAATCTTCTTCTCTGTGCTGTGTTTCTTCAGGACGTGGGCTATCATGGTTCTCCACAGGTTCCTGTCCTTTGTAAAAGTATGTTGTATATGGGGTTTTCAAAAATTAATAAAATTAAAAATCACTTTTGTAACCAATATGGAAGCATAAAATCTAAAGATGTTATTTTTGATAAATTACTCTTAAAACATCAAAGTATTTACAAAGCACAATTTTGCTTATTGTAATACTGTTGAAAAACATATAGGCCCTTTATTAAAAGTCTTTGTGACTTTCAAAATAAAGAAACTGAAAGTTTGAATTCAAACTGTAAGTTTTCCAATTAATCAACAAAAAAAATTATAAAAGCTTTAGAGATAAGAAAATTTTCTATATTACACAAACGCACTGATATGGAAATTCTTAAATTCCAAGACTTGTAAAATAAAGAAAAATTATTCAAAATAGCAGGTGTAACCATAGCAACAAGACTGTTCCTGGGCTGTGAATATTGACCTGAAAAATGAGGCATTAAAACAGAGAATTTCCAGATGAAGATTTTATTCTCTAAACCAAAAGTAAATCTTAGTTCTTTCTGTGAAGATGTTATCCATTTGAATTCTTCAGAGTTTCTGCATTTCCTTCTCTTGGATGAATTCAGAGTTGCTGCTTCTGTTGGCTTGTGCTCAACCTTAAGGAACTTTTTGTAAAGCTTAAGCAAGTCTTTTATGCCTCAGTACTCTTTATGACTGGAGTATTCATTAAAAAAGAAAGAAATCAGGTTTGCTTTTGAAAAAAAGATCATTGGCAAGAAGTTACACAAGGAACAAAATTGAGTAAGAGAGAGAGAGAGAGAAGTGAGACAAGATGGAAGGATGACAAATAGGAAGAGAGAGGGAAAAAAAACAATAAAAAGAGGAGTAAAGAAGAGAGACGGCAAAATGAGAAAAAAGAAGCATGTATGGCAGATGAAAAGAAAGAAAGAAAGAAAGAAAGTAGAAAAAAGAGAAAGTAAGGCAGTTAAGAAAGATGAAAAGCAAAAGAAAAGATAAGAAAGAAGGAAAGGAAGAAGGGAATAAAGAAGGTAAGAAAAAAGAAGAAAAGAAAATGTGGACAAGAAAGAAAGAAGAAAAGAAAGAATTAATGACGAATGAAATGGATGAAAGAAACAAAGGAAGAATCAAAAAATGAATGAATGAAATGGAAAGAAAAAAGAACAGAAATAAAAAGAAAGAAAAGAACTTATGAAAAACTTATAATATGAAAAGAAGAGAAGATAAGAAGGAAAGAAAGAAATAGAGACAAATATAATAAAAGTAAGAATGAGGGAGGAATAAAAAGAAAAGAAGAAAGAATGAATGAAAAGGAAATAAATAAATAATGAAAGAATGGAAAGGAAAGAAAAAGAAAAAAGAATAGAAACAGAAAAGAAAGAAAAGAAATTAATAAAGAAAGAATGATGAAAAGGATAGGAGAAGAAGATAAGAAAATAAAGAATGAAGAGAAAGAAAAAAGAAAAGAAGATTGAATGAATGAAAAGGCGAGAAGGAAGGAAGAATTGAAAAAAAGAATGAATTAATCAATCAATCAATGAAAAAGAGAGAAGAAAGAAAGAAAAAAACGGAAAGAAAAAGAAAGACATTAAGAACAAAGAAGGAAAAAAGAAAGAATGGAAAAAGTGGAAAAGAAAAGAAAAAATAGCTGGAGAAAAGAAAGCGATGATGATGATGGCAGTAGTGGTGGTGGTGGTGGTGGTAGTTGTGATGATGATGATGATGATGATGATGATGATGATGATGATGATGATGGGGGTGATGGTGGTATTGGTGGTGGTAGTGATTGTGGTGGTGGTGCTAATGATGATAATGGTGGTGGTGGCGGTGGTAGTAGTTTTGGTAGTGTTTGTTAATATAATAGTTATTGCCCTTGTCTTTTGGTTGTTGTTTAGTGCCACCAGGTGGTGGCTTCTATAAAATATTGGCAGCCATATTGAAAATTGTTCAATTGTTCAGTTGTCAATATTCAGACTAGCAGGAGGATTACGTTATTGCAGATGCAATTGATTCATTGAATATTAACAAGTGGTAGCAGAGCGTAATTGATCTGCAACAAAAATTATGTGAATTTCCTTTTCTATTTTTCTGTTACTTTGAAAGTTTTGTGACTCTAAGACTTATAATTTATGTAAGCATGGATAATTTCTAATACATGTTCTTCCAAATAGCCTCCAAGGCTAGACAATGAATCTGCCTATGAACAATGGAAGAAAAGCTTACATATTTGGAGCAGGTTGCCAGACCTTCCAAAACCAAAACAGGCTTTGGCCATTTACCTATCTTTAAGTGAAACGGCCAGAGCTGTCTCTTTTGAGATGGACAGTAAAGATTTGGAAACAGGGACAGGTATGGACACTATCATCCAAAAACTGGATGAATTATTTCTGCTGGATAAAGGGAGACGGCAATTTGTTGACTTTAATAATTTGTACAATTTGCATAGAGCAGCAGAAACAGAAATAAAGGATTGTCTGATTGATTTTGATCACACCTTCTTTAAGTTTACACAGGAAAACATGGTTTTTCCAGACCCAATAATAGCATTTATGCTCCTTTCATCTGTGAACTTCCCTGAGAAGGACGCAAACTTAAAGATGTCAGCATTGAAGGAAGTGTCTTTCAAAAATATGAAGGAGGCCATTAAATACAATTTTGGACATTCAGTTATTCTTTCAAATATTGATAAATGTACCCCTCAGCCTGAGATAAAAACGGAAAATAAGGACACCCTTTTTACAGATTGATTCAGACATGGATGAGGTTGCACTTCAACCAAGTAACTTCCTATACAGTCATATGGCCGTAAATTAAATCCTGTGGGTTGTGGTGGGCAGGTTTCAAGATGTGTCATATGTGACTCAAAATTTCATTGGGCACGTGAATGGCTTCATGCATATGAGAATAATGATCAAGGTCTGCAAAAGAATACATCAGAAAATGTTCTATTGTCCTTGTTTATTGGTCATGCTAATAGTAAAAGGTTGCAGTCCCTGGTGAACAATGTGAAGAGCTGTTATTTTGGACACAGGAGGTTCAACTACTGTCTATGGTAAAGGTTGGCTTCAAGAATATTTGAATTCATTAAGACATTATGAGCAGTCATTAATTGTGGAACAAACCTTTGCTTGTACATTTTCTTTTGGTAATGGTGCTACAGTAAAATCTGAAAATAAATTGACTATTCCCTGTTTGATTGGAAATAGGAGGTCAGAAATAACTACTGATGTTGTTGAGTGTAAAATAATTTAATTTTAAGCAAAAATTCAATGGAAAAAAGCAAACATGAATTTGAAATTTCAAAATGACACTGATTGTTGGAAAGAGAATAATTAAACTGCGACCCACCACTTCAGGCCATTATTCTTTAACTCTCCATAGACGACTAGATAATGCCACCTGTAATTTAATCATGTTCTCAAAAATGAAAGATACAAATAAAATAGCCAACAAATTGCATAAGCCTTTTAGTCACTGTAATCCACAAAATCTCATAAAGTTGATTTGTGATGCAAATATAAATAATCATAAATGTGAAAATGAAATTAATTCTGTATCAAAGAGGTGTGAAACGTGTATCAAATTCAAAAGAACCCCTTCTAGACTTGTTGTCAGTCTTCCTATGGCAACTTAACGAAAGTGTGGCTTAGGATTTGAAAATATGAGACAAAAGTTACTTTCTTGTGATTGTGGATCTGGCAACTCGTTTTTGTGCAGTGAGGGTGATTCAAAACAAAATGGCTTCCACTGTTATTGGAAGGTTCTTCTCCGGTTGCATAAACATTTTTGGTGCTCAAAAAATACTATCTGACAATGGGTGTGAATTAAACAGCAGTGAAATGCAGGAGTTGGGTGAAGCCCTCAACATGACAATGTGATTTGGATGTTGCTCTGGCATCGTCTATTTTGGCTTGCAATGCACTTGTCAACAATTCTAGTTTTTCTCCTACTGAGTTGGTTTTTGGTTTTAATCCATCTGTTCCAGATATCTTCCATAATAATCTTCCCACATTGGAACCTATCACTACATCTACTATAGTGAGGAAAAAGACACATGACCAAATTTGCATTGTTTATACCAAACTTTGACTTACCTACACTTATCTTCCCTGAACAAAATTTATTACTAGAATAGTTTCTATGGACAAATATCCAAGTTTCAAGTAAAACTGATGCTTATTGACCAAGAATGCAAGCATAATATGATACCCAATTTAATTCAATACCTGAGTAACCCCATGGGAGAGTGTCTGTTCATACATGTAAAGGAAGTTCCCTTCTTATTAGCTTCACTGTACAAACAGTTCTCAACATATTCACAATGGCTGCATATTTTCTGGGCATACCTTGTTTATATACAAGACTAGGCTAATCAGTAACTTTAATAAATTCAACTTATTTTTAAGACTAAAACATTTCTTCATGTAAAAAGTCCTTAAGAGCACCAGTTTTATCACACAATAAATTTATGCACTTGGCTTTTTCATTATCAAAATATATATTTATACATTTATTTGCATTGAAGAAAACTAGAATTTGTTTTTGAATTTATAAATTTGTAGTGGAGCTAAGCTACAATTTGCATTGGACAAGGTTACCATTTGAAATCATCAATTTGTAGTGGGAGGAGTTGTGACTTGTTGCTGACGAGGATGAAAACACAAGAATTTTTAGAGATATATTTTTGTCCAATGAACAAAAATAAAAACATATTTACTTGAATAGCGATAGCTTAAAAAGAGGAAAGAAAAACATTATTGTCAGAATATGTGAATGTGTGTGTTGTATACCATGTGGCTGGGCGAAATTAAGATAGCCTACTGGCAAATTAAATCTTCTCACTCTTCCCCAGTAGAGAGACTTCCTTTTGTTTTTGCTACTACTTTCAGACACTCCCGGCAAAAAACCCAAAAAAACAAAAACAAAACAAAAAAAACAAGCAAATAAGGTAATCCCTACATAATTAAGGAAAATAAAAATAGCAAAAATATTTGCTGGTTATTAAGAAAAGAAGACCAAATTAATTTAAATTTTATTAATATTATATAAGATTGCATTCTAAAAATCATTTTTATTATTTATATAGAACTGTGAGACTTTTCTTATAAAATCTGTTATTCCACTAGAAGTGAGTGCCTTAAACAGGTCTTTATATAGACTAAACATTTACATGATATTGAATGTTTGTTGAAAGATTTCTCTGGAGTCAACAGATGAAAAGTCCATTTGGCAAATTGCATGTCTTTAAGGCTCATCAAAACTATGGAAGGATGAAAAGCTTTGAGGACAAAGAAAATTATTTTCTAATTGAAATCAAACAGCTCCAACACTGATCTTAGCAAATTATGTCCATGAATATGGATGACATGCAACTCATTCCTTTGTTTCTATTTTCACAGACAGATGATCAAAACATTTTGCATCGAAATCTCTTCATCTTTTTGATTTTCACATTCCCATCATTCCGGATCGTTTCTTTCCTCATTTGCTCTCTCTTACTCTCTCTCTCTTTCTTTCTCTCTCTCTCTCTCTTTATGTTCCCTTGTCTCTCTCTCTCTCTCTCTCTCTCTTTATGTTCCCTTGTCTCTCTCTTTTAATATCAATTTTTCAGTCTATGAATATATCTAATTGTTTTTCATTCATTTATTTAAATCGTTTCTATTGTAGTGTGTCTCTCTTTCAATAGCCATGAATATTTCTCCTGTTGGCCTCAGTTTCACTACAAATGTTGCAAGACTTATTTTACTGTTTATCTTTTATTTGTTCCTCCTTCAGAAGCACAAGTGTTAATCACTCAATTTAAAACAACTACATTTTCCATTTTCTCATTAGTATCTTTTGATTGATTGATTGATTGTTCATTTAATTGATTGATCATAATCTATCTATCTATTTATCTATCTATTTATTTCAGTCTGTTTATATCTATCTATCTATCTATCTATCTATCTATCTATCAGTGTCTGTTCTTTTCTCTCTTTCCTATATATCTACCTGTCAGTTTATCTATCTATCTATCTATCTATCTATCTATTTATTTCAGTCTGTTTATATCTATCTATCTATCTATCTATCTATCTATCTATCTATCTATCTATCTATCAGTGTCTGTTCTTTTCTCTCTTTCCTATATATCTACCTGTCAGTTTATCTATCTATCTATCTATCTATCTATCTATCTATCTATCTATCTATCTATCTATCTATCTATCTGTGTCTGTTCTTTTCTCTCTTTCCTATCTATCTATCTATCTAGGCTCATATCCATATATCTATCTAGGCTCATATCTATCTATCTATCTATCTATCTATCTATCTATCTATCTATCTATCTATCTATCTATCTATCTATCTATCTATCTATCTCAGATAATTTCTCTCTGTTCTATGCTGTTTGGAATGTCAGTTGCCTTATCTATCTAGAGACACAAAGAAATAGAACTTCTAGAGAATTTGAAAAAGCAGTTTTCAAACCAACTATTTGCAATTCAAGACAGTCATTTCTAAATGACCTTTCCAAAATCTCAGCTTAAACTGGAAACGTATAGAGCAGTTCATTTTGATATTTTCCAAACAATTAAAAGAAGTTGGCTTTATCTTTGCTCCATCAAAGATTATGTATATATATATATATATATATATATATATATATATATATATATATATATATATGTGAACAAGAATCATTTTGGTGTAAAGGAGACATTTTTGCACTCATTGACCGTGCAATGAGACAATTCCTTCTTGCTTCTGTGACAGCTGAATTAATCCTTTTTGAAATATAATAAAGAAAAGTATTCAATATTTCAAAATTACTTTGTAAACAAACTATTTGTTATCAAATCTTTCTGTCAAATTTTTTCTTCTTTTCTATTGTTTTGTCTTTTAATTGTTTTCTCACTGAAAAAAAAAGTTTCTCAAACCGATTTTAATCAATTCTACAATTCAGATAATTTCATTTACTCAGCAAAGTAACTATTTGCCATCGTGAAGATAAGAAAAATGGATGAGAATAAATTGTTTTTTTCTTTCTTTTTCCTCTTGGAAATCCATTTAAGAAATCTTGTTACGAAACAACAACACAGAATCAATCACTTCCAAAGAACAACCATTTTCTTTGTTTCTTTTTTAGGTTTTGTTCTTGAAATGCTTTAGAGTAGCACAAAACTTTCTGGCCAGCATGTGAGACACACATACATATATGTAGTTGTATTATATATATATTATGTTGTTTTATCCGAGAGACAGCTAATAAAAGAGTAAATTTAACATATGAGTAGGAAGATTTTTCAGTTAAAAAACTCAAGATATAATTTTGAGATTTCAACTTTATTTTCTTACACTTATTCAATTAAAAAAAGAAAGGGCTGTAAAACGAGGATGTGTCTACTGCCTAGAATTATTCAGTGTAGCAATCCTGAGAGAATTGGAAGTCTGACCACGAATCATTATTGGCAGCCACAATATTAACAACATAAGATATACAAATTACAGAGTGTTGATAGCAGACACAGAAATTAAACTACAGGAACACCTAAAGATGGTATTAAAGAAAAGTGAGAAGAAAGGACTAACTAGCAATTGTAAGAAGACAGAATCCATTGTAGTCAGCAAATGGAACAACCTAAAGATGTGAAATATGAATTGGAGATGTTACAATCAAAGTATCAAGACATTTTGAATAATAGAAGATGCTTTCCAAGATCTGGGCATTAAAAAATTGGAAAACACAGAAAAGAGTACTGAACTGTTATGTAATATTGGTTCTCCTATATAGTGGTGAATGTTGAAAATCTCTTCACAGATGAAGAAAGAGCTTGATGTAACAAAAATATGATTCAACAGGAAGAATGCTGAGAATAACACAACTGAAGTTTTAGGGAAAATGGAAGCAAAAAAGGACACTAATAGAATGAGAAAAAGACAGTCAAGGTTTCTAGGGCACATAATGAGGAAAGTGGGCTTGAAGAATTTGATACTCACAGAATATATTGAATGTAAGAGGAACAGAGGAAATCAGCAAGTAACATACCTAATGAGCTTATGTAAATGGTTACTGGAACAGGAATTAGATAGCAAAAAGACAAACCATTTCTAAGAGCTACAAAGAATAGGAAGTTATGGAGAACCATGGTTGCTCATGTTTTGAAAAGATATAGTACATAGAAGAAGAAGAAATTTCTTCAAAAACATTCAACAAATGTCTGTTTTTTCAGAGTGACTATTTTGCCTCTGAATTGTCTAAGCTTCCATCAGCCAATGACCAATTTTTTTACTTTGCTTTTATAATCAGATTTTTCTTGACTTGGAGAAAAAATGGTTCAGGATTATTATTTTTATTATTGTTATTAGTATTATTATTACTATTATTATTATTATTATTATTATTATTAGTTATTATTCCGTCAGTAGATGTACAAAAATATTGGTGTCCACAAGGCTTTGTTGATCAATACAGAATGCAGTTCATATTTACAGCTCAAGATAAGCCTTGAAAATTCATTGATGAATTCATCACAAATATATACATACACACAAACACACACACACACACACAAACACACACACACACACACACAAACACACACACACACACACACACAGACACACACACACACCTATCCATATATATGTCCAATGCTGATCTTCTTGGAAAATGCAAACATAAAAACTGAATGAGTTTATTGAATCCTCATATGTCAAAATCGATGAGGGAGTCCATCATCATCATATATATATTTGCATATATATATATATATATATATATATATATATATATATATATATATATGTGTGTGTGTATGTGTGTGTGTGTGTGTGTAAACATATCAGAATTTATAAAAAAATTAATTTATTGAGAAGTTGTTCATATTCTTTGCACACAAATTCTATTACAAATATATTTTATGACTATGCCTGTTCAAAAAGTATTATTGAATTTAGGACAACCAATGATGCAATCTTGGAAGTGTCTTCATGTCCAGATCAGACCAGGTTCTCATTCATGTCTGCATCAAATCCATGCTGGTAGCCTTCAACAACTCCTCAGTATTGTAGGAAGAATTAACAAGAAGTAATATTATGAGGATATGTAGAATAAATATTAGTTGACTGCAGATATTAAGAGATTAATATTGTACAGGTCAAAGAAGCATCATCACAGGAGTCTGTTACACAAAGTAACAGTTCTAGGGAAGAAGCTGTCTGAGCAGAACTTACTCCTGACCAAAGGGACACAAAAGGAGTGATTTTCCATGATGAACCTGGCCTGGTGGTTTCTAGCTGTGAAGGTCCGAACTGGTGGTAGTTAGGAATTTAGTTTGTTTCAACATTTATCATAGTAATGGTGATACAGTAGCGAGAGCCTAGCAACATTTTGTCTGTGGGAATGGAGTTGTAAGGTGGGAAATAATTCATCTTACTCCTGACCAAAGTGATACAAAATACACCCTGGGTAAACACTTTTGTCAAGGCTGAACAGGTTAGTATTGAGAAGCACCAGCCAAGATATGACATCAATACTCCATTCTTGGTCCAATCTGACTCTTGTAAAAATAGATCATGACACAAGGATTTAGGTATTTTATTCATCAGTAACTAGATGAGTGACCACCTGGGAATACCAGCGGCTGTAAGTAGATATGTGTACGTGGTGTGGAATGGGAATCAGAGAACTGAGTTTGAATTCCAGTCAAGTTTGTTACATTCACTTACATGCAAATACATTTGGGAATGGTATGAATTGATTCCTTCCCCCTACCCAGCTATGATTAAATATCTGGAGAGACTATAACCTTGGTTGGAAAACAGTCTAGTAGAAGGAAAGCTATCTTGGAGAGGTTAGCAAAGAATGGATGAACTTCTTATTGGGGCTAATGGCCAACATGCAACTAGGAGATGGAAAATTCCCATTCCCAAAAAAGCCCCGATTGTAGCATCATCTGACATGAGGCACACAATGCACTAATACAGGACATGACACTATGATGGATAAATGATGGTGCACTGCAGGGCATAAGCAACTGACCAATTTAAAAATTCACTTTTGCAGGTTGTTCAATAAAAACGTAGAATTTACTGAATCCTCATCAATCATTCTCAATGGGCAAATCCGTTTATCCATATATATATATACACACATTATAATATTTTTATTATAATAAATTACAATAAAACATATAAACACACTACAATCAAAAAGTTTGGCACATTTCTTTCAAAAACTACCACCTTAAAATAGGATATTTTTTTGTATTTTTTGAAGTAAAAGATAAAATGTCAATAACTTCAAGGTATTTGCTTTTATTTTTCAGTTTTCTCTCAGCTCCTCTTATTCCCAAAAGACATTTCACTAAATACAAATATTTTGGATGTGAAACATTATAATTTTTATTTTAATTAAATCCTCACTAGAATTTTTAAGATTACCAAAATTGTCAACTACATTAATACAGGATTTAGATGTTAACTTAGCACTGATAAATTTTGTAAACAAAACATATGTCGCTATTGCTGCTTGACGAAAAAAGATTCTGCCATTACGAGAGTATTTTCATAGGCTTATTTTTTTATTTATTTTTTTAATTTTCAAGTAATTTGCACAAAATGGCAAAATCAAAGCAGCTAAGCACTGAGGTAAGAACACAAATTAAAATTTTATTCAAAGAAGGCTCCACTCAAAGGCAAATTGGCAAGAATTTGATGTTTTCTAGACATGGGTTGCAATATTTGCTACAAAGGCAATTAGAAACAGGTGCAAATGTTGATAGAAAAAGAGCTGGAGCATCAAAACTGACAATTGCAGCTGAAGATAATCACCTGATTATTGAGAACAAAAGAAATAGAAGGTAAACTGCTCCAGAGTTGACAGCTGAACTTAATTCCTCTCGGCATCAACCAGTGTCGGTCTCAACTGTGCAGAATCAATTTAAATCAGTGGGGCTCAGGGGATGCATAGCCATCAAGAAACTTCTTCTATGGAAGGGGAATAAGTAGAAAAGACTGGGAACTGGCCAATGGAAAATGTATTGGGAACTGATGAGTCCAAATTGGAACATTTTCTTACTGAGAGGAAAATGTAAATGAGAAGAAAGTCAGGAAAAGACTGAATAATGAGTGTGTGGTTAAGCATGGTGGTGGCTCAGTTAGGGTGTGAGGATGTTTTTGGTGGAGAGAAGGCTAGAGATTTTATTTGGGCCATGGGAATCATGAAATAAGCTATAATATTTGATTCTTCAAAGACATACTACATCAGCTGGTTTATATATAAATGGCAAATATTCACTTTTCAACAAAACAATAATCCAAAGTACACTTCTAAATTATGTCAAAATTACCTTGAATAAAGAAAAAAGAACACAATTTTAGATATTATTACTTGACTGGCTCATTTTCTTGACCTCTCATTCATTGAATAAGGGAGGCAATGAATTAGAAGAGTTTAAAGAGAATACCCAAAGAGTAAGAGTGAACTTTTTCAGTGCTTGAAGAATATTAAGGAATATCTGCCATCTACTTTCTTTAAAAAACTTTTGCAAAGAATGCCAAGAATTTGTAAAGTAGTAATCAAGGCAGGTGGTGGTTTTATTTCTGAAAACACAATATGAGACTGTTTTATGATAACTTTTTATAGTTAAGTGCTTATTTATTATTTACACAAACTGGACTGTTGTCCTCATCTTTGTTGCCATATTCACAACATTTTGGCTCTTGTATGCTCTGGCCTTCTTTAGGTGATTGGAATTTCAACCCAAACCCTTCATTTCTCCCATCAGGTTAGATTGTTCTAGCTCCATATGCCATGCCTCTTCCAGATATCACAGTATCAGTTAACTTAACTCTCCAAGTTTTTGTTCACCTCTGCTGTTGCCTGTTATTGAACTCACAACTCTTTGGGTCAAGTCACTGGATTACTTTAACCAACACTTTTATCCACTGGGCCATTTACTTTTTTACACCTCCTCCCCCTTAGTTATTGTCATTCCAATGAATCTTCCTGAAGAATTGTTGGATGAAAAGACATATTTAAATTCTGTGCTACGAAATCTTTGTTTATATATATATATATATATATATATATATATATGTATATATATATATATATATTTCTACACAGAGTTGTGTTGATAAATTGATAGTTGTGATAGTGAACTGACATGTCATTGTGACTGGGAACTTTAGTATATTGGCCTCGTTCAACTATCAATTATGCTAGATTGTGAAATCTTTCTCAGAAACTGTAACTAAGGTCTGCTCAGTGTAGTTGCAGTATAAACTATGGGTTAGCTCTGTGGGTGTTGAAGAAAACAGATGTGCCTTAGCAAATGGAATTAATTATCCATTCTCGCAGTTAAGTCTGTTTCAAAATAAATGCCTAGCCATTATGATAGATAGAAAAATATAATATTTTTGTATGTTCAACCAATGTTTGACTTTCCATATTGTGGTAAGACAATCTGATTACCTCCCCTGTCTTATGATTTGTATAAATAAGTCACGCCATCTTTGACAAAATGGCAAGACTCTTCAGTTATGTTCAATAAAGGCAAATAAACCAAAACTAGATTCCAAGTTTTCATTACAATTTATTGAATGTAATTATGGACAAATACCTTAAACCAGAACATATCGACTTGGACTATCGCAATATTAGAAATAATTATTCAAAGGATTATTTCTTGCACTGGAAAACAGTTCAACCACTTCTCTTATGGATGTGGATAGACTTAACCTGCTAATGCACCATGATTCCATATCTGTATATACCAATATTTCTCACTGCAAAACTTACCCGAGTGCCATAGACATTTTGGATGGAATTTTTGTGAAGAGATGAAACATAATCTATGTATTAGCAACTTCCTGCCAATCTCCTGAGGAGGGGGGTTAGAACAGTATCTTCAGTGCTTAAAAATCTTAAGTCAAGACTGCGACTTTCAAGCAACGACAGCAGATCAGGCAAAGGACGAATTTATCAGAGACATCTTTATAAATGAATTAGAATTGAACTATATCTGTCAAAGATTGCTGGAAAATAAAAAAACGAAATTTAGTTACTGCTTGTGAGCAGGCACTTACCTTGGAGATGGCAGGAAAGCAATCTTGTTCACACTTACAAACAAGTATTGCAGAAGCTGCACAAAGTACTCACACTACTACTAGTCCACCAGTTCAAATGACCCAAACCAGAGGAGAAAGACAGTCCTCTATGACAGATTCCCTCATTCCCTCTGTCCCACCTCTTTGCCAGTTCAAAATCTTCTCTCTCCAGAAGACATTGCATCCATTTCTAGTGCTGTAGTCAGACAAAAATGTTATTTTTGTGGGTCTCAAACTACATCCCAGGTCATGTTGCCCAGCCAGAAAAAATAAATGCTACAAGTGCAGGAAGAAAGGACATTTCTCTAAGGTTTGTTGATCAAGCTTTTTTTCCTGGTTCGAATGCTCCTATTGGAACTAGTACTATATCAACTGCAAACCCTAAATATCTTTCAATGGCTATATTAATGATAAAAATAAACAGAGTAGAAATGAATGCTCTAGTTGACACCAGAAGCTCAGAGTTGTTATTAGCACTGATATTGCAAAAGAAACAGATTTAAAATCAGACATTGTAATAGTCAGATGCCTATGGCAAATGTTTCACTATCTTTGCCGGTTAGAGGATATATTTTGGCTGACCTACACTAACACCAAATTTTTCATGATGCCAAATCTGTGCTGTGTTGTCATACTGGGCCATGATTTCCTCAAACAGCATTCTAATATTAATCTCCCTCTTGGGGGTCATAAACTGGTGTTGAAGATTTGTGTCTTGGCAGCTATAAATGTACAATACCCCTTTCTTTTTGAAAACTTAAGCAAAAACTGCAAACCAGTGGCCACCAAATCTTGAAAATATTCTCTTGTAGGCAAAACGTTTATTCAAGCAGAAATAACAAGAATGTTAAGAGAAGGAATAATCAAAGAAAGCAGGTCCCCATGGAGGGGGGAACTAGTATTAATAACATCCTCGGATAATAATAAAAATGGATATTCATAGACTACTCCCAAAGTATAAATAGGTTGTGGGAACATTGTTATTATTATAAATAAAAATAAAATAGAAAATAATAATAATAATGAAAATTATAAATAAAATAAAATTTAAACCTCTTTTAAAATAAATTAAATAAATAAATTAAATAAAAAAAAGTGAAAATAATAAAATTACTCCCATCATGCAACAGAGACAGTTCCTGCCAAAAATACAAACATCCTGCCAAAAGACATGAGATTCAAGCTCTTCACCCAAGAACTGTCGGGATGACAACACATGTGTAAATTCCCTGTGATAGGACTTGTGATATTTAGGAGTGACTTACTCCCTTTTATAACATGGACCTTATCACAATTGTAATGTAAAGCACACACAAATACATAAAAAAAATTGTATGAAATTATCAGACAATTTACCATGTTTTTTTTTATTGTTATTATGTATGTTTGTTTGTTCTGCTTTTTCTCATGAATGCAAGCCCAGATTTGGTATGTGCAAATATACCTTGACAAGGTTCACCCTCCTGTATAAAAATACACTATACCTCGTACTGACGAGATGATGAACAAGATCACCAAATACAGAATATTTAACACTTTAAACCTAAGGATTGCTTACTACCAAGTAGCTATAGACCATAAAGATAAGCTTTATATGGCTTTTGAAGCCTGCTGAGGATTTTATCAGATCTAACAGATTCCATTTGGGGTCACTAATGGGGTTTCCAGTTTTCAGAGAGTCCTCGATAAAATAATTCTTGAAGAAAAACTACTAGGCACATAGATAATGTGACAGTCTGCGGCCATGACTGGACCAACCATGATCGCAACCTAAAACAGTTTTTGGCAGCTATCAAGAAATACAATCTTTCACTCAACCATGGGTAAAGGAATCATGAACAAAGATCTTGAATAGTTAAACCACTGCTAAAACTACCTATTCTCAACACTATAGCCATTTTGCAATGGATATGCTCACAAATTATTCTCTGTTTTCTGAGAAAATACACCCACTTATTAAAATTACTAAATTTTCTTTACCTTCTTCTGCCATTAACGCCTTTGAGGGGTTAAAAATAAGATATTGCCAACTCAGTCATCACTTTGGTGAATCCTGACATTCCCCTAGAAGTAAAGACTAATGCTTCTGACCATGTGTCATAGTGCTGCTGCTACTGCTGCATTAAAAGACAAAATCTGGGTGCCTTGTAGAATTCTTCTCCAAAACATTGTCAGAATCTGCATGCAGGCATCCAGCTGTCGAAAACAAGGCTTATTCCATAGTCAAGGCACTAAAAATATGGCAACGTTTCTTAATCCCAAGCAAAATAAAAAATGAAAAGATAGCGAGATGGAGAGTATAGCTTTCCTGTTTTTTTTTATTGTTTCTATTAGCTGGGAAAAGAAAATGCAATGGCGGACATGCTGTCAAGAGTGTGTGGATCAATAAACAGCACTAAATATGTACAAAAAGTTTATAACGATCTCTGTCATGCAGGCATCATGAGGATGAAGCGTGTGGTCCAAAGCTCCAATTTGCCTTTTTCAGTTGAAGATGTGAAACAAATAACAAACGGTTGTCAGATTTGCACTCAAATAAAATCAAGGTTCTACAAACCCGAACCAAAAACCCTAATAAAAGCTACACAACCATTTGAAAGGACTCGACCATCTAAATCTTGAAACAAATATTTACCAACTGTTGTTGATGAATACTCACAATTCCCTTTTGCCTTTCCCTGTCCACGTGTAAGAGCAACAATTGTCATATGCTGTCTTTGCTCACTGTTTTCAATATTCAGAGTGCCATCTTATATTCATACAGATTGTGGGACCTCTTTTCTGTCTGATCAACTAAGAAGATTCCTACTAGTACAGAGATTAGCCATAAGATGGGCTGCTACATACAATCCTCAAAGGAATGGACAGTGTGAGCGATACAATGTCATAATTTGGAAGACCATACAGTTAGCACTCTAAAACCAAAACCATTCAATTAGGCATTGGGAAGATGTAATAACAGAGGCTCAAGACGTAATAACAGAGGCTCAAGATGTAATAACAGAGGCTCAAGATGTAATAACAGAGGCTCTCTACACCATATGAACACTTTTATGTACAAGAACTAATACAACACCTCACAAAAGGTTTTTAAAATTTCCAAGGCAAAGTTCAGCTCGGATCGCTTCATGGCACTCACTGCCTGGTACTGTTTTACTTAGGAACCGTATTCAACAAAGTATGATCCTCCTGTGAGTAAGGTGGAACTGCTCAAGGTGAACCCACTCTATACACACATCCAGCACACGAATGGGAGACAATCAAATGTTTACCTCAGAGATTTGAACCCTGCCAACGAATTATCAAACCAAATGTGGTAGGACAACCTGATTACCTCCCCTGTCTTATGATTTGCATAAATAAGTCGTGATGTGTTAGCCAAATCAGAAAAACTCTTCAATTACTTTCAATAAAGACTGATTTTTCACGACACATATTTAAACATTTTAATTCAAAAACTTGATAGAAATAGAAGAAAACCTAATAAAAGACATACGCCTAATATAAGAAGAAAACCTAATGAAATGATAAGAATCTGAATTATCCAAGGAAATTAGGATCTACTGGGTATAAATGGGTCAGTAAACTTTTGATAATCACTTGTTTGAAAGTGTTACAATCAGACAGACAGGCAAGGTTAATATTTATTTTGTAAGAATAAAATCTTGTATGAGAAAACTAATTTCCAGGTGATTCATTTTATTAACTAAACCCTAGATGTGATACCTATTTATTACTAAATATGAAATTATCAATTGGTTATTGAACTTTTTTAAGAGGTGTAATCAATTTTTTTTGTTTTTTTGGTGCCATATCAACTACTTATTGGTCCTTTAATACCAAAATTTAATTTTCTTTTATTTTTTTATATTTACATAGTGTTTTCACTCAAGTTTGGAGGTTAACTATTTGCCCATAGCTTGGACCCTAACAGGTGCTGCTACTCTGGGTGTACATGGGAACAGCAGCAATTAAGAGGTGGTTTCACCCTCCTCAAAACCTCCTGATGAGAGGCCTTGCTGTCGGATGTAGTTTATCATCAGATTCAGATGAAGACAGCTAATCACTACTTTTGAATGATTTATGTAGGATCTTTCAACCTACCAATTTCCTGATAATTTACTCAAAAAGATTTAAAATGAAAAAAATTCATTTTTTATATTTCTTCACAATAAAAATGCTATAAACAGAATTTTCTATTCACTTTATAAATGACAAGGTAACCAAAGAATCGTGAGTTTTGTATTTAGTATCAATAAAGTAGATTAATGCATAACAAGTCTGAAGTGACTGGTTCAAGTTTTAGTTTATGAGCAGGAATCTAGAAAGTAAGGAAAAATTTTCATCTAATATTGACTAATAAAAGAGTACTGAACTCTTATGTGATATCTGTCCTTGTATATGGCAGTGAATGCTGGACAATCACCTCAAAGATGAGGAAGAGACTCAAAGCAACAGAGATGTAGTTCTACAGAAGGATGCTGAGGATAGCTTAGCCTGAATATCTGATGAAGTTTCAGAAAAAATGGAAACAAAAAGTAAACTTATACTTAACATCAGGAAGATATGGTTGAAATTTCTGGGGCACATACTGAGAAAAAAGGGCTTGGAAAATTTGATACACACAGGACAGATTGAAGGTAAGAGGAACAGAGGAAAACAACATATAATATAGCAAACTTCAGTAAATGGATGACGAACAGAGTTTGGGAGAAATAACAAAATGACATAATTTATTAAGAGCTGCAAAGGACAAGAAATTGTGGAGGTCCATGATCGCAAACATCCTAAGGGGAAACAGCACATAAAAAAAAGAATTAATATGTTTAGCAATACTTCAAGTATGAACTGACTTATTCAATTTTAAGCCTATGAGCTAGAATCTAGAAAGCAAGCAAAATTTTAATCTTGTATTAGCTTTCTTTCTTTCTATGTGCCCTGTCCTTTCAGGACGTGGGCGATCATGGTTCTTCACTTCCCCCTATCCCTTGTAGCTCTCAATAAGTTTTGTGCCTCTGCCAACTCCCTCAGATCACGTTCTGCCATCCACTTGCTTAAGCTTGCCAAGTATGTCATGCATTGCTTTCCCTTGTCTCTTTTTCCCTCTATTTGACCTGTGAGTATTCGATTCTCCAGGCCCTCCTTTCTCATTATGTGTCCTAGAAATTTCATCTGCATCTTCCTGATGTTAAGTATAAGCTTCCTCATTGTTTGTATCTTCTCCAAGACCTCATTGTTGCTCACATGCTCGTTCCATGATATCTTTAGCATCCTTCCAGAGAACCACATCTCCACTGCCTAGAGTCTCTTCTTCATCTTTGAGGAGACCATCCAACATTCACTGCCATATAGGAGGACAGATGTACAAGTATAAATTAACTTATTCACTTTTCAGCTTATGAGCAGAAATCAAGAAAGAAAGCAAAATTTTCATCTCATATTGACTGGCATTAATATTTTATTTAGTGTAAAATG
Organism: Acanthosepion esculentum; assembly: GCA_964036315.1. Classification (NCBI taxonomy): domain Eukaryota; kingdom Metazoa; phylum Mollusca; class Cephalopoda; order Sepiida; family Sepiidae; genus Acanthosepion; species Acanthosepion esculentum. The sequence goes on from OZ038505.1 coordinate 80,859,110, forward strand.
TATTTACATTAGTCGGACTATTGTCCTCATCTTTGTTGCCATATTTATCACAACGTTTCGGCCATTGTACGCTCCGGCCTTCTTCAGGTGGTTGGAATTTCGAACTGAACCCTTTATTTCGATCACTGGGGTAGACTGTTCTAGTTCCACGAGCCATGTTTGATGGATGTCAGTTATCAGTTATCTCCTGGTAATTTTCCCTCTGAAAGTTCTCCACTGCCTGAACCGGGTATTGAACTGACACTCTTTGGGTCTGTCACTGGATCTAACCAATGCCTTTATCCACTGTGCCATGTGTCCTTGAGTGTGAGTTCAATACCCGGTTAAGGCAGTGGAGAACTTTCAGAGGGTAAATTAACAGGAGATAACTGATAACTGACATCCATCAAACATAGCTCATGGAACTAGAACAGTCTACCCCAGTGATCGAAATAAAGGGTTCAGTTCGAAATTCCAACCACCTGAAGAAGGCCGGAGCATACAACGGCCGAAACGTTGTGACAAATATGGCGACAAAGATGAGGACAATAGTCAGTCTAATGTAAATACTGTACATAATACCTCATCTCAGAAATATAGACAGAAAATGTATTTGGTCGTAATGATATACATTTTGATATGACTCATATACATATCAATCTTCCATAAAATTATATTAGACCAAATGAAAATTAAGTTGAGTCAAATTTACAAATGTCAACTCAATTTGGCCTAATTTATTCCTCAGATATAATGAATGGTGCTAAGTAGGAAATCAACATTCTTCCCAGTGTGAAATAAAACAAACGACAAAAAACGCAGCATTACTTCATGAAAAAAAGATAATCCAAGCAGAAGGCAAAGAAAAGACAAAAATATTTGAAAAGCAAAATTATCTGCAATTTATTTGAAACTGAATCAATCAAATTCAAACATCTGTTAAGAATCTCACAATTGGAAAATTTCCTTTTCTTGAAATCTTCTTTCTGTATTTTTGGATTATTTAAAAACTATTTGATAAATATACTATTTACATTCCTTTTTGTAAAAAAAAACAAAACAAAAAACAACTTGAAATTCTGTTGTTAAAACAAGTGTTGTTTTTCTGCAAACGTGTAAACACTGGGGAGACACTCTGAGTGGGAATCAATGAAATACAGTTTTTCAGGAATCATTTTCAAGTTCCAATCTAATGTCTCTTGTTCCAGATGAATATTTTCAGTTTTGTTACATTGTTATGGTTAATGAGTCAATAATATTATTATTTCTTGACATTTTGATATTTTATAACTTTCTATAACTTTCTCTTTGTCATGCTAAGCATAGATGATGACCCTTAACAATAACATCTAGATTTCATAATGCCTAATGTCCTGTACTCTCCTCAGCCAAAAAATCTTTTTGAACATCTCAGACATGTTTCTAGAACTTTACCAATGACGATTCCACAAAGGTTTATTGCCAGTCACTTTGATTTCCCTTTAATTCCTTAAGAGAACTTCAATTAAATCTATTTACAAATAATAAAAATAATCACTTAAAACTCATTGATTCCCTTTAAAAAGCCAAATCTTTTTGTTGTGATGTATGCATATCGTACTTGATATAAAGAATAAATGTAGTCTTGGAATGGCCTAGTCAAAGTCCTGATCTAAACCCAATTAAAAATCTGTGGTTCAGGTGAAAGAAGGCAACACATGCAAGAAACTGAGGTAAAATTGAGCAAATGTAGGAATTTTGCCAAGAAGAATCGTCAAAAATTGGCACTCACTACGGTGAGAAACTTCTTAAAGATTATAGAAAAAGAAATTTGACATTGTAACCTCAAAAGGAGCAGTGACCAAATATTCAATGTAAGGGTTCACTTACTTTTGCAGATCTTGATTTTTAAAAGAGATAATTTGCCAAGAGGAATGGTCAAAAATCAGCACTCACTACTGTGAGAAACTTGTTAAAGATTATAGAAAAAGACTGGATGACATTGTAACCTCAAAAGGAGCAGTCACCAAATATTCAATGTAAAGGCTCGCTTACTTTCGCACATCCTGATTTTTAATTTTTAATTAATATTTTTATTCCAGCTTAATAAAAAATGTTTAAAAATGGCTGTAATTGATTTAATAAAGATTTTTGTTAATGAATATATAGCTTAATTAAGATTTATTTTAAATTATTGTTAACATTTTTTTTGTCAAAAAATGATACATTTCATTATTACTCAATGATCTTGCTGATGTGACCTTCATCTTCTGGCTTTCTTTTTCAATATTTTGGATAGGAGTCATTCCTCTTTTCAAATTTAATTTAAATCAAACAAGAATTTTCAGTGGTGGGTTTCATGCAAAAACCACTTAATCTGACCCCTTTGATATGTATTTGATGCAATACCTGATTGAATGAATTGATAAGCAGATTTCAATATTGATATGACATTTGAATTGTCGCAATAAATATGTATTGTAAGGCACTACCCACTGATTGGTGATTTCTTGATGTCTATATTGTTTTATTTTGATCTTACCAATGTGAAATTCATCTTCTAGCTCTTTCCTTCAATATTTTAATAGGAGTCATTCCCTTGCTCAAATTTATATTTAAAATTAAATCAAAGCAAAAAACAAAATTTCAGTGGGGGGTTTCTGCAACTCTGGGGCCTTCCTTTGATCAGAATGAAATATACTTATCCAAGTACCCTGGGCAATGTAGTTTCAGAATATATATGGTTATAAAGGCGTCTCCCGCCAAAACCTTAGGAAGAGTTCAATAACAAATAAACAGAAACTACAACTTATATATATATATATATATATATATATATATATATATATATATATATATATATATATATATATATATATATATATATATATATATATATACATATATATATATATATATATATATATATATATATATATATATATATATATGTATATATATATATATATATATATGTATATATATATATATATATATATATATATATATATATATATATATATATATATATATATATATATATATATATATATATATATACATATATATATATATATATATATATATATAATGTAAAAGTGGATATTGATGTCAACACAATCATCATGGCCTGATGATTGTGTTTAGCATGAAACAGACAGTCACCACTCGGTGTTGACTTCAATGTCCACTTTTGTATTTACATAAACTCTATCTCTAATATTGAGCACTTTAAGCCATAAATATGGCATACCTTAAAAATATATTTTATCTTATAAAATATAATTTTAATGTATGCTATATCTATGGGTTAAAGTGCTCAATTGAATTAGATCATGATAACAAAGATTTTCTACACTTTGTACTTTCAAGTTAGTCATGAAAATTTTCTCTCAGTTCATTGCATCATTTCAGCTTATATAAACACACTTTGTAACAGAATTGAATTATACTCTTTTCTAAGTTCATTGTGTCTAAAATTTGATTTTAGATTCTATTCTAACCCAGGGATTATGTTGGAGCTGTCTGACCCCTAAATATAGAAAACAGAATTTAGATCTTATTTTGAAATTGAGAGACTTCATTTGTTATCTGGACATTATCAGTGTTACACCCTCTGATCTGAATTCAAAAAACATATTGAATCGGGGACATAAACAGTATAGCAAGTATTTGTAAGGCCGAAGAGTACATTTATAAAAACCTAACCAACTTGACACATAAAAGGTAAATCTTGTCAATAGGTACATCATAGTGTGATATTATAGTCCAAAGAATTTCAAAGAATTGAAACAAAATTCCTTATTTCTATCAGTTTTTCCTTTGTGCTCAAAGACCCATTGCAAGAGAAGAATAAAAGCATAATTGATGAAATATAGAAATATACTAAGGTCTTTTCCAATAATGTGCTTGATCTTTTGTAAAAAAAAACCCCCAAAACAAGCAATTAGGTCATTTGCGCTTTTGCCCTTCTTATATCTTTTGCTTCAGAGGAAGTGACCAGGTTTTCTTCAGTACTCTTCTAAGTATTCAAAATAATTTTAGTTAACTTTCTTGTCTGGATAATTTCATTTCTTTCCCCAGCCACTAATTCTTCCAAATTTATTACAAGGCTCTTCCAAAGGTGATAATAAAAGAGATGGGTACAGCTGTCACTTTCATAATTTTAAAACACTTCTTTCATAAGATTTAGATATTTTTCTGCTTTTCCCTCAAAATTTTATTCTTTGTTTTGTTGAAATAGTAACACCCCTTATTAGACAGATGTTCTTTTCTTTTTTCTTTTTTAAAGATGGGATTTGATCTTCTGAATTGTATAATTGGTTTGAATTTTAAAATCCTATGAAATTTTTTTTTTTGTTCTTTAAGATAACTTTTGCTTATACCACTTTTCTGCTTGTTGAAGCCCAATTTATTTGCACAAATTCCAGCAATTTACCATTCTTACCCAATCATGTTTATTTTGCATTCCTTTTGATTAATTTGTAATGTTCACTTATTAGATAATGATTGATAGTTTAATGATTTACCTTCATTCAGGCAGAACATTTTCTGCTATTATTATTATTATTGAGCGAGAGAGCAGCATGCCAACAAAAGGACACTGGGCTACAAATATACAAAGCTAGCCATCTACTCATCCACATCGACGTTAGTTCCACAACACAGTTCTTGCGAGTCAAACTTCATCCTTACAATCATCATCTTTATTATTATTAGTATTTTATTTCCTTTGATTTCTGGTGTGTACACATTTTGTTCTGGGTCCCGCCCAGAGACCTAAGGTTAGAAATGGCATCATGACATTTTCCACTGACCAATTAAAAAAAAACACACGCATATTTGACATAGATAAAGCCCTTCGTAAGGTGTGGGCTGTACTCATGAGAATAATCTTTTGTATTTCTTTAAGGCATGGGCTTCCAGGAATCCCTTCAATGAGTCTACTGGAATCTTTTCCAATCAATCTGAGGGCTCCAACTACAACAGGGATTGTTGATGTTCCGATGTGCCACATTTCTGCGATTTCAATTTCAATGTCCTTGTATTTTAATAGCTTTTTGAAGATCTTCAAAGAAACATTGCTGTCTTCAGGGATGACATTTAAATAAGAATGCTTTTTTTTTTTTATTATTATTATTATTATAATAATAATAATAATAATAATAATAATAATAATAATAATAATAGTAGTAGTAGTAGTAGTAGTAATAATAATAATAATAATAATAATAACAACATAATTATAATATAGCATGATAATTCCAATGAAACTACATTTTGTAGACTTTGTGATTAAGTTTCATGTCAATGTTATTATTCTTTATACTTTTCAAAAGGTAAATCCAAATCAACCTTTTTATTTTTCTCTAAGACAATTTCATAAAATTTAGAACCAAAATAATTCAGGTGAATATTTTGGTACTTCACATTTTTGAAGAACATCTTTGCTGAGATATTCACTCAATGAACAAAGTTGCCAAAGTTGTCTGTAGCAGGAATCCATTCAACATGAGTTACTTACCGTTTTCTCTGTGATCTGACTATGCCAAGGACAGGTAATCCCCACTTTTTTGCCAAAATGGAAGTAACCAAAATACCAAAATTGCAGCTCTCTTGTAAAGTTAACTTGAAATTGATTTACTCTTCAGTTTTTAGGTTTCAAGTCCTTCTGACAATTTCAGTAGAATTTCAATGGACTTTTGGTTAAGCTGTCCAACCTTTTAGATTGTCAACTTATTGGTGCCACTTTCTTGTCCACACCTTGAATAAAAATAACCCTACCACCCTGAGAAGACCTGACATGTTCAGTATCAGAATACGCATATTTTTAGTTACTCAAGAAATCAGAGAGTAGTTTTCTTGGATTTTAATTTTGTCAAGGTTTTGTTTGCTTCATGCAACATTTTAACAGCTGAGTGTTTTCCTGTATCGCTCATAGCACATGTTTATATGCTTATATCCAGCCTTGGTCATGTAACTTTGAGCTAAGTTAATTAGAGTTATTATTGGAATATACAAGTCTTAATTAGTTGTCCCTTTTGCTGAAGTTTGTAGAAACTTTAATCCAAGATACTTAAATGAACCATTTGCAAAAAAAGAAATGGAAAAAAAATTTTAAAAATTTTCACTATAATAGGCATTGTCATCCACATAAGTAACCAAAATTACTATTAGTAAATGATTCACTCTCATAATACCACATGAACAAGGCATTATCAACCTTGCCTCCCTTTCACTTTCTTGTGCTAAGATCTAGGAACATCGGTTAGTCCATAAATACACTTTTTAAGATGCCAAACAAGATTTATCACACACATCATGAGGAGGATGTAGGAATCATTCCCTTTCTAAGGAAATGAAGCTGTTATATTAATGGTCTGTAGCTTCCAGCCAATTGATGCTGTGTTTAACAATACCAACTGTATAGACTGCCTACAAGAAGTTGGGGAATCTTTCCTCAAAACCATGTGTGCTACCAAATTTTTCCTTTCAACATTCTTAATGTATTTCAGAGTTAACTCAACAAGATGCTTACTGTTACTTGAATTTGAAAAGTAATTACTTCAAACACATGATTACTAATCAAGATCTTCAGTTCCTTCTCCTTAGCACCTACCACATTTCTTGATCAGCTGTTAACAGTTCAGCATTTTCAGGATATTGCAGTTTCATTCCATTCTTGAACGCTATCCCAATTAACACAAAATGTGGTTGTTGTTCTTCTCGTACAACAGGAACATTCACCCAATTCTGCATTTCCACTTTGCTTTGGTTGCATACGTATGACTTTAGTTTCCTTCCATTTATCTGTAGCCTTTATCAGATAAAGGATTGTCTTGTTGATTTGATATAGAATTTACATAACTTTCTTCTTCATCATCTTCATAGTTGTCCTTCATAGGTGATTACTGATTTGACTTGTATTTTCTGTTTTATTTGTCTGTCACTTTTTAGTTTACCAAGTACTACTGCTATCTCACACCTTCATCAATTGGCATGGATGAACAGGATAGTAAGCAAACCCATTGTGTGTACCAGTTCAAGTTCACCATCTTTTCCCAGTATGACTACAGGACCTTTCCATCCTATGATATTTTTAAAAAATAATAAACTTTATCACCATTGGCATATACCATATCAGCATAATTACATACATGCTTGAAAACTGTTCTGATCTTTTCACTTGACTTTTTAAAAAATAATTTCACTCCAAGCAAGGCAATGAAGCCACTAAGAATCAAAAAGTTACTGAGTGTTAGAGAATATGAGGAAAACTATCATTAAACTGAGGGGGCAATAAAAGAACAAGAATTAAGAAAACAGAAGATAATGATTGACATTGCATTTAAATTTTTGAAGATCAAAGTTGACTGGGAAGCAAGAAGCTGGAAGAGAGTTCCACAGGCAAGAAGTGCAATAGAAAAAACTGCTAGCATAAAACGTGCAGTTACATCTAACCATTTCAATTGTAAAACATTATTAAGGGGAGAGAACAATAAAAGCAGGAATTAAGAAGACAGTAGATAATGACTGATATTGCATATAACTTTTTGAAGATAAAAATTGACAGGAAAACAAGAATCAGGAAGAAAGTTTCACAAGCAAGAAGTGTGAGAAAAGAAACTGTTAGCATAGAACTTAGGTGTATATTTAGCCTTTTTGATTGTAAAATGATGAGACCTTGGTGCCAATCTAGAACGGCACTTAAATTCATAAAGTCTAAGTACCATAGTGTGGAAAGTTCATCTGAACAATTACTATGAAAGTCTTTATAGAAAAGGCAGAGGGAAACTATGTTATAGTGGTGGGAAAGGGACTGAAGCCAAGATGCTAGGTTAGGAATTTGGATTTTATCAAGAATCTCTAAATGTACAGCGGGAGCACCAGACAAGATGTAGCAGCAATATTCAAAGCAAAGATGATTGGCAGACTTATAAATATGTAAGATATATTCTAGAAAGAAAAATTGTCTAGCATGACATAGTAAACCAACTTTCTTAGCTATAGGCTTATCAATGGTTTCAATATACTCCACTTTATGTTAGCTGAAAATGTTAATCCAAGAAGGTACAATGAGTCACCTTCCTGGAGGTTAGCCTTAGCCATGCTGATGGAAGTTAAAAAGGGTTCTCTCAGATAATTAGAAGAGAGTAGTCTTGTTTGTGAGGCATTAAAATTAACAAGCCATCCCTTGCCCCATTTAACAATAAATTATAGGTCATTTTTTTTTTTACATCAGTTGCCAATTTGATCTTGTTGAAGCAGTCAGACTTATCATTAAGACAAGAGTAAATAAGGGTGTTTCATTAAGATGGATTATATATGAGGGTGTTTCATTAATATGGATCAAAGTCAGCATTAATTAAATGAGTGTTATTGGTGAACATTTATTTATTTCTATATTGGATCATGTTATTTAAGTCATGGCAGTTATGTGTGAAAAATAATGTTGCCCGAATGTCTGCGAAATCTGAAAGAAAAAGAAAAAAATCATTAGACACTTAAACTTAATTCACATTAAAATTGATTCAAGTTATTGGAACCCCCTTAGTTGCATCATCATCAGAGATATTGAGTTGAGAACTGATAATTTCAGGTAGGTCATTTATGAAAATTAGGAACAGCATAGGTCCAAGGATAGAGCTCTAGGAAACACCTGCATTTATGCAAAAAGATCTAGTAGAGTGGCCATTCAAGACAACTTTCATTTTGCGATTTGATAAAAAAAATCACCCAGAAATAGCATAAACCTTTCAACTTGTAAAGAAGACCAGTAACCCAAACCAAGGCAACAGGCTGAGCTTCACCATTCTTATCTAAAGCTTGGTAGACTCTTTCAGTAATAATTGTTAACACATCAGCAATTGACTTAGAGAAGTGAAAGCCATATTACTTATCTGAAATAACTTCTGGAAATTTTATTGCAAGTTTGAATTTTGTTTCAGTAGCAAAATATTTAACAAAATTCTTTTCTTTATCCCTTAAGGCAGTGGTTCCCAAACAGTGTGGCACACCTCATAGGTGTGGTGGAAAAGGATAGCAGGCGAGGCAGAATGATTGAAAGAAAATCAGATATTTAGAAACAGTTTCAAAAAATTCAGATGCCAAAAATGAATATGATTTCAAAATTTAAAATATTATTATCAATTACTTGTAACTGCATGCATGAATCCCGGTATAAATAGTTATAAATAATTATTGACCATTTTCATCATTGTGATATTTTTGCATTAATCAAGTCTGAAGAATGTAATAACTAGGGTCTGCAAATTAGAGGAGAGAGTTATCAATAATAATGTTCTGACTTTGAATCTGCAGTTATCTTAATTTAACCCATTCTCATTATTTTTTTTATTTTTAAATGTACTTTTTATCAAATGTACTTTTAAATGTACTTTTTATCACATTTATTAAATGTACTTTTTATCACATAAAATTTCGTGAGGTGCAAGACAATTTTCATTCGGAAAAAAAGTTTGTGAACCAAAACTTTAAGGTATCAAGAAAAGCATTTAAGCACATTTTACATGTCACAGTTTTTGTAAAGTCTAGTATTTCCAGTTCAAGCAACAGTTTAATTAAGATACAAAAGAAAGAAAGAGAGAGGTAAGGGACAGGAAAAGGAAGAGAGAGGGTGAAAGAAAAGAAAAGACGACTCAGGCTCAGCATTTCAAAATGTTATGTTAACTCTGTTTACATATTTTGCAAAGTGTTTCAGAATTACACTTAATATTTTCTTGTCTATCAATGAAGTTACTTTTATGAAACCTGCATTGCACATGTTTATTTCTTGTTTTAAAAATTGTCATGTGTTCACCTAAAAATACCGTCTCAGATATTAGTAGAAAGAATATTTTCATCAACTGAAGCAGCTGGATTGTACAAAATCTTTTTATTGTCAATTTCATGTTTTTATATTTCATAGTCGGACAAATTTCATGAGCCAACTTCTGGTTTTCATCGGACATATTTAGTCAAGAACAAAAATATTTGCATTTCCTCTGGCAAGTGAACATTAAAAAAAACAAATTAAATATAAATATTTAAATTTTACCAAAATATCTGTTATATTCATACATGATGGATGACGAGACTTGTTAAACTCTTTAAAGGCCAAATATAAAACATTATAACTATTATTTTGATTGTATATGATTATTCTTTTTGCTTCCAAATTAAAGAAATAATGCTTTGTAGTTGAATGCAAGTGTGAGGAAGGGGAGTAAAACATAGAGACTAAGAAAGCTTAGTAAAATGAAAAGGAAACCAGGTGAAAGGAAAAAATAAATACATTATAAATATTATTTTGATCAGATGTGATTATTCTTTTTGCTTCCTAATTAAAGAATTTTATGAGCTGACTAGAAATAATGCTTTGTAGTTGAATGCAGTTGTGAGGAAGGGAAGTAAAACATAGAGACTAAGAAAGCCTTAGTTAAATGAAAAGGAAACCAGGCGAAAGGAAAAAATAAATACATTATAAATATTATTTTGATCAGATGCGATTATTCTTTTTGCTTCCTAATTAAAGAATTTTATGAGCTGACTAGAAATAATGCTTTGTAGTTGAATGCAGTTGTGAGGAAGGGGAGTAAAACATACAGACTAAGAAAGCCTTAGTTAAATGAAAAGGAAACCAGGCGAAAGGAAAAAATAAATACATTATAAATATTATTTTGATCAGATGTGATTATTCTTTTTGCTTCCTAATTAAAGAATTTTATGAGCTGACTAGAAATAATGCTTTGTAGTTGAATAAATAAAGACATCATAAATATTGTTTTGATTGTATGTACAAGTATACAAATTTTTGACATATGATCCAAGTGTATCTTATATGTGCCTGATCTGAACTGGAATACGACATGAAAATATTTTTGGTGTTTCAAAAACGACATGTCCTATTTGTTGGTAATATTCATAATAATATTTTTGGGTGAAATATCCTCTGATGTTAAAAACCTCTAAGAGGCACAGTGGCGAGGTGGGTATTGGATAATCACTAGAATTAAGGAATTGGAGGGCTGAGTTTAAATTCCAGTCAAGTGCATTGCATTCACTTACATGCTAATACCTTAGGGAAAGGTACAAATCCATCTCTTCCCCCACCAACTATTAGCAAATAGTATGACAGGCTGATCCCTACAGCCTTGATTGGCAACCAGTCTAGATAAAGGAAATCTCTGAATTCAAACTACCAACAGTTTTGTAGATCCTGCTTCATTAACTTCTGAGAGGAGGAACAGGGTAACCTCAACATACTCTGTCCATAGGAACCAGCAAGCCATTTCGCTATTCTGTCTTGAATGTCACCATGAACCACAATTGTGCAATGGAGAGAAGTGGTGACCGCAGTAGCGGTGCAAAATTTGCTAAATGAATAAATGATGATGATTGAGGATGTGAAATGTCTAACACAATGTCTGGCATGTCCAGTAAGGGTCGTAAGATAAACTGCAGGGGCTTGTTTACTTTTCTCAAGATCTGTAAATGACTGATATAGATTTAAGTCACTTTCCCATTCAATGTACTTCACTCAATAAAACTGGGAGCGTTTTCAAAGTCAGTTCTTTTGAGATTGAGGAGCAAAAGAACAAAAAAGTGTCAGTGTATAATTAATACGAGAAACAACTTGTCTTGTTACACTATTTTTGAAGCTATGCTCTGCTATCAAATTCAACATGTCCATACTGGGAATCCATTTAACACATGTTGCCCATTTTTTTTCTCCAAAGTCCTACTGCCTCAAGGGCTTGTAATTCCTTCTTTTCTCCAAGACAGAAGTAACCAAAATAACAGCAAAAGTGACCAAAACTTACTTTTCCTTCAGAAGATTTAATTCTTACCATAAAAAGAAATAAACAGCTCAGGGTTCAGAATTTACAACTAAGCTTCACAAATAGACAATTGGAAATAAAGCAAAGACCTCAGGTAATCACTGAACAAATTCCAGACTTATTATCCATACGAAAGTCATGCTCTATTTTGTGATTCTATTTACTTTCTAATTAAAGAATTTTATGAGCTGATGAGAAATAATGTTTTCTAGTTGAATGCAAGTTTAAGGAAGAGTAAAAGATAGAGACCACAAAAGCATTAGTAAAATGAAAAGGAAACCAGGTGAAAGGAAAAAATAAAGATATCATTACTATTATTTTAATAATATGCACAACTCTACCATTTTTCTATAGAGGATCAGTGTGTGTCTTGTATGTGCTTGATCTACAGCTTTTCTTAAATGTAATACATAATGAAAATATTACACCAGAAAGAATGGCCAAAAGAAAGGGAGAGGATATAGGTGTAAATTAAAGAATTTATGAGCTGTCGCCAAGATTTGTATTAAATTGCATATGGCTATTAAAGGGTTAAATGACTACGTCAATTTACTTTTGAAATTTCATTAGACATCATTTCTTTTTACTTGTTCAATTTTAGTTTTTGCCAAGAATTTATCTGCAAATTGGTTAATTTTATTTGTTGCATATTCTGATACTTATTTTTTTCATAATTTTTCTTTCCTAATTTTCTTCATGTTCTTCCTTTCAACTGTCACTTTCTTTTTCTCTTCATCTTTTTGTGTCCTGATTTCTTCATAACCTTTCTTCTTCAACTCACTTTTTATCATCATCTTATTTATCTTCTTCTTCTCTATATTCTTCTTCATTACATTTTCTTTTTTCCTTTTCCTTTTTTGCCTTATCCTTTATCAGATTTTCCTCTTTCTATCCTCATCCTCTTTATCTTCTTCCTTTTCTTCTTATTTGTTTTCTTTCCTTTTCTTCTTTTCATCCTTTTTCTCTTCTCCTTTATCAGATTTTCCTCTTTCTATCCTCATCCTCTTTATCTTCTTCCTTTTCTTCTTATTTGTTTTCTTTCCTTTTCTTCTTTTCATCCTTTTTCTCTTCTCCTTTATCAGATTTTCCTCTTTCTATCCTCATCCTCTTTATCTTCTTCCTTTTCTTCTTATTTGTTTTCTTTCCTTTTCTTCTTTTCATCCTTTTTCTCTTCTCCTTTATCAGATTTTCCTCTTTCTATCCTCATCCTCTTTATCTTCTTCCTTTTCTTCTTATTTGTTTTCTTTCCTTTTCTTCTTTTCATCCTTTTTCTCTTCTCCTTTATCAGATTTTCCTCTTTCTATCCTCATCCTCTTTATCTTCTTCCTTTTCTTCTTATTTGTTTTCTTTCCTTTTCTTCTTTTCATCCTTTTTCTCTTCTCCTTTATCAGATTTTCCTCTTTCTATCCTCATCCTCTTTATCTTCTTCCTTTTCTTCTTATTTGTTTTCTTTCCTTTTCTTCTTTTCATCCTTTTTCTCTTCTCCTTTATCAGATTTTCCTCTTTCTATCCTCATCCTCTTTATCTTCTTCCTTTTCTTCTTATTTGTTTTCTTTCCTTTTCTTCTTTTCATCCTTTTTCTCTTCTCCTTTATCAGATTTTCCTCTTTCTATCCTCATCCTCTTTATCTTCTTCCTTTTCTTCTTATTTGTTTTCTTTCCTTTTCTTCTTTTCATCCTTTTTCTCTTCTCCTTTATCAGATTTTCCTCTTTCTATCCTCATCCTCTTTATCTTCTTCCTTTTCTTCTTATTTGTTTTCTTTCCTTTTCTTCTTTACATCCTTTTTCTCTTCTCCTTTATCAGATTTTCCTCTTTCTATCCTCATCCTCTTTATCTTCTTCCTTTTCTTCTTATTTGTTTTCTTTCCTTTTCTTCTTTTCATCCTTTTTCTCTTCTCCTCTATCAGATTTTCCTCTTTCTATCCTCATCCTCTTTATCTTCTTCCTTTTCTTCTTATTTGTTTTCTTTCCTTTTCTTCTTTTCATCCTTTTTCTCTTCTCCTTTATCAGATTTTCCTCTTTCTATCCTCATCCTCTTTATCTTCTTCCTTTTCTTCTTATTTGTTTTCTTTCCTTTTCTTCTTTTCATCCTTTTTCTCTTCTCCTTTATCAGATTTTCCTCTTTCTATCCTCATCCTCTTTATCTTCTTCCTTTTCTTCTTATTTGTTTTCTTTCCTTTTCTTCTTTTCATCCTTTTTCTCTTCTCCTTTATCAGATTTTCCTCTTTCTATCCTCATCCTCTTTATCTTCTTCCTTTTCTTCTTATTTGTTTTCTTTCCTTTTCTTCTTTTCATCCTTTTTCTCTTCTCCTTTATCAGATTTTCCTCTTTCTATCCTCATCCTCTTTATCTTCTTCCTTTTCTTCTTATTTGTTTTCTTTCCTTTTCTTCTTTACATCCTTTTTCTCTTCTCCTTTATCAGATTTTCCTCTTTCTATCCTCATCCTCTTTATCTTCTTCCTTTTCTTCTTATTTGTTTTCTTTCCTTTTCTTCTTTTCATCCTTTTTCTCTTCTCCTTTATCAGATTTTCCTCTTTCTATCCTCATCCTCTTTATCTTCTTCCTTTTCTTCTTATTTGTTTTCTTTCCTTTTCTTCTTTTCATCCTTTTTCTCTTCTCCTTTATCAGATTTTCCTCTTTCTATCCTCATCCTCTTTATCTTCTTCCTTTTCTTCTTATTTGTTTTCTTTCCTTTTCTTCTTTTCATCCTTTTTCTCTTCTCCTTTATCAGATTTTCCTCTTTCTATCCTCATCCTCTTTATCTTCTTCCTTTTCTTCTTATTTGTTTTCTTTCCTTTTCTTCTTTTCATCCTTTTTCTCTTCTCCTTTATCAGATTTTCCTCTTTCTATCCTCATCCTCTTTATCTTCTTCCTTTTCTTCTTATTTGTTTTCTTTCCTTTTCTTCTTTTCATCCTTTTTCTCTTCTCCTTTATCAGATTTTCCTCTTTCTATCCTCATCCTCTTTATCTTCTTCCTTTTCTTCTTATTTGTTTTCTTTCCTTTTCTTCTTTACATCCTTTTTCTCTTCTCCTTTATCAGATTTTCCTCTTTCTATCCTCATCCTCTTTATCTTCTTCCTTTTCTTCTTATTTGTTTTCTTTCCTTTTCTTCTTTTCATCCTTTTTCTCTTCTCCTTTATCAGATTTTCCTCTTTCTATCCTCATCCTCTTTATCTTCTTCCTTTTCTTCTTATTTGTTTTCTTTCCTTTTCTTCTTTTCATCCTTTTTCTCTTCTCCTTTATCAGATTTTCCTCTTTCTATCCTCATCCTCTTTATCTTCTTCCTTTTCTTCTTATTTGTTTTCTTTCCTTTTCTTCTTTACATCCTTTTTCTCTTCTCCTTTATCAGATTTTCCTCTTTCTATCCTCATCCTCTTTATCTTCTTCCTTTTCTTCTTATTTGTTTTCTTTCCTTTTCTTCTTTTCATCCTTTTTCTCTTCTCCTTTATCAGATTTTCCTCTTTCTATCCTCATCCTCTTTATCTTCTTCCTTTTCTTCTTATTTGTTTTCTTTCCTTTTCTTCTTTACATCCTTTTTCTCTTCTCCTTTATCAGATTTTCCTCTTTCTATCCTCATCCTCTTTATCTTCTTCCTTTTCTTCTTATTTGTTTTCTTTCCTTTTCTTCTTTTCATCCTTTTTCTCTTCTCCTTTATCAGATTTTCCTCTTTCTATCCTCATCCTCTTTATCTTCTTCCTTTTCTTCTTATTTGTTTTCTTTCCTTTTCTTCTTTTCATCCTTTTTCTCTTCTCCTTTATCAGATTTTCCTCTTTCTATCCTCATCCTCTTTATCTTCTTCCTTTTCTTCTTATTTGTTTTCTTTCCTTTTCTTCTTTACATCCTTTTTCTCTTCTCCTTTATCAGATTTTCCTCTTTCTATCCTCATCCTCTTTATCTTCTTCCTTTTCTTCTTATTTGTTTTCTTTCCTTTTGTTCTTTTCATCCTTTTTCTCTTCTCCTTTATCAGATTTTCCTCTTTCTATCCTCATCCTCTTTATCTTCTTCCTTTTCTTCTTATTTGTTTTCTTTCCTTTTCTTCTTTTCATCCTTTTTCTCTTCTCCTTTATCAGATTTTCCTCTTTCTATCCTCATCCTCTTTATCTTCTTCCTTTTCTTCTTATTTGTTTTCTTTCCTTTTCTTCTTTTCATCCTTTTTCTCTTCTCCTCTATCAGATTTTCCTCTTTCTATCCTCATCCTCTTTATCTTCTTCCTTTTCTTCTTATTTGTTTTCTTTCCTTTTCTTCTTTTCATCCTTTTTCTCTTCTCCTTTATCAGATTTTCCTCTTTCTATCCTCATCCTCTTTATCTCCTTCCTTTTCTTCTTATTTGTTTTCTTTCCTTTTCTTCTTTTCATCCTTTTTCTCTTCTCCTTTATCAGATTTTCCTCTTTCTATCCTCATCCTCTTTATCTTCTTCCTTTTCTTCTTATTTGTTTTCTTTCCTTTTCTTCTTTTCATCCTTTTTCTCTTCTCCTTTATCAGATTTTCCTCTTTCTATCCTCATCCTCTTTATCTTCTTCCTTTTCTTCTTATTTGTTTTCTTTCCTTTTCTTCTTTACATCCTTTTTCTCTTCTCCTTTATCAGATTTTCCTCTTTCTATCCTCATCCTCTTTATCTTCTTCCTTTTCTTCTTATTTGTTTTCTTTCCTTTTCTTCTTTTCATCCTTTTTCTCTTCTCCTTTATCAGATTTTCCTCTTTCTATCCTCATCCTCTTTATCTTCTTCCTTTTCTTCTTATTTGTTTTCTTTCCTTTTGTTCTTTTCATCCTTTTTCTCTTCTCCTTTATCAGATTTTCCTCTTTCTATCCTCATCCTCTTTATCTTCTTCCTTTTCTTCTTATTTGTTTTCTTTCCTTTTCTTCTTTTCATCCTTTTTCTCTTCTCCTTTATCAGATTTTCCTCTTTCTATCCTCATCCTCTTTATCTTCTTCCTTTTCTTCTTATTTGTTTTCTTTCCTTTTCTTCTTTACATCCTTTTTCTCTTCTCCTTTATCAGATTTTCCTCTTTCTATCCTCATCCTCTTTATCTTCTTCCTTTTCTTCTTATTTGTTTTCTTTCCTTTTCTTCTTTTCATCCTTTTTCTCTTCTCCTTTATCAGATTTTCCTCTTTCTATCCTCATCCTCTTTATCTTCTTCCTTTTCTTCTTATTTGTTTTCTTTCCTTTTCTTCTTTTCATCCTTTTTCTCTTCTCCTTTATCAGATTTTCCTCTTTCTATCCTCATCCTCTTTATCTTCTTCCTTTTCTTCTTATTTGTTTTCTTTCCTTTTCTTCTTTACATCCTTTTTCTCTTCTCCTTTATCAGATTTTCCTCTTTCTATCCTCATCCTCTTTATCTTCTTCCTTTTCTTCTTATTTGTTTTCTTTCCTTTTGTTCTTTTCATCCTTTTTCTCTTCTCCTTTATCAGATTTTCCTCTTTCTATCCTCATCCTCTTTATCTTCTTCCTTTTCTTCTTATTTGTTTTCTTTCCTTTTCTTCTTTTCATCCTTTTTCTCTTCTCCTTTATCAGATTTTCCTCTTTCTATCCTCATCCTCTTTATCTTCTTCCTTTTCTTCTTATTTGTTTTCTTTCCTTTTCTTCTTTTCATCCTTTTTCTCTTCTCCTCTATCAGATTTTCCTCTTTCTATCCTCATCCTCTTTATCTTCTTCCTTTTCTTCTTATTTGTTTTCTTTCCTTTTCTTCTTTTCATCCTTTTTCTCTTCTCCTTTATCAGATTTTCCTCTTTCTATCCTCATCCTCTTTATCTTCTTCCTTTTCTTCTTATTTGTTTTCTTTCCTTTTCTTCTTTTCATCCTTTTTCTCTTCTCCTTTATCAGATTTTCCTCTTTCTATCCTCATCCTCTTTATCTTCTTCCTTTTCTTCTTATTTGTTTTCTTTCCTTTTCTTCTTTTCATCCTTTTTCTCTTCTCCTTTATCAGATTTTCCTCTTTCTATCCTCATCCTCTTTATCTTCTTCCTTTTCTTCTTATTTGTTTTCTTTCCTTTTCTTCTTTTCATCCTTTTTCTCTTCTCCTTTATCAGATTTTCCTCTTTCTATCCTCATCCTCTTTATCTTCTTCCTTTTCTTCTTATTTGTTTTCTTTCCTTTTCTTCTTTTCATCCTTTTTCTCTTCTCCTTTATCAGATTTTCCTCTTTCTATCCTCATCCTCTTTATCTTCTTCCTTTTCTTCTTATTTGTTTTCTTTCCTTTTCGTTCTTTTCATCCTTTTTCTCTTCTCCTTTATCAGATTTTCCTCTTTCTATCCTCATCCTCTTTATCTTCTTCCTTTTCTTCTTATTTGTTTTCTTTCCTTTTCTTCTTTTCATCCTTTTTCTCTTCTCCTTTATCAGATTTTCCTCTTTCTATCCTCATCCTCTTTATCTTCTTCCTTTTCTTCTTATTTGTTTTCTTTCCTTTTCTTCTTTTCATCCTTTTTCTCTTCTCCTCTCTCAGATTTTCCTCTTTCTATCCTCATCCTCTTTATCTCCTTCCTTTTCTTCTTATTTGTTTTCTTTCCTTTTCTTCTTTTCATCCTTTTTCTCTTCTCCTTTATCAGATTTTCCTCTTTCTATCCTCATCCTCTTTATCTTCCTTCCTTTTCTTCTTATTTGTTTTCTTTCCTTTTCTTCTTTTCATCCTTTTTCTCTTCTCCTTTATCAGATTTTCCTCTTTCTATCCTCATCCTCTTTATCTTCTTCCTTTTCTTCTTATTTGTTTTCTTTCCTTTTCTTCTTTTCATCCTTTTTCTCTTCTCCTTTATCAGATTTTCCTCTTTCTATCCTCATCCTCTTTATCTTCTTCCTTTTCTTCTTATTTGTTTTCTTTCCTTTTCTTCTTTTCATCCTTTTTCTCTTCTCCTTTATCAGATTTTCCTCTTTCTATCCTCATCCTCTTTATCTTCTTCCTTTTCTTCTTATTTGTTTTCTTTCCTTTTCTTCTTTTCATCCTTTTTCTCTTCTCCTTTATCAGATTTTCCTCTTTCTATCCTCATCCTCTTTATCTTCTTCCTTTTCTTCTTATTTGTTTTCTTTCCTTTTCTTCTTTTCATCCTTTTTCTCTTCTCCTTTATCAGATTTTCCTCTTTCTATCCTCATCCTCTTTATCTTCTTCCTTTTCTTCTTATTTGTTTTCTTTCCTTTTCTTCTTTTCATCCTTTTTCTCTTCTCCTTTATCAGATTTTCCTCTTTCTATCCTCATCCTCTTTATCTTCTTCCTTTTCTTCTTATTTGTTTTCTTTCCTTTTCTTCTTTTCATCCTTTTTCTCTTCTCCTTTATCAGATTTTCCTCTTTCTATCCTCATCCTCTTTATCTTCTTCCTTTTCTTCTTATTTGTTTTCTTTCCTTTTCTTCTTTTCATCCTTTTTCTCTTCTCCTTTATCAGATTTTCCTCTTTCTATCCTCATCCTCTTTATCTTCTTCCTTTTCTTCTTATTTGTTTTCTTTCCTTTTCTTCTTTTCATCCTTTTTCTCTTCTCCTTTATCAGATTTTCCTCTTTCTATCCTCATCCTCTTTATCTTCTTCCTTTTCTTCTTATTTGTTTTCTTTCCTTTTCTTCTTTTCATCCTTTTTCTCTTCTCCTTTATCAGATTTTCCTCTTTCTATCCTCATCCTCTTTATCTTCTTCCTTTTCTTCTTATTTGTTTTCTTTCCTTTTCTTCTTTTCATCCTTTTTCTCTTCTCCTTTATCAGATTTTCCTCTTTCTATCCTCATCCTCTTTATCTTCTTCCTTTTCTTCTTATTTGTTTTCTTTCCTTTTCTTCTTTTCATCCTTTTTCTCTTCTCCTTTATCAGATTTTCCTCTTTCTATCCTCATCCTCTTTATCTTCTTCCTTTTCTTCTTATTTGTTTTCTTTCCTTTTCTTCTTTTCATCCTTTTTCTCTTCTCCTTTATCAGATTTTCCTCTTTCTATCCTCATCCTCTTTATCTTCTTCCTTTTCTTCTTATTTGTTTTCTTTCCTTTTCTTCTTTTCATCCTTTTTCTCTTCTCCTTTATCAGATTTTCCTCTTTCTATCCTCATCCTCTTTATCTTCTTCCTTTTCTTCTTATTTGTTTTCTTTCCTTTTCTTCTTTACATCCTTTTTCTCTTCTCCTTTATCAGATTTTCCTCTTTCTATCCTCATCCTCTTTATCTTCTTCCTTTTCTTCTTATTTGTTTTCTTTCCTTTTCTTCTTTTCATCCTTTTTCTCTTCTCCTTTATCAGATTTTCCTCTTTCTATCCTCATCCTCTTTATCTTCTTCCTTTTCTTCTTATTTGTTTTCTTTCCTTTTCTTCTTTTCATCCTTTTTCTCTTCTCCTTTATCAGATTTTCCTCTTTCTATCCTCATCCTCTTTATCTTCTTCCTTTTCTTCTTATTTGTTTTCTTTCCTTTTCTTCTTTTCATCCTTTTTCTCTTCTCCTCTATCAGATTTTCCTCTTTCTATCCTCATCCTCTTTATCTTCTTCCTTTTCTTCTTATTTGTTTTCTTTCCTTTTCTTCTTTTCATCCTTTTTCTCTTCTCCTTTATCAGATTTTCCTCTTTCTATCCTCATCCTCTTTATCTTCTTCCTTTTCTTCTTATTTGTTTTCTTTCCTTTTCTTCTTTTCATCCTTTTTCTCTTCTCCTTTATCAGATTTTCCTCTTTCTATCCTCATCCTCTTTATCTTCTTCCTTTTCTTCTTATTTGTTTTCTTTCCTTTTCTTCTTTTCATCCTTTTTCTCTTCTCCTTTATCAGATTTTCCTCTTTCTATCCTCATCCTCTTTATCTTCTTCCTTTTCTTCTTATTTGTTTTCTTTCCTTTTCTTCTTTTCATCCTTTTTCTCTTCTCCTTTATCAGATTTTCCTCTTTCTATCCTCATCCTCTTTATCTTCTTCCTTTTCTTCTTATTTGTTTTCTTTCCTTTTCTTCTTTTCATCCTTTTTCTCTTCTCCTTTATCAGATTTTCCTCTTTCTATCCTCATCCTCTTTATCTTCTTCCTTTTCTTCTTATTTGTTTTCTTTCCTTTTCTTCTTTTCATCCTTTTTCTCTTCTCCTTTATCAGATTTTCCTCTTTCTATCCTCATCCTCTTTATCTTCTTCCTTTTCTTCTTATTTGTTTTCTTTCCTTTTCTTCTTTTCATCCTTTTTCTCTTCTCCTTTATCAGATTTTCCTCTTTCTATCCTCATCCTCTTTATCTTCTTCCTTTTCTTCTTATTTGTTTTCTTTCCTTTTCTTCTTTTCATCCTTTTTCTCTTCTCCTTTATCAGATTTTCCTCTTTCTATCCTCATCCTCTTTATCTTCTTCCTTTTCTTCTTATTTGTTTTCTTTCCTTTTCTTCTTTTCATCCTTTTTCTCTTCTCCTTTATCAGATTTTCCTCTTTCTATCCTCATCCTCTTTATCTTCTTCCTTTTCTTCTTATTTGTTTTCTTTCCTTTTCTTCTTTTCATCCTTTTTCTCTTCTCCTTTATCAGATTTTCCTCTTTCTATCCTCATCCTCTTTATCTTCTTCCTTTTCTTCTTATTTGTTTTCTTTCCTTTTCTTCTTTTCATCCTTTTTCTCTTCTCCTCTATCAGATTTTCCTCTTTCTATCCTCATCCTCTTTATCTTCTTCCTTTTCTTCTTATTTGTTTTCTTTCCTTTTCTTCTTTACATCCTTTTTCTCTTCTCCTTTATCAGATTTTCCTCTTTCTATCCTCATCCTCTTTATCTCCTTCCTTTTCTTCTTATTTGTTTTCTTTACTTTTCTTCTTTTCATCCTTTTTCTCTTCTCCTTTATCAGATTTTCCTCTTTCTATCCTCATCCTCTTTATCTTCTTCCTTTTCTTCTTATTTGTTTTCTTTCCTTTTCTTCTTTTCATCCTTTTTCTCTTCTCCTTTATCAGATTTTCCTCTTTCTATCCTCATCCTCTTTATCTTCTTCCTTTTCTTCTTATTTGTTTTCTTTCCTTTTCTTCTTTTCATCCTTTTTCTCTTCTCCTTTATCAGATTTTCCTCTTTCTATCCTCATCCTCTTTATCTTCTTCCTTTTCTTCTTATTTGTTTTCTTTCCTTTTCTTCTTTTCATCCTTTTTCTCTTCTCCTTTATCAGATTTTCCTCTTTCTATCCTCATCCTCTTTATCTTCTTCCTTTTCTTCTTATTTGTTTTCTTTCCTTTTCTTCTTTTCATCCTTTTTCTCTTCTCCTTTATCAGATTTTCCTCTTTCTATCCTCATCCTCTTTATCTTCTTCCTTTTCTTCTTATTTGTTTTCTTTCCATTTCTTCTTTTCATCCTTTTTCTCTTCTCCTCTATCAGATTTTCCTCTTTCTATCCTCATCCTCTTTATCTTCTTCCTTTTCTTCTTATTTGTTTTCTTTCCTTTTCTTCTTTTCATCCTTTTTCTCTTCTCCTCTATCAGATTTTCCTCTTTCTATCCTCATCCTCTTTATCTTCTTCTTTTTCTTCTTATTTGTTTTCTTTCCTTTTCTTCTTTACATCCTTTTTCTCTTCTCCTTTATCAGATTTTCCTCTTTCTATCCTCATCCTCTTTATCTCCTTCCTTTTCTTCTTATTTGTTTTCTTTCCTTTTCTTCTTTTCATCCTTTTTCTCTTCTCCTTTATCAGATTTTCCTCTTTCTATCCTCATCCTCTTTATCTTCTTCCTTTTCTTCTTATTTGTTTTCTTTCCTTTTCTTCTTTTCATCCTTTTTCTCTTCTCCTTTATCAGATTTTCCTCTTTCTATCCTCATCCTCTTTATCTCCTTCCTTTTCTTCTTATTTGTTTTCTTTCCTTTTCTTCTTTTCATCCTTTTTCTCTTCTCCTCTATCAGATTTTCCTCTTTCTATCCTCATCCTCTTTATCTTCTTCCTTTTCTTCTTATTTGTTTTCTTTCCTTTTCTTCTTTTCATCCTTTTTCTCTTCTCCTTTATCAGATTTTCCTCTTTCTATCCTCATCCTCTTTATCTTCTTCCTTTTCTTCTTATTTGTTTTCTTTCCTTTTCTTCTTTTCATCCTTTTTCTCTTCTCCTTTATCAGATTTTCCTCTTTCTATCCTCATCCTCTTTATCTTCTTCCTTTTCTTCTTATTTGTTTTCTTTCCTTTTCTTCTTTTCATCCTTTTTCTCTTCTCCTTTATCAGATTTTCCTCTTTCTATCCTCATCCTCTTTATCTTCTTCCTTTTCTTCTTATTTGTTTTCTTTCCTTTTCTTCTTTTCATCCTTTTTCTCTTCTCCTTTATCAGATTTTCCTCTTTCTATCCTCATCCTCTTTATCTTCTTCCTTTTCTTCTTATTTGTTTTCTTTCCTTTTCTTCTTTTCATCCTTTTTCTCTTCTCCTTTATCAGATTTTCCTCTTTCTATCCTCATCCTCTTTATCTTCTTCCTTTTCTTCTTATTTGTTTTCTTTCCTTTTCTTCTTTACATCCTTTTTCTCTTCTCCTTTATCAGATTTTCCTCTTTCTATCCTCATCCTCTTTATCTTCTTCCTTTTCTTCTTATTTGTTTTCTTTCCTTTTCTT
The DNA here is from genome assembly GCA_964036315.1 of Acanthosepion esculentum. Taxonomy (NCBI): domain Eukaryota; kingdom Metazoa; phylum Mollusca; class Cephalopoda; order Sepiida; family Sepiidae; genus Acanthosepion; species Acanthosepion esculentum. The sequence goes on from OZ038505.1 coordinate 80,882,363, forward strand.
CTTTACATCCTTTTTCTCTTCTCCTTTATCAGATTTTCCTCTTTCTATCCTCATCCTCTTTATCTTCTTCCTTTTCTTCTTATTTGTTTTCTTTCCTTTTCTTCTTTTCATCCTTTTTCTCTTCTCCTTTATCAGATTTTCCTCTTTCTATCCTCATCCTCTTTATCTTCTTCCTTTTCTTCTTATTTGTTTTCTTTCCTTTTCTTCTTTTCATCCTTTTTCTCTTCTCCTTTATCAGATTTTCCTCTTTCTATCCTCATCCTCTTTATCTTCTTCCTTTTCTTCTTATTTGTTTTCTTTCCTTTTCTTCTTTTCATCCTTTTTCTCTTCTCCTCTATCAGATTTTCCTCTTTCTATCCTCATCCTCTTTATCTTCTTCCTTTTCTTCTTATTTGTTTTCTTTCCTTTTCTTCTGTTCATCCTTTTTCTCTTCTCCTTTATCAGATTTTCCTCTTTCTATCCTCATCCTCTTTATCTCCTTCCTTTTCTTCTTATTTGTTTTCTTTCCTTTTCTTCTTTTCATCCTTTTTCTCTTCTCCTTTATCAGATTTTCCTCTTTCTATCCTCATCCTCTTTATCTTCTTCCTTTTCTTCTTATTTGTTTTCTTTCCTTTTCTTCTTTTCATCCTTTTTCTCTTCTCCTTTATCAGATTTTCCTCTTTCTATCCTCATCCTCTTTATCTTCTTCCTTTTCTTCTTATTTGTTTTCTTTCCTTTTCTTCTTTTCATCCTTTTTCTCTTCTCCTTTATCAGATTTTCCTCTTTCTATCCTCATCCTCTTTATCTTCTTCCTTTTCTTCTTATTTGTTTTCTTTCCTTTTCTTCTTTTCATCCTTTTTCTCTTCTCCTTTATCAGATTTTCCTCTTTCTACCTTTATCATTTCTTTCTATCTTCGCTTTCTCCTTTTTGCCTTTTCTTTTCCTCCCATATTTTCTTCTTTACTTGAGGAATTCGGCACAGTATATTTGTGAATAAGTTGGTCTTTACTTAGCAGTATTCACTTGGCACTCCATTCTTGTGACCTAGTACCAAAATTATGTTAAGCTTAGTAAATAATCATATCTTTCTTTTATATTCATTTTGTTTTCAGGTCAATTCACTTCTTTTATTCTTTTTTTCTATTTTTTTAACTTTTGAGAAGTTCCCACCCTGAAAAAACAAACCACAAAAAAAAAAAAAATCAAAAAGAGGCAGACAAAAATCATATAAGAAAATTGAAGTTTAAATATTTAAGAAAATCCCTTTCACCTCCAGAAGTCAACGTTCAGTTTCTGATTTTACAACTGACTGAATGTCTGTTGTGTTTTAAAGCCGCCACACTTCAATCAAAAGACGCTTTCGGCAAGGAACCAAGAACACTTTGCTAATTGTTCCTTTCTTGAAGATTAGTGAACCATGACAAGTCAACATCAGAAGATTATGTATATATAATGCTGAGACAATCGTTCAAGACTTTCTTATAAAAGCGTTACAAATGAGGAAATCAGAATTTTAAATTGAAAGTAATAAAGAAAAGAATAATTTCTCAAGGATTTCAAGTGATTTTTAATAGTCTTAGTAATTTCAGTTCAGTTTCTTTGTCTCCAGAAGTAATTTTGATTTGCTTGATAAAATGTTCTGAATGAGGTGAGTTGCTTTCCTTGTTTATTGAGCTGTGAAATAACAGAAAGAAATAAAATTAAGTAAAACAAATAAATAATATGATCTTCTTAATGGAAATAATCTGTGTCAGCAGGTGAAACATGCACAAGGTTGAAATTGCACCAAAGATGGAGGAAACAAAACGTAATTTACCAGAAATCAATGGAAATTGTGGAAGGACAGGAGAGAAAATTACAGAAAGAAAAACAATAATGGCAAAATATTGAAAAATAAAAAAGAACTTTTAAACGTACAAAAAATAGTTAAAGAAATATTTTTATAAAAGTGTTCACAAAGCTTTCACTAAAAAGAATCATAGATTTAAAAATGTAAAAAAAAAAATGATAAAACTCACATCTAGATATAGTTAGCTAGATTTCTTTCTTACAGGATATAGCTAGTGGGATTTCTTTCTCACAGGATATTGCCAGCTAGATCTCTTTTCTATATTTCAGACCATTTTCTTGGTTTCTGGAACATATTAAAATTGTCCAATGTCTGAGTACTTATGGCTTTCATGAACCATTATCAAAAAACGTTCTTTATGTGCTATCACTGTCTCACTGCTTTGCATCTTCATATCTCATGTCAGTATCATTTCTTTTTTTCAAATATCACATTTACATGTGGCAGTTTGTGTTATTGTGTCATTCTTAAGATGTGATATTTGAAAACAATGAAATGACATAGCACACAAAAACAAAGAACTTTGAAAATGGCTTATGAATACCAAAATACTTAAAACTTCTTCATTACACTTATAATCTGAATATTGGCATTCTCAAAATTCATCTCCATTTCTGCTTCAAGGCTTTCTTTTATTTGTGAGGTAACCGTTCTGCATTCAATGTCACATCATGTCTAAAAAGGACGTTTTTCTTTACCAAACTAGAAAGAATTATTTAAATGATGACTAATGTTTGTTTACATAACTTCATATACAAGACGATTTCATAGTTTTCGAATGTTTTCCAAGGCTTATGAGGAACATACTACAGTTGACTGACTGCACAAGCCATAAAGAGGTGAATAAACATCAAAGAAACTCCTGTAAACCTTTGACATCAACCTAATATCATCCTATATGTACATACATACATATATATATATATATATATATATATATTTATTTATTGAGAGAAATAGACAGATAGAAGTGAGAGAGAAATTGTTTAGTTTGGTGAAGTGCTAAATCCAAGAAAGAAGAAAGATTGCGTTTATGTTTATTTCATTTTGCAGGAATTATTGAGCTGTACAAATCAAAAGATACAGTATGAGATGCTTCTGAGTTTGTTCATATCATAGTTGCATTTTTCTCATGAGATGCCTGGTGTTCTAGTCAACAGACTTCAACTGAAAGTAGAGACATCTCTATTGTAAAGTTCTCCCCCACATCATTCAGTTGAAAATTCTAACTGGTATAGGCATAAATTGTAATGGTGAGTTTAGCTGTTTCCTTATAAGGAAATATTCAGCATTCATTGACCAAGCAGCTAGTATGACTTGAGTTATGCTTTTCTTCACTCCTTGGCAATTGGGTTGGGATGAAACTGTGCTATCTGTTCTCCTCATCTCTAATGGTACTGATAATATTAGCCATTCCATTATAAGGAAACATTCAGCATTCTTTGAACAAACAGCATTACCATTGAAATTTATAAAATCTTTCTTTGGTTTACTGTTTCATTAGGAAGAAGTGAGATTTCCATTAAAGCTGCACTCTTCTTTGGTTGTTCTTTTTACATATTTAAGACTCCATACCAAATTTGAAGCTAAGAGGTTGAGCTTTAATCTGCAGTATTTGCAACTGAAATTTTAAAATTTACTTGTGTTGGTGCAGTGTAATATACATTGTACATATTCAGTTTTGTTCATTTGCTAATTCTTTCTCTTTTCTTATCAGGTTAAATGATAAATTTGCGACTGAGATGGCTACTTTATTAATGAAGGCAGCCATAGATCATACATTATTTGGTGCTGCAAGTCTTCTTACAGTGGACAAACTTCCCTCAAAAGGCAATATATTAAAGAATTCCTGGCAATATAAATTTTAGGAAAGAAAGTTTACAGATATCTCAATGATTATGAAGATGGCTGCCCAGGATTTTTTTAACTGACAAGAATCAAGTTATTGGACCACATAAGGTACAAGATGTGAGACAAAAATACCAATTGAAGAGGCAAGAAATTCAGATGGCTAGTTTTGAAAATATGATGTCACTGTATTTTGATGGAAAGAAGACCACCACTCATGTGATGACAAAGAATGGGAAGACCAATAAATGGAGTTTGAGGATGACAATGCAAGATCATTATGTCATCAAAGTTGAGCCTGGCAATGAATATCGCACACATGTGACTCCCTAAACTGGACATGGAAAGCAAATTGGCAGAACTATTCACAAGTTTCTGGCGAAGAAAAATCTAACCCAGCAGCTCATTGTATGCGTTGGTAGTGATGAAAGAAATGCAAATGTAGGATCCGAAAATGGAGTCATTCACCATCTTGAAATGTTAGTCGGTCACCCACTCCATTATTTCATTATTTCATCTGTCAGCTTCACAGAAATGAGCTGTCTTTCCCTCCTTTTTTCTATCATTATTCTGGTAAACCATGTGGTCCTGATCATTCATGTGCTTCTATTGGAAAGCAGATCAAGGAGCCTTTGTCTGAGCTGAAATTTGTTACCTTCCAGACAGTCAGTTTTACTGATTTCACTGACCAGAATAAAGAAGTGGAGAAAGATCTGTCCTGAGATCAGAAATACCTGTATAGGATTTGTAAAGGTGTCATTACAGGTGTTGTTGATGATGACTTTACTGCTATTGAGGCAGGTAATCCCTGTGTGTCAAAATGGAATACTTTATGGATTAGCTTCCTCAAGCTGTATGGAGAAACATCAAGACCCAGCCTCGAGCTGAAAAGAACGGTCATTATAATAACAAAGTTCAGTGTTTCAATGTGGTTCTACATCAAGATTCACCCTTATGTAACACACAGCTCAAGTAACATATTCCAATCACTGCTATATATAAAAAAACCTGAATAGTAAGGAGAAGACAATAGTGAAGAAGACTGTCCAGAGAAAGGCATACTTTGCCCACACAGATCAACTTCTTGTTATGTGTACAGATGAGGACATGACTGTTAGAGAATGGTGAGAAAAATTAGAGAGGTGAATCATCAGATGGAAGATGCACTGACAGATCTGATGAGGAGGAAGAAGATTCTGCTGCTGCTGTTGATGAGGATTTCTTAAACTACACTGATGATGAGGACAATGAAGATGGAGATGGGAACGAAGATGTGACTCCTGTAGTCAACAGGAAACAAATGGTAACTCCCAAAGTAAAGTGGCAAACAAAAAACTATAATTCCATAAATAACTGGATGAATGAACTCAAGACTGAGCATCCTTACATTGCTTCTCTATCAGATCAACAGGTTAATGACATTCTCGGGACACTGTTAGTAGTGCCCAAGTAGCCAAAAAATACTCAGGTGGTCAAAAGAGGGATAAAAGTGCTGACTGAAGCATGCACTAAAGTGACAGGGTACAAAGCAAGCGACGGATATATCAGGCAATGTTTATTGTCTAGGAAAATGATGGCCAGGTTCTGCACAAAAAAAAGATTTCACTATTCACTTTTAATATTTTAATATGATGTACCTCTTAAATAATATTGGAATTAAGTTGGTGTCACCGATGTATAATTTATTATTATTCTGGCAAACAATAAATGACACCTATTTCTTGGTGTACAGTAAAATGATGCTGCAGGGAAAGTAGCCATTGGGCATAGACAAAACAACAATTTGGAATGTCCTAAAACAGAAAGAACTGAGCAACAGACATGGAACAAGATGGCCAAGGAAAACAACAGCAGCTGATGAACAACAAGCTCCACAGTGAAGTGGTAAAGATTTTGCAATCCACCATTCAAAGAAGGCTCTGAGAGCAAAAATATAGAGGCCATACAAAATGCAAACCTCTCATCAGCACTAAGAATTAGAAGGCTAGATTGGAATTTGCAAGGAATTACATAAATGAGTGACAAAAGTTCTGGAAGAGAGTTTTATGGACTGACTCTACCAAAATGATGGAAAGGTCAAAGTGTGGAGAAAGAAAAGATCTGCTTATGACCCAAAGCATACAAACTCATCTGTCAAGTATGGTGAAGTGTCTTAGTTTGGGCATGCATCACTGCTTTTGGAACAGGTACATTTATATTTATTGATGATGTGACTCATGATGGTAGAAGCAGAATAAATTCAGAAGTGTACAGAAACTTTTTGTCTACCAATTTACAGAGAAATGTATGCAAACTAATCAGCAGGAAGTTTACCTTGCATCAGGACAATGACCCAAAACATGCTGCCAACCCAAAACAACTGGCCAAATCAATTACAGGACCATAACCCAATAGAGCGCATGCGTTTCATCTCCTGAAGAAAGAGCTGAAGGAAGAAACCCCCCAGATCAAAAAAGAACTGAAAGAGGCTGTGTTAAAAGTCTAGAAAATCATCACAAATGAAGAATACAACAGTTTGGTGATGTCAATAAATTGTGAGCTTGATGCAGTTATTTCAAGCAAGGGTTATGCAACCAAATATTAAATGTTATTTACTTTAATACAATCTGTTGCTTTACTTTTGGTATCTGTCTATATTTCTGAGATGAGGGATTATGTACATTATTTACATTATTCAGACTATTGTCCTCATCTTTCTCGCCATATTTATTACAACATTTCGGACACATGGCACAGTGGATAAAGGCATTAGATTCAGTGACAGGACCCAAGCAGTGTGAATTCAATATCCGACTAAGGCAGTGAAGAACTTTCAGAGGGAAATTAACAGGAGATAACTGATAACTGACATCCCTTAAACATGGCACATGGAACTAGAACAGTCTACCTCAGTGAGCAAAATAATGGGTTCAGTTCGAAATTCCAACCACCTGAAGAAGGCCGGAGCATACAATGTCTGAAACGTTGTAATAAATATGGCGACAAAGATGAGGACTATAGTAACCAAATAATGTAAATAATGCTTTACTTTCGCTCACTGAAAATGAGGTGATCTGATACAAAAGGTTGTATGTCCTAAGCTGTTTAACACATCTAAAAGTAAATACCAGAAAATAAAAGCTGAAATTCTGAACTCTTGTCTCATATTCATGGCTTGATCTTAAACCCAAATTTCTTCAGTGAACAACAAAGGCAAAGGAATTGGCTTTGTTGTTGCAATACTTTTGTATCTAGAGATCCTTGATAATATCCATATCAGAATAAGCAATATTATTGGTCCAGATCTGGTGTCTCAGCTTCAGTCACTTTCCTACCACCATAAAGTTGCCTCCCTGTGCCTAATTTGATGGCAACTCTTCAGATGGGCTCTTCACCAGTGTCCCTAAGCTTTATGAATTTAAGTGCAGTACTAGACTGGTGACAAGGTCTCACCAAAATACAGTTGATTTGGCTATATGTAACTGAAAATTCTATGCTAACATTTTTTTTCTCACACTTCTTGATCATGAAACTCTCTTCTGGTTTCATGCTTTTCATCCAACTTTAATATGTAAAAGTTTAAATGCAATGTCAATCACTATCTACTCTCCTCCTGATTACTCATCTGTTGTTCTCACTCCTTTCTGTTTTCTAATTCTTCTGCAGCCAGTAAGCCCTTGTGTCCAAGTGGCTTGACTGCCTTGCTTGGGGTGAAATCAATTTAAAAAAAACAGTTCTTCAGGTAAAAAAAAATGTTTTTCAAGTTCACTAACTGTTATTGTTCTTTTTACTATTGATTGAGGTTTGCTTCTTGTTGGAATTACCCTGTACAGTGAGACAATTCTGAGAGAATTAGAAGTCGTATCAGGATTCTTTATGGATGGCCACAATCTTTACAATGTAAGATATGCAGACGACACAGTGTTGATAACAGACACAGAAAGGAAACTACAAGTACTTCTACAGAAGGTGATGAAGGAAAGCAAGAAGAAAGGACTAATGCTTCAACTGTAAAAAGACAGAATACATGGTTGCAAGAGGGACAGAGGAAAACAAGGCATAACATAATAAGGAAAGAGGGCTTGTAAAATCTGATACTCCCAGGGCAGATTGAAGGCAAGAGGGACAGAGGAAAACAAGGCATAACCTACTTAGTGAGCTTGAGTAAATGGATGGCTTAACAGGGTTTAGGAGAAATAACAAAAAGATCACATGTATTAAGAGTGACAATAGAAGGAAACTGTGGAGAGCCATGATTTCCTGAAGGGACAAAGAAAATAGTAAAAGTATTTTGGCATTTTTTGTGAGTACCTGTCTAATGTTACTATGCTGCTTGTTCATATCTTGTCTGATGACACTGTATCTGTGAGAGTGTGGTTGGGGTACATACAGGGCCGGTGTATACTACCCTAGAATTCCCTGACTGGGGAGCTCTAAGTCAGATTGGGGGCCACTGTTAGTGCTTTGTAACCCTTGCTATATTATCAACATTTGCTTTTTCCTACCTACTTTTATATATGTTACAAATTAAACTAAGCAAGTCTCAAAAAAACACAGAATATAAAATTCACTATTTTATCCAGAATGTTGAATGTATTAAAATCATTCAACTTTTTAACAAGAAAAATCTCAAGTTGACTATCTCAAAACATTGTTGATTTATTTAAGATGGAATGATCTATTATGACATTTATTTATGATGGAATGATATATTATGACGTTTATTTAAGATGGAATGATCTATTATGACATTAATTCATGATGGAATGATCTATTATGACATTTATTTATGATGGAATGATCTATTATGACATTTATTTAAGATAGAATGATCTATTAAGTCATTTATTTATGATGGAATGATCTATTATGACATTTATTTAAGATGGAATGATTTATTATGTCATTTATTTAAGATGGAATGATCTGAGTCTGTCTATATTTCTGAGATGAGGTATTATGTACAGTATTTACATTAGTCGGACTATTGTCCTCATCTTTGTCGCCATATTTATCACAATGTTTCGGCCGTTGTACGCTCCGGCCTTCTTCAGGTGGTTGGAATTTCCAACTGAACCCTTTATTTCGATCACTGGGGTAGACTGTTCTAGTTCCACGTGCCATGTTTGATGGATGTCAGTTATCAGTTATCGCCTGCTAATTTTCCCTCTGAAAGTTCTCCACTGCCTTAACCGGGTATTGAACTCACACTTTTTGGGTCTGTCACTGGATCTAACCAACGCCTTTATCCACTGCCATGTGTTTGAGGACATCTGGGTATGAATTTCTGGGTATTATAAACCTAATGCTTTCAGCAATTATTTTTTTTACCAGTGCTCATATTGCAATTTTGCTGTTATCATATCATGTTTTTACCAGAGCTCATATTCAACTTTGTTATCATTGCTTTTCTCTGGCACTCCTTATTACTGGTTCCCATATTGTATTTATTTCTATGCTTGGTCGACTCAGGAGATTTTTGTGGCATAGCATATGTGCTGATTCCTTAAGTTTACAAATTTTCCAATGGTGTTCCCTGTCTATGATCTCAACATGATCCCACAGGGGACGGTGATCTCCCTTCTCTCTCCATATGTGGTCAGCCACGTCTGATTTTTCTACTTCCCCTCGCATTACAGCTTTCTGGTATTCTTGAAGGCTTACCTTGAGGGGGCGGCCTGTCTCTCCTTTATATTCCTTTCCGCAGCTGCACGGGATAGCGTACACACAGTCTTTAGTCATGTTCTCCTCTGTGGGGGGGTCTCACTTGAGAGAGATATCTGCGAAGTGTTGTCACGCTTTTGAAGGTTGTCCTGTTGTTATATGGACCGCAGATCCTTTGTATTTTCTCTGATAACCCCTTCACATAAGGCAGGCAGACTGTTTTCTGAGTGTTGTTGTCCTCCTCCTCCTCCTCTTGTACCCGCCTATCCCAGTTTTGGGGGGCTGCTGCCATGTACCCAGGGCAGTTGTTACGTTGTAGGGTACTACTTATACTCACCAATTCCTTATCTAATGTCTCTGGGTCGCCACTTATGACTTTTGCTCAGTGTTGTAAGCAACGGACGATCCCTTTCTTTACACTGTATGGATGGTGGGAGTTGAAATTGAGGTACTATCCGGTGAATGTCGGTTTACGGTATACAGATGTCTTGAACCCATGCTCTGTTTGAGATATTAGTACATCCAGGAATGGGAGTGTGTTGTTACTCTCTTTCTCCATTGTGAACTGTATCAAAGGTCTTATTGAGTTCACATGGTCCAGTAGAACCTGGACATCTTCCTGGTGTGGCCAGAGTATGAAGGTGTCATCTACGTACCTTAACCATATAGTTGGCTTTAGAGATATAGATTCTAATGCCATTTCTTCAAAGTATTCCATGTATATATTCACCATTGCTGGTGATAATTCCAACCACCTGAAGAAGGCCGAAACGTTGTGACAAATATGGCGACAAAGATGAGGACAATAGTCCGACTAATGTAAATACTGTATGGAATGATCTATTATGACATTTGTTTATGATGGAATGATCTATTATGAAATTTATTTATGATGGAATGATCTATTATGACATGTTTTAAATTTCTATTTAGATACATTGTATTTATTTTCAATTTTTCAAGTTGAATTGTTCATCTATATTGCATATGATCCATTATCGTACATAATTAGGTTACAATAAAATTTCTATTTTTTATGAATGCTACCCTAAGAAAATTGAGATGTGGTAATGTGGAGGGGGCCCTGTATCATAGATTCAGAGGGAGGGGGCACAAGCCCCTTGCTCTGACCATGCATGTATGTATGTGTGTGTATATATATATATATATATATATATATATATATATATATATAAATAATAGGAAAGAACAATGAGCTTTATAATTCAGAGATCTTAGAATTTTTTTTTTTTAAAACAGTGTTTGATACAACAGTAGGGCATATTATAATTGTTTTTTTATTATTTATTTAAAAAACAATTATATATATATATATATATATATATATATATATATATATATATACATACATATTTGAGAACACATATAAATAGATGATCTAATGCAATGTTACCTAACATATGACAAATGTTAAAATTCTTATTTCTCTTTCAGAACGAGTGAGAGCATCAACATTGCAGCCTTCAAATTTGAAAATAATGAAAAGTCAGACTCGGCTAACTACAGTGATGATTAGCTTCTTGAAAGATGTCAGGGGAACCGGGTGTGATCACAGGTGGTTTTGAATGGACATCCACAATATTATTATCCACAGGGAAGCAGATCAAGTTCACATCATCTGAAATGGTATCAAAGACCTGGAGCAAGAGAAGGTGCAAGAGATGGTAGTCAAGCTCCAGACCTAAACGATAATCATATACATATGCGTTCCAATAGGATTTCACTCCATCACATATAGGACACACTACATCACACATAGGACACACTCCCCAGGAGCAGCTTCTTCTCATTTGACTCCTTTGAATGATTATGTCTTGAGCAGACTCCCAAGAGAATGCTTACTGTTGTGGATTCTGGGATGAAATCCGATATCAATAAATAACAAACAACCAGGAATACATAAGAAAAATAAATGTATTAACGTAATAATAAAAACTGGCAATACAGGTTAGCAGATCCAGGAATGCGGGTTAGTAGCAATAATATATATATAGTCTTGGTATTGAAGTATCGCAGTACTGAGTCTAGTTGCTTGGGACGGTGACTCTTGTGCTACACTCCTCTAATACTACTCTGATACAGACTTGATACAGACTTCTCGACTGTCTTAACGTACTACCGGGTATTCACTGGTGGTAGTATATGTATACCTTGGTTGAGTCCATTTGTATGAAAAGGGGAGACCCCTTAACACTTACCCAACCACTAAAATCTTATCTATTCAAGTCTAGGGTCAACTTTTATCATATGTGCTTCTTGCTCTATGCCCTTAGAATAATCTCATTAAGTTAATCTCTAGCTTGAATGGCTCTTGGGTGAACAACAGTATAAAACATATTGAATGTCTTGTTTTTCCTTATATTATTTTTATTCTCACTTACCTGAGGCACTCAGAGAACACACACACACACATATAGTCATCCACAGACAGACTATTTCGCTGTATCACAGCTCTTTAGTGTGGCTAGATGTCCAATTGCTTCAAGCCAGGATTGAAACTCGACTGACTTGGCATCAGTCAGAGATCCAACCCATAAGCCATTGATACATGGCAGAGAGAAAGGGAAATATAAGCGTTTTCTATATGAAATACGCCAGTGGCTAAGAAAACTCAATTCTTATTTGCAGAGTAATGCATTCATAGCAGCAGCAGCAGCAGCCAGTGTTTTTATTAAATTTACCCTTCTCTGGAGAGCTTTGTTGAAGTGTCTCTAAGAGCATAGATAGATAGATAGATAGATATGAACAGACTGGGATAGATAGATAGATAGATAGATAGATAGATAGATAGATAGATATGAACAGACTGTGATAGATAGATAATGAACAGACTGAGATAGATAGATAGATAGATAGATAGATAATGAACAGACTGAGATAGATAGATAGATAGATAATAAACAGACTTAGATAGATAGATAGATAGATAGATAGATAGATAGGGGCCTCAAACTCACACCTGACCTCAAGTAGAACTTTTACATATGGTCCATTGCTGAAGATGCAGGTAAAACAATTGGCTCCCTATACGACTGCAGTAAGTACCTGACTCCTCATGCTATCCTTATAAGAGCCAGATCAGAGGCTGAAAATGGAATACAGTTGTCATATTTGGATGGGAGCTGCCCAGTCCTCTCTCACTCGTGATAGAGTTCAAAAGCATCTCTGAGTCCTCTTTGTAGAAGAATTATTTTTCACCCTCCAACCTTTCTCCCACAGGTAGGATGTAGCAAGCCTCTCACTGCTCTATCTGTACTTTCATGGAAAGTACTTGGACAGACTACATTCCTTGGTGCCGCCCAGTTTAACCTTCACATCTCGGACCCACCATGACATTTACATAGCAGCAAACCACCTACATTTCCTCTGTATTCCATTGGTGAGAAGTAAGTTCCACTCAAACAGCTTCTTCCCATGAACCACTGCTCTGTGGAACAGATTCTCAAGAGGATGTTTTCCAGATTGCTGCAATCTTAACCTGTTCAAGTCTAGTGTTATTTTCCCCTCATATCTATATAAACTACTTCTTAACATAACCCTCTTCCTCAAGTCCCCACCTTGTACAGAGTAAACTTTACTGTAAAACAAAAAAAGAAGATACATAGGTAGATATTTAAATATATATATATATACACTATAGTTAAAAAATTTGTGGCACCCTTGGTAATTTTTTAAATTGGCCCCAAAAGTAGTTGTTTTGTGCTTTAAATAAGAAGAAATTATTATTATGCATGATTGCAAAAAAGTGAAATCTGATTTTTTATTAGAAATTTTATTCTGACAAAAAAAATGCATTTCATGATTAAATTTTGCTCATGTCAAAACATCCTCCTTTGGCCTTGATTACTGCACCACAAATTTTTGGAATTCGTTGTAAAGTATAAGTCTGATAATTGATTCCATTTTTTTTCAATGACTCTAAAAGCTCTTTTTCTTTTTTTTTTCACTCTTCTGTCAAGTTCATCCCATATTAATTCTGAGGGTGGCTTCAAACTTTTGTACTGTAGTGTATGGTAGTTGCTATCAATTTAGAAGACCGGACTGATTTGTTGAGTTCAAATTTCATTTGGAACCATTGCATTCACTTTCACACAAACACCCAAAGATTATAGAAGACTTACTGTTACTTAATCCTCGGTGGCAAGAAGCACTTGGATGGGAATGCAAAGATATACAAATAAGATTAAAATCAGCACTCAAATTTATCCGTATCACTAAAAACTGATGATGATGATGTTGACGATAACAACAATGATGATGATGAATGTGAAAGTTTTTTTACCTCACTCAACACTTGCAAACCTTCAAGCAGGTGCCCAACATCCTCTGATGGAAAGCTCGGATAAAAATGCCTAACATCTGCAGATATTTTTGCATAGCTGAATTGTTTGGAATTACTTTTCCATGAAATGTTCACATCCTTAGGTAGACTGAACCAATTCAGTCATAATCCAATCGTCTCCATAGCTTTTTCAGAAACTCTCTTCACACTCTTGTGAAATGATCACACCTATGCTTTCTGGGAAACTGCCAGTCTTTAAGTGGCTATACTTGTAGATAAAAGAAAATGGATCAGCATCAAAAGAAGAAGAAGAAAATAATAATAATAATAATAATTATTATAATAATGAAAGAAAGCATTTTTTGACAGTGATGTTCATGCTGTCCAAGGCTCAAGAACCACTTGAGGTAGAGGGTTACAGACTAAGAGGGAAAGTTTATGGGGATATGTGGAGAAGATAATCACTGATCCTAGACTTGAATAAGTTAAGATTCTAGAGACTGGGGAAGCATTCACTTGGGAGTTGGTTCCACAAAGCAGGGGTTTGTGAGAAGTTGTTGCTCAAGTGGAACTTACATGGTTTGCTCTTAGCTGTGAAGGTTAGAACTGGTGGAACTAAGAAATGTAATTTGTCTGAAAATGTTCTATGGATATAGCCATAGAACAACAGCAAGAGATCTGTGATATTTTGTCTGTGAGAAAAGGATTGTGGGGTTGAAAAATAACTTGTCACTTACAAGCACACAGAGATGCTTTTGGATCAGTTGAAGCTGGAAAGTCAAGACAGAGTAAGTCCTGTCTGTATATGGAAGAAATAAGAAAGGGTGGTGGTGGTAGTGATGAAAAATGAAATTGAAAATATTCCTTATTTTTTCCATGTTTCGTATAAAAAAAAGCATCATATAAATTTGGCAAACAATTTTTTTCTGGTGAAGAAAAACTGGAAATATTAAAGGAATTTGATTTTTTCATTCATTTTAGTAAATGCAAATCTCTGATTGGATGTTTTGATTCAGATTGATAATGTCTACCGATAAATTAGTGAAAGAGAGAACCAGAATTCTTTTTAACTAAACAACCCATAAAAATAATTATATTAGCCTTAAACATTTATGGAAATTATGATTAAGAAACATAACTATTTTGTAAAAGACTTTTGGCAGATAATAAAAGTCAAAACATGTAATAAGCAGAATTATAGGTAATAATAATCATGACAGGACTATCTACCTTGCCTGGGATTACTCTACCTTGTCTGTCAGGGGACTTCTCTCAACACCTGCTAGGAGGCATTGTATAAAGCTGTATAAAAGAGAAGGAATCAAAAACTTTCTCTGCCTTCTCTCTTCACTCACAGGCTGCCACAGTGATAGGGTGTCTTGTTTTCTCTCCAGAAAGCTTCTTAGTCCTCAGGTGAATCACAGTATTATTATCTTTTTTCTCATCTAGGTTGTTCTGGATATATATATATATATATATATATATATATATATAATTATTGTCATCCACAGACAGACTGTTTCGCTGTATCACAGCTCTTCAGTGTGGCTAGACGTCCAGTTGCCTCTAGCTAGGATCAAAACCTGACTGAATTGGCATCAGTCGGAAATTCTACCACTAAGCCGTCGGTGCACAACTGGGATGAAGGTGAATTTTAGCGTATTTATTTTTAGATTTAGATAAACACACAGTAACTGACAGGACTCAATTCTGCCGAAGAGTCATGCTATATTAGCTTTAATAGTCACTGTCTACAAATCCACGCTTCCTTCCCCACAGAGCTCAACCGAAATTTATTTTCAGGAGCCAATATTATATATATATATATCCAAGTACAGGATTGGTGTAGACAGAATATTTTCAGTAACCACAAATACTATTCTTAAAGGAGTACTCAATACAGAGTAGAGCAAATATTATTTATTCAAAAATTATAATATAAACATGTTATAACATCACTTCAAAAATAGCCATTGTGTTTCAACACTTTAGGTGTCTTATCAATGGAGATGGTGTTGAATGCAGAATTCAATTCTACATTCAACACCATCATTTGATAAGCCACCAGAAGTGTTGAAACAAAATGGCTATTTTTGTAGTAGTGCTATTATAACATGTTTATGTTATAATTTTTGAATAAATAAAATATTCTACATATATATATATATATATATATATATATAGATATATATATATATATATATATATGTAAAATAAAATTTGGTTGAGCAATTTAGAGGGAAAAATTTGTGAATTTGTCAACAGTGATTGCTACTGCTGATGCAAAAGCTCTTCTATGAGCACTCTCAGTCACTGGCGTCTTTATTCTAAAATAAACACTTAAAAATTCACCTTCTTCTTTGTCAGGAGCTGATAGCTCAGAGGAAAAGTCTTTGACTGAATTCAAATTGTTTGGATTTCAATCCTGACTTGAGGCAATCGGATGTTTAGCCAAACTGATGAGCTGTGATACAGCGAAACAGTCTGCTTGTGGATCACACATACACACACACACACACACACACACACACATATATATATATATATGTATATATATATATATATTTAAATAAAAACAGATTACTTTAAGGTTCCATATAATAAATTATTTCACCACAGCCCTTTCAAAGGACAGTGGATCATCAGATTTATTTCCAAATGTTGAAATGAAAAAATGAAAATAAATTATATATATATATAGACACACACAAAAAAAGACGTGTATGCATTGAATTCACTTAAAATGAAAATGTTAAGACATTCAAACGATTGTTGTTATAGGACTAATGAAAATTTGCATCGTTTATATCTGTCATGGATTTGTAATAATCAAAAGAAAGAATCCATTTTTGAATGAAATTCCTTTAAAAAATTCTTAAAATTTGAATTAAAACATCTTTCATTCTAAATATGTAAGTTGCTAATTGCCAAATCAGCAGTTTTGTGTGATTGAAGGTTTTGGGGAGCATGAAACTACCTCTTAATTGCTGTTGTTTCTAGCTCCACCCTGACCCAGGGTGGTAGCACCTGTTAGGGTCCCAGCTATGGGCAAATAGTTAATCCCCAAGAAAAAACAATACCCTACGAAAGTATGAAAATACATTTCTCTCATAAGAATACCAGCAATACAGTTTTATATAAGACAAAATTCCCAACAATTCCTACTTATAATAAAACTACCAACAATTCCTACTTATAGTAAAACTACCAACAGTTCATCATTTAACATGTAAGAACTC
The DNA here is from genome assembly GCA_964036315.1 of Acanthosepion esculentum. Taxonomy (NCBI): domain Eukaryota; kingdom Metazoa; phylum Mollusca; class Cephalopoda; order Sepiida; family Sepiidae; genus Acanthosepion; species Acanthosepion esculentum. The sequence goes on from OZ038505.1 coordinate 80,899,224, forward strand.
TATCATAACATTATTCCAGATTATATCCTGCAATTCCTTAAACCAAACTTTATTCCAAAATATACGTTTATGACATGAAACAGACATATCACTGTCTCTAATAATTATGTTTGCACAAACAAGTAAATACTCAATGGCTGAGCCTCATCTGCCATGTATTCAATTGTAAAAGCTGGACAACATATATCATGTTTTTTTTTTACTTCAAAGCTCTCAAGAAATTAAGTTTCAGCATTAAACGACCCATCAAGAGTTAAAAAAAAATTGCCAAATGTTTTGTTTGATTGTTAAGGTGAAATTCCATTGTCACGTGAAAATGGTATTTTATAGAAAGCAGGAAAAATTTGTTATATTATTGAATTAAAGAAATCTGTGCTGTCATAACAAAAAATAATATGTTCAGATTGGGTAGAGTGTTCAGTTCACCCACATCAATTCTGAGAAAAATGAGAACAGAATGCTAACATTATTTCTGATAATGGATGCCAGAAGTTCAGAGGTTTCAGATATTCCAGACACCATGGCTGGTCTGAGAAAAGTTGTCATTTTGGAAACTTCAGGAACCTTTCAAATAGAACTGAATTACTTATACTGAATAGATGCAGAAGTTTTATGAGATGGAAACAAATACTGGATTTTTAATTTTGTGAAAATTATTTGCTTAATTTAAATAAAAAAAAATGAAAAATGGAAGTGGCAATATGTTTTAAAAATCATGAGAATTGCAGTAAATATAATTGTAAGAACAGTGACAATAATGATCTTGAAAATATTACAAGGGAAATGGCTATAATATTAAAATAATCATGGTGATGATGATGATGATGATGATGATGATGATGATGATGACAGTGGTGATAGTCATGGTGTTGGTGGTTATGGTGGTAGTGATGATGATGATGATGATGATGATGATGATGATGATGATGATAGTGGTGGTGATCATGGTGGTGGTGGTGGTGGTAGTGGTGGTGGTGGCGGTGGCGGTGGTCGTGGTCGTGATGATGATGGTGGTGGTGGTGACCTTGGTGGTCATTGTGGTGATCTTAGTGGTTGTGGTGGTGACGGTGGTGGTTCTGGTGATGATTATGATCATAGTGGTGGTAATCTTGGTGGTCATTCTGGTAGTGGAAATAGTGGAAGTGGTGGTGATCTTGGTGGTTGTGGTGGTAGTGGTGATGGTGGTTGTGGTTCTGGTGATGATGATGGAGGTAGTGGTGGTGATCTTGGAGGTGGTGGTGGTGATTATGGTAGTGGTGGTGGTGGTGGTAATGATGACGGTCGTGGTGGTGACCTTGATGGTCATTGTGGTGATGGTGGTGGTTCTGGTGATGATTATGATCATAGTGATTGTAATCTTGGTGGTCATTCTGGTAGTGGTAATAGTGGAAATGGTGGTGATATTGAGGATGATGATGATGACAGTGTTAATGGTGGTGATCATGGTGGTCATAGTGGTGGTGATAATGATGATGGTCATGGTGGTGATCTTGGTGGTCATAGTGGTGATCTTGGTGGTAGTGGTGATGGTGGTGGTGGTTCTGGTGATGATGATGGTGATAGTAGTGGTGATCTTGGTGGTCATTCTGGTAGTGGTAATAGTGGAGGTGGTGGTGGTGGTGTTGATGATGATGGCGATGACAGTGGTGGTGGTGATGATCTTGATGGTGGTGTTGGTGATGTTGGTGATGATGATAATGATTCATTATTCATAGCAGTATTTGATCTTTGATATATCACAATGGCTCTATACCAATTTGATAATTTCTATCGGGATTTTTGAGATGAGGAATTATCATAATTATATGCCTTTTTCTTCTGACCAGTACGCTCATATTGATTGTTATACCCACAAAATTTTAGTTGTTCTACCCTCCAGCCTTCTTTTGTTGTATGAGGTAGCATCCTTGGAAGCTTTGTTCAATATTTTTCTTCAGACTTCAGAAGGTTACCAAGTACAATTGGCATCTGAAGAAGGCTGGAGGGTAGAACAACTGAAATGTGAGTATAACAATCAAGATGAGCGTACTGGTCAGAAGAAAATAGCATATAATTATGATAATTCCTCATCTCAAAAATTCCGATAGAAATTATTAAATTGCTATCGACCCATTGTGATATATCAAAGAAGATCAAATACTTCTATAAATAATGAATTATCTTACATTCTTCTGTAGATCTGGATAGCTGAAATATCTGCTAAGTAAAATGAGAACAATCTGTCCTTGTGGATTGAATAAAGTGTTTTGACTCAAAAATCCAAAACGTTAAGCAAATATGACATATGATGATTTTATTCCAAATAGAAATGCATAGGAATTATTATAATTATTATTTTTGCAATATGTGGTGCATACAAAAGTTTGCAGTAACCATTTTTTGAAAATTAATGATTGAATACACAGTACAAAACTATTTAAAAAAAAAAATAAAACTGCTGGAAACTTTAACCCAAACTTAATAATTACTTTAATCAGAAAAGTATCAGAAGTAATTATACAATCATCGTTCATAGTTCATAGTTCTAATCTTTCTAGAGAATGATTATTTTTTATACAGACTACTTATATGCAAACAGTTTTTTTATACAGACTACTTATATGCAAACAGTTTTCTTTAATAACCATTTCACCCCAAGTAAGGCAATACAGTCACTGAGATGCAAGTATTACAGGAAGTGAAAGAGAATGAGAAGACTTTAGTGAGGAGTAAAAACAATAAAAGAACAGGATTCAGGAAGACAGAAAATGACAATTACCATTGCATTTAAATTTTTGAGGATTTTGAGAAATTCAGTGACTCCCCAAACTGAGTTATGGCAGATGAACAAAGATGAGACAATTGAACAGTTTAAAAAGAATACTTTATATAAGAAATACATTATACAATGAGAATAAGAATAGAGAATTGCTAAAATGTATTCCTTTAGCAGTTAAAGTCATGGCATCGGGGGCAAAATCCAAATACATGTATCTGCTTGAAATTGATTGAAACACTTATTTAATGCTGATCATATTCCTCTTTCAAAGGCTGCTTGTGCTGATTCAGGTTTACTTGTGGCCACCATCGCCTGTTCATGGAGTAGGTTAAAAACATATCCATTCAGTCCACTGGTCTAGAAGCCTCCCTAATTTGGTGCCTAAATTCTATTTTGCACATAACTTTGTTTTTTTGCCCATTATTATCAGATAAATGGACCCATGTCTCTACCAGTGGGTTTTATCAACCAAAGGAAGATAATTTATATTTTTTATATTCTCCCAAGATATTGAAAGACAAGAAATTCAACATTCCATTGCATGTTCCTATTTCATAACATGAAATACAATATTTAGTACATGACGATGAAGTCAGTTCTTTTATTAATACAATATCTGGTATATAAACATAAAATCAATTCTTTATTAGTACAATAAGCATTTCTACAAATTCAACAGATCACTATAAAAAAGAAGGAAATTGTTACCCTCAGTATGTTAGTGTAAACAATAGTTTAGTGTTTACTTGACAACTTTTTTAGAACTATTTGCTAAGAATGAAATATCAGTAACAGGACTATCATATGCACGATTATGGCCTATTACTAGTGAATGAATATATAAGTGTCCTCTGCTTTTTTTTAGGCATTTGTATATTTGCTAAATCTATTCAAATTATGCCTCTTTTAGTGGCTAGATTTAGGAGTTTAGCTTATATGCCATTTGTACACGATAAACTTTTATTGAACAATAAATGTGATATTCTGCCCTTGTTAAAGTATTTCAAGTATTAGTTATACCAATTAAAAATGACATTAGTCTTTCTTTTGTCATTTGTATTTATTTTCATGGCACTACATTTTATTATTTACTATTTGTATAGTTTAACTGTGTTGGACCCCATCTATGTTTTAATGAATTTTTGAATGATTAAAATGGATGCCATTTTGGTTACTTCAGTTGAACCATATAATGTTTCCATGGATTCCTGTCATCATGAGGCAGATTTAAAGTTCAAGGGTAATTTGTCTTCAAGACAGAATAATTAAACATGGGTCGTTTGAAGAGCACTTCAGGTGGTGCTTCTTTTGAGAAGTGCTTTCTTGAGTCAGAATTATTATTTGGGCCATGCCTTGTTGATGTTGTTTATAAATCTTGTTGGTTCATTTCTTTAAAATATTGGTAAACTTCAGCCATGATGCTAAATACAGTGCAGTTAAATTCTACTGTGTGTTTGTTTTTCCAAAGGATTGCATGTAAATAGTTTAATGTCTTATCAATGACAAATTTAATGGGTACTACCACTCTGGGTCAGAGTGAACCTGGGGATAAGGACTGGAGTTGTCATAAGTGACCATTAAGAAATGGATGCAGTTTAGCATCTTACCCAGGACTAGAGTGGTCATAAGTGACCATTAAATGAATGCAGTAACGCCTTACCCAGGACTAGAGTCATCATAAGTTGACCATTAAATGAATGCAGTTTAACGTCTTACCCAGGACTAGAGTCATCATAAGTTGACCAATAAATGGGTACAATTTAACATCTTAGCCAGGAGAAGAGTGGTCAAAAATGACCATTAAGAAATTGATGCAGTTTAAAGTCTTACCAAGGACTATGCTGATGGAATTCGGATAGAATCCTTAACTTGAAAGTACTGATGAAGAGAAAAAACTGTCAGTTGCTGACAATACTAGTTGAGCTTTTTCAATATGAACATTAAATCTTTGCCTTAATTCATGTGATCCTTTGCATTTTTTCAAAATATAGTATTTTTTTTTGTGTGCTGAAATAAATTGTTTTTTTACATGCATGTAAGCACTTGTTGAAATCTTGTACCCATTCTTAATTTCTTTTTCCTATTTCAAGATTTTGTACTGAAATTTGATTCATTATTTACTAGTAATTATCATTATTACTGCCATAGATACAGTTGAATGTCTTGAACAAGGGCATGTCAGGTCCAGATATGATTGGTCAGGATAAGGTTGCAATTTAGTCATACTTAGGACCAAGTTGGCCAGAATTAGGATGGCCAGTAAGTGGTCAGAAAGAGACCAGAAAATATGGATGTAGTTGAAAGTCTTACCCAGGACTATATTCAACATTATGTGTCAAGAAACGTTCCATTCGAAACCGATGTTGTATCCTATGATTCTCATAAGATGCAACTTCTTTGCATATGGAATATACATTTCCATCACTTTCACAGAAAAGTTCAGTCACCCTGCACAATTTCCAGAATAGTCTGGCTTTTGCAGGATTTTTATTTAATACTCTATCATCTACTTGTATTCTATTATTAAAATCCATATCATATTGGCGCTTGCAACTTTCTCTTAGACACAAGTGAGATTCCTCATTCCATAGTTCTTTAAGGTTAACAATTCCTCCCTTTCAGTGACAGCATCTAATAATCTGGAAGTAGGTGGAATTTCAGGTGATCCAACGGTATCAGTTTTCACAGAAATTTCTTCATTAACATTAGGATGTAAAAAGGCATAGTGTGTTAATGGTATCAGACATACTTTGATATGTTAGAGGTCTGGAGTTTATAGCTACTTGTTCATCAGATTTGAAGACGGGTCTGTGAGGAGTCCAAATATATTTTGAAATGTCTCATGGGGAAAATTCAGTTCTATCTATAATCCCTTTGGTCTGTTGTTGGTGAAAAATATCATTGTAAGCAGTAGCCATTTTTTTTTCTTTTTAAAGAATGCATAGTTTTATTAAGCACTTTCATGGTTACTTGATAATTAGATGGCACTGATTTCATCCAGTCTTTGTGCCAGGGAATATTTCTGTTTAGGTAGACTTTGGTTCCAATACAAATTTTACTTGCTGTTCGGGACACAAAGAATGTCCAGAAATTATAGTATGGTAATTGTATTGAACATTGGAAGCCTGAAGCCTGCCCAGGATAACTTGATGATGAAAGGTGAAAGGTGCAATTCCATTTGGCATTTTCAATGCCAAGCCATTCATGCATTTAACAATTTTGGTATCCTCCATATGTTGGAAAATGTCCACTATCAGAATTCCTTGAATGTTTATTTGATTACTATCGTTATGAGAAAAGGTTAATTTGTAGTTTAATTTAGTCAAATTGGTTATCACTTGACTGAAGTCAACAAACTTGAAATGAATATTAAATTTGTCATCAAAAAAATGGGGAATAGCAACTGATCTCCCCTTCTCCCACATTTACTTTCAACACAACTTGATATAATCTCTTATTGGAAACACATCCTTGGAAATCGACAGGATTCAGACTCAAGTCTTCTTTAATATTCCTTTAGAGTAATATGACCACTGACTACCTATGTCCAATAAGCAATTTATAGAGACTTTTTTAGTGCTCCACTGTAATGTGACTTCCACTATAGGTAGCATTAAGTAGTGCTGATGTGTAAAATGAGAGATCTCTTTACGATTATCAGATAGTGGTGTTATATGTCCCTTAGAATAACATTGTTTACAGGAATGGAATAATTTATTCTGAAGTCCTGGGCAATCTTGATTTTTATGCCTGCTACTGGAACATCTAATGCATAATTTCAAATATCTTGCATCTTTCTGCTCTAGTCCCATAGATGAGATATTTCGAACACTTCCTGCTTACTCTGTGAATGATTTCCTGCCTTAGATTATGGGATAGTTTATCAAATATGATGTGGCTTACAAGTTTGAATCCAGGGGAATCTTCCTCAAAAAAATCCACACATAAAAGGTTCTTAACTCAGACAAATCAGCCCTCACTTTGGCAAGATATTGTTTAACAGAAAATCAGAGTTTTATTTAAGAGAACAGGAACTCACTTCCAATTTCTTACTTCCCAGCCACCTACAATCTATAAAAAATATAGGTTATCTTCCCTTCACTGATAAGACCTGATGATAGGGAGATGGGACCATTTATCTAATAATAATGGGCAAGACCAAAATTAAAGCATCAAAGAAGGGAGTCTTCTAGATCAGTGAACTGAATGGAAGCATTTTAGCCTACTTCAAGAGCAGTAGATGCTGGCCCCAAGTAAACCTGAATAATACAACAACAAGCAGCCTTTGTTTGAAGATCTCATGAATTATAAAATGCACATGCAATAATTCTTTCATTAAAAGACTTACAGCTACTTTGTAATTGTTATCTTTTAGGGTACGACGCAAGATTAGCTGAAGTGCATAGCCAGTAAGATAACACCTTAAGAAGACTAGTTTTGCTTTGTTCGAATTCATAGAATTAGTACAGTTCTTAAACTGTACTCTAAAATTCTTGAACTCAAACTTAATACCATAAAATTAGTACATTGTAATTTGGGAGTTGAGATCATTGAATGGCTCTGTTGGATAAGGAACTGTCTTCACTGAAGTGGTAAATACTCATTTCTTGAACAGATTCCTCAATATCAGCAAGCTGATTACTGACACTGGTTTGAAAACTAAACTCATTCATTTGTTCCATCACAAAACCACTTTCCACTAAATCCAGGTTGGCTTTGATCCAAATCTCTTGGATTTTACGATCCAAAGCTCAAATTTTTCCCTGAAAATATTTGACGATGGTTTCTTCCTCTTTAAAATTTTTTCCTTTAAGTTCTTTTCTTCCTCCAGCAAATTACGAACATAAATTAATATTATGAAGGAAGGTTACTGAATAGAATAATCAAATGAAGGTTGGTAATGAACAATAATACATAGGACAAGAACAACACATATAAAATTCACCAGTGGCGTGTAGAAGTCGTCAACTGCTAGAAGTGAGTCAAGTGAATTCCACAATGAATCTCCAACTGCAGACCAACATACAGTATTTACTACCATATTTATGTGAATGGGATATACCAATTATTGTTCATAGGTATGCTACAACACTCATGTAATTATCCATCGTGAAATAGACAATGAATTAAAGTTATATTTTTTAAGTATATTTTGGACATCATGTCCAGATTTATTTCACTGTATAGTGAGGAAGGACAAAAAAATCTTTTTATATATGTTTTGGATGCCACATGTCCGGATCAATTTCAATTGACACTGAATGCAAAACTTTTATACTTTTTCATATATAAAAAAGGCAGCAGACTAGGATATATTTTCTCTCAATGACTTTGTGCTCAAATCTGTCTCACTTTTTGCTTTTTAAAAATTTCCTCTGCCATCATAACAGCAAAATTGGTTTATGCTTTCAGCAAAATTGCATGCACACACACACACACACACACACACATGCATGCACACACACACACATACACACACACACACACACACACATATATATATATATATATATATATATAACAAAATGCTTAATTGTTTAGTGAAATTGCATATATGTTTGGTGAAATTGCTTACTTGCAAATAGGTTTTAGGAAAATGTGGGAAATTTAGCAACTCCCCAAATTGAGTTGTGGCAGATGAACAAAGACAAGACAGTTGAACAGTTTAAAAGGAATACTTTATATAAGAAATACATTGTATTTACATTAGTCGGACTATTGTCCTCATCTTTGTTGCCATATTTGTCACAACGTTTCGGCCGTTGTACGCTCCTGCCTTCTTCAAGTGGTTGGAATTTCGAACCGAACCGTTTATTTCGATCACTGGGGTAGACTGTTCTAGTTCCACAAGCCATGTTTGATGGATGTCAGTTATCAGTTATCTCCTGGTAATCTTTCCATCTGAAAGTTCTCCACTACCTGAACCGGGTATTGAACTCACACTCTTTGGGTCTGTCACTTGATCTAACCAACGCCTTTATCCACTGTGCCATGTGTCCTGAAGAAGGCCGGAGCGTTGTGACAAATATGGCGACAAAGATGAGGACAATAGTCCGACTAATGTAAATACTGTACATAATACCTCATCTCAGAAATATAGACAAAGAAATACATTATACAATGAGAATAAGAACAGAGAATTGCTAAAACGTATTCCTTCAGCGGTTAAAGTCATGGCATCAGAAGCAAAATCCAAATACATATATCTGCTTGAAATTGATTGAAACACTTATCTGATGCTGATCATATTCCTCTTTCAAAGGCTGCTTGTTGTTATATTATTCAGGTTTACTTGGGGCCAGCATCTACTGCTCTTGAAGTAGGCTAAAATGCGTCCATTCAGTTCACTGATCTAGAAGACTCCCTTCTTTGATGCTTTAATTTTGGTCTTGCCCATTATTATTAGGTAAATGGTCCCATCTCCCTATCTTCAGGTCTTATCAGTGAAGGGAAGATAACCTATATTTTTTATAGATTGTAGGTGGCTGGGAAGTAAGAAATTGGAAGTGAGTTCCACAGGTGAGAAGTATGGGAAAGGAAATCATTAGAACAGAACATAGAGTTGTATCTAGCTAGTTCAACAGTAAAATGGTGAGACCTAGTTGCCATTTCCATAGGACACTTAAATTCATGCAGTCAAGGCCAGAAGGAGGAAAGCTCATCAGAAGAATTGCCATGAATATATTTGTAGAAGAGATAGAGAAACCACAAACCGTCTTTGAGAAAGTGTCTGAATTTGAGATGTCAGTTCAGGATCGATTACATTACCGATCCTTCTTTGAATTTTACAAAGAATCTCAAGAGTGTGATAGATAAATTTTTGTTTAAATTACACAAAAATGAAAATAACACTGACATCACATTTTAAAAGATATATTTACCAAAATTATGCAAAAATATCTTGAAATAGTAAAGTGTAGATTTATTCAATAAAATCACCATTGGCTTCAACCACAACCTCTAGATGACTCCAGAATCTCCTGCATCTCTTCTGGGTGGTCTCCTTGTACAATATGGATAATGCAGCCATAATCCTTGTCTTCAGTTCATCATCGGTATCACAAGGAATTCTGTTGGTCTTTTTCTCAGTTATACCCCACACATAATAATCAAGGAGGTTGCAGTCTGGGGAGTTAGGTAGCCAGATGTAATGGGTGATGTGAAATTGTTTGACAGCCAGGACTGGATTCTCCTGCTTGTGTTGCATAGTTGCCAGACATAGTGTCTTCCAGCAGCCACCCTCTTGACTCAGAGCAGCATTACTTCTTCAAGGCATTTGATGTAGGATTTTGTGTTGAGTCTGAGGCCCTGAGAGAAGATGAATGGAGGCATAATGTCGCCATCACTAGTGATCACTCTAAACACCCTGATGCTGACTGGATATATCACCCAACTCTTTCTGAATCCTCTGCACTGTCCTCAGATTGACACCCAAACACTCTGAAATGTTTGTAGTGGAGCTTCTGGTGCGAATGCCAAGCAGTACAGAATGCTATTTCCAAATTTCTGGAAGAGTGAATTGTGTCATAGTGCTCTTTTTCTCACAGACATTGCTCAACTGCCCTTACTATACTGTGCAGTCGACAAAATCAAAACAAATATACTAGTAAGACCAGAGTAAATAGTTGTGTCATCTGCATAAATATCTAGTTGGGGTCTGACGACAGGAAACTTGTTCATAAAGGTAAGAAACAATTCACGTCCAAGGATAGAGCTCTGGCATCCAGCATTAAAGTGGAATGAACTAGAAGTGTGTCTGTTAAACATGACATTCATCACACAATTTATTAAGAATGATTGGATTAAGCCAAATATTTCTCCAGAACCATCACTGCACTTCAGCTTATAGAGAAGGTCAGCATTTTAAAACCTATCAAATGCCTTTGAGATATCTAAAGCCACAACTCAAACTACACCATTATCTAAAGCCTGACAGATAAATTCAATAATAGCCTTGAACATATCAGAAGTACACCTGGAGAAACAGAAGCCATATTATTTATTTGAAAGAAGGCCATGTGAAGTGAGATGTATAACTAATTTGGCATTGATTAGAGCCTCACATACTTTGCCAAAAAGAGGGAAGAGACTGATAGCATGATAATTCAAGAGTTTAGAAAGTTCACCAAATAAGAACTATAGATGAGGATTTCTATTTGAGGATTGCTTGTTGCTGGAAAGCAACAAGCATCCTCATCTTTGTTGCTATCACAACGTTTTGGTAGTTGTGTCCTTCCATCTTCATCAGATGCATGTCAACCTAGATAGCCTACATAGAATTACGAGTTGAACATTATTTAATTTATGGGGGTAGACTGTTCTTGTTCCCCTGCCCATGTCTAAGGATACCTTGTCTCGTTCTTATTTTTGGTACTGCCCATTTGTCTCTTACCCTATGTCCACGTAACACACCCTACTAATGAGAATGAGACAAGCTATCCCTGTAGTGTAATGAGAGCAGCCTACTTCTGTAGATTAAATAAAGGCTTCAGTTTAGAATTGCCTGTATGTTATCCAAATCAACATGCAGCTGATAAAGACTTAGAAGGCACAAGGGCTGAAATCTTGTGATAACAGTGATAACAACAAAGATGAAGACAATAGTCTGAATTTAAATAGGTTAAATAATAACTCCTAACCCCAGAAACCCAAACAGATAGTATTTTATTTATAAAGCATTAATCTTTTTCATGACAAACAATGTCAGTTGCAGCCTCTTCGTAATCAGGAATTACAAAATCTTCTCATTGTTGATTGAAGCATCAGTTTAGCAATGTGATAATCTTGATGATTTTTGAGCGCTAACTAATCAGGCAACAACTTGATTGCTATCACTGATCATTGTGGATCAATGGCACACATCTATTTGGAAGGGAGAGAGGGTAGAACAAATTCTACAGACACTGAATCCAGGTTTTCTCCATCAGTGGCTACAACCAAAATTTCAGCTTCGGTTTTCCTGCTTCATTTTAAATTCCTTCCTATCTGTACCAATTCACTTGTTCTCCTTAATTATTGAAAATTGAACAAGAAGGGAGAGAAAAGGTAATTATCGAAGCAGGTGTGTTGTTACCATGATCAACCTTGATGGTTTGATAGCTGAATCATCCTCGAAGAATTCTCACTCAGTGTTTCCTTTGTTCACAAATGCACATGCCCAGTGCATGACAACAGCATCAACCATTTTCTACGTAATCTGTGAATTTGGCAATGACTCTAATTCTGACTTTAATTCTGCAATGACTCTAATTGATACAACCTGTGCTCATCCCACTTTTAAAATTCACGGTACAAACGAATTAATATATTTTTTAAAAAAGGCAAAAAAATAGATTCTTGCTTATTTTAAATAAAAGTTTATTCATTTATTTATAATGTTGATATGATAACAGCAGTATTCTTCAGAGTCTGTCTATATTTCTGAGATGAGGTATTATGTACAGTATTTACATTAGTCGGACTATTGTCCTCATCTTTGTCGCCATATTTGTCACAACGTTTCGGCTGTTGTACATTCCAGCCTTTTTCAGGTGGTTGGAATTTCGAACCTAACCCTTTATTTCGATCACTGGGGTAGACTGTTCTAGTTCCACGAGCCATGTTTGATGGATGTCAGTTATCAGTTATCTCCTGGTAATTTTCCCTCTGAAAGTTCTCCACTGCCTGAACCGGGTATTGAACTCACACTCTTTGGGTCTGTCACTGGATCTAACCAACGCCTGTGCCATGTGTCCTTGAGGGCATCTGGGTATGAATTTCTGAGTATTATAAACCTAATTTTTCAACAACCATTTTTTACCAGTACTCATATTGCAATTTTGCTGTTATCATTGCATGTTTTTACCAGATCTCATATTGCAACTTTTTTGTTATCATTGCTGTTCTCTGGCACTCCTTATTACTGGTTCCCATATTGTATTTATATCTATGCTTGGCCGACTCAGGAGATTTTTGTGGCCTAGCATATGTGCTGATTCCTTAAGTTTACGAATTTTCCAATGTAATGTAAATACTGAGCAGTATTCTTAACTTTCAAGAATTTGAATATTCATGGACAGACAATGAAATCACTATTAGCTGGACATAATATTTTTTTTAATCCTTTCACCCCAAACGAGGAGGAAACATTACTAATACGCATGGGGGTTACAGAGAGTGAAAGTGATAGCAAAAAAAATGAGTAGAGGAAGCATTGAGAAAAGGACAAAAGTTGAATGAGACTCAAGAAGATAGATGATTGATATTGCATTTTAATTTTTGAAGATTGTAGTTATCAGGGAAGCAAGTAAAAGAAAGGGAGTTCCACAGGTAAGAAGCATGAGAAAAGAAACTGCTGGAGTAGAAATGGCAGTTGCATTTAGATATTTCAACAGCAAAAGGGTGGGACCTAGATGCCAACTATTATAATAAGCATTTGGTTGCAAAAGAAAAAGAACAACAAGGATTAGATTTTTGAACAATGTGTATTTGTTTAATATATAAGGCGTGTCTTACAGAGTTGTTGGAAAATTGGTGACCTGTCAGTTTTGATTTCTGATTGTCAGGATTGAAATTAGGTGTAACTGTCGTGCTGGGAGTTGACTAATCTCTTGGATTGGTTTGACTGAGATCATATTCTGATGCTTGTGTTGGTTGATCGAGGTCACGGTGGTGGGACGATTTGGAGTAGGGCGTGTTGGTTGCTGAGGTGACAAGGAATTGGTGTAGCTGCAGAGTTAGTGTTGCTTGCTTGCCTTGCAGATTCGGAGTCATTTGCTTGTGGAGTCGGAGTCACTTGTTTGCAGAATTGGAGTAGCTTGTTTGTGGAGTCAGAGCTGCTATACTGAGATTGGTGGTTGGTTGTTGTGGTAACAAGGGATTGGTGTAGCTGGTAGACCTGTTTTCTATGAAACAGTGTCATGGCGATTGCAAAGAGAAGAATGCCTGCAGCAAGTCGGGTATAATGAGATGACGCCAATAGCAACAAGGAATTAATTGTAGCTGGGTTGTGTTGACATTGAGATGTTATGACTCATTATGGTCTGGCATTGGAAGCCTTGCAGTGTCAAAGCTGGGTAGTCACCCACTGTAGTAAATTGAGTTTGCTGAGATGATGGCATTGGCATCGAGGAAATCTTGTAGGTGAGTGGTGTCGATGTTGAGATGATATTCTGATGGATCCCATGTGTGAAAAGTTGGGTGATTAGTCAAGCCTGGGTGTGGTAACAGTAGGGTTGAGAGGAGTGATGATGGCGGTAATGCCCTGTGTGGTTTGATGGTCCACAACCACCTGTGGCCATTATGGGTATTATCAAGCACATCTCCTTTTCTGAAGGGAACATTTGCAATTGGCCAGTGTTGCTTTCATTGTGGGGGCTTGCTTTGTTGTCCAAATGTGATGTGTGGAGCCTATGTGCAGAAAACATTCTTATTTGGTTCTCTTCCTTCATGATGTTCATATCTGGCCAGCATGCAGAATGAATCAGAAAGAGATCTAATTGCAACAGAGTATAACACAGTCTAGTAGAATGCTTAAATTCATGTAGCCAGGGCACGGAAAAAGGCTTGTCAGAGCAGTTGCAATGAAAATATTTGTAGAAAAAGCAAAACGAAGCTACGTCACATCAGTGAGAAAGTGACTGCAGTTGAGTTGCCAGGCCAGGATTAATTAAAGGTGAAACAAAAATTGCTTTTGTGAAATCACCTTTTTTTTACAGAACACAGAAAAAAATGAGAGAAGTTAGATACAAAAAATGAAAAAAATTATTCAAAGATGGCTACGTGAAAATGCATCATTCTCTTCTTTTTTCTTTTCCAACTCACAACCTGGAAATAATGTTTTTGTGATATGACAAAGAATGTATCCAAACAAAAACTATGATTAGACACAGCTCAGAAAAGAAAGGAACCTAAAAAGTGGATTATGACAAACAAAAATCAACCATCAAGAGACAGCATTATATTTTGCACACAATAAAAAAGGTCGCACCAAACCCCAAGCTGTTTTATCTCTTTTCTCTTTTAGCTGGTTAGTCAGTCAGTCGCCAGCATCAACTGCCCTGAACAGAATGGAGTTTTACAATGACAAGATAAGTGGCACATATGTTAGTGAAATGGACTAATGCTTCATATCCACTTTTTGGAAATGGAATAAAACTAACTTCATTGACTAAGGCTTCATATCTACGTTTTGGAAAGGTAATAAAACTAACTTCATCTCTATTCTATGTGGAGAAGCCCAAAATAGATTTATCTTTATTCCATTTCCCTTGTGTTTGTTATTACCAAACTCCTACTTCATGTTCTAAAAGCAATCACTACCAGTTATTATTATTACCTGATTGTAAGCAGAATCAACCTTCCTCTGGAACTATTACCACATGCTATTAAATCATCCCCAAACCAAGTTACTGGGTACCAAATCATGACCTCTATATCTAACCTACCTGCAATAATTTACTTATTATGTGTTAAAATATTCATCAGTTTTCTCAGGTGTGATTCAAAGTTATTATTTTCCTGAATCATGTTTATCAAGGCCAAGATGAATAAATGTGGCTTTCATATCATGAATTCAAAATTCATAAGTTCAAACTGATCCATTGTATTAGTGAAGCCAACTACAATATCAACATAACATAGGGTTGAAATCATCTTCAAGAAAAATCGTGTATCATTGGTTTAAGGAATTCTCTCCTGATGATTTGGATCTCCAAGATGAACCTGGTTACACTCACAAGTCATCCCTAGTCAACCACTTGGGCATTAAGCTGAGGTTAGCCTATGAAATGTTAACAATGAAAAATGTGAAAAAGTTAAAAATGAACAATGTAAAAATGGTAAAAATGAACAATGTAAAAATGGTAAAAATGAACAATGTAAAAATGTAAAAATGAACAATGTAAAAATTGTAAAAAATGAACAATGTAAAAATGGTAACAATCAACAATGTAAAAAACAACAATGTAAAAATGGTAAAAATGAACAATGTAAAAATGAACAATTCAAAAATATAAAAATGGTAAAAGTCAAAAATGTAAAAATGATAAAAATGAACAATGCAAAAATGGAAAAATCAAAAATAAAAAGATAGTAAAAATCAACAATGTAAAAATGGTAGAAACCAACAAAATAAAAATGGTAGAAATCAACAATATAAAAATGGTAAAAATGAACAATGTAAATATTGTAAAAATCAACAATGAAAAATGGTAACAATCATCAATGAAAAATGAAAAATATAAAAATAGTAAAAATCAACACTGTAAAAATGAACAATGTAAAAGTGAACAATGTAAAATTGGTAAAAATGAACAATGAAAAATGGTAAAATTGAACAATGTAAAAATGGTAACAATCAACAATGTAAAAATGATAAAAATGAACACTGTAAAAATGAACAATATAAAAAAGAACAATGTAAAAATGGCAAAAATGAACAATGTAAATATAGTAAAAATCAACAATTTAAGAATGAACAAAGTAAAAATTGTAAAAATCATCAATGTAAAAATGATAATCAAAAATGTCAAAATGGTAAAAATGAAAAATATCAAAATGGTAAAAATCAACAATGTCAAATTGGTAAAGATGAACAATGTAAAAATGAACAATGTAAAAATGGGAAATATGAACAATTTAAAAATGGAAACAGTCAACAATATAAAAATGAACAATGAAAAATGTTAAAAATAAACAATGTAAGAATGACAAAAATGAAAAATGGTAAAAATGAACAATTTAAATGGTAACAATCAACAATGTAAAAGCGAACAATATAAAAATGTGAAAAATGGTAAAAATCAACAAAGTAAAAATGGTAAAAAATCAAAATTGTAAAAATGGTAAAAAATCACAAATGTAAAAATAATAAAAATGAACAATCTAAAAATGGTAACAATCAACAATATAAAAATGGTAAAAATGAACAATTTAAAATCTTAAGAATTAACAATGTAAAAATGGTAACAATCAACAATGTAAAAATGAACAATGTAAAAATGGTAAAAATGAACAATGTATCAATAGTAAAAATGAACAACCTAAAAATGTTAATAATCAGGAATGTAAAATTGAACAATGTGAAAATGCTAAAAAGGAACAATGTCAAAATAGTAACACTCAATAAGGTAAAAGTTAACAATGTAAAAATGGTAAAAATGGCAAAAATCAACAATGTAAAATGTAAGATAAACAATGTAAAATTAGTAAAAATGAACGATGTGAAAATGGTAAAAATCAACAATGTAAAAATGGTAACGATCTTCAAGGTAATAATGATCAATGTAAAAATAGTAAAAATCAACAATCTGAAAATGGTTATAATCAACAATGTAAAAATGGTAAAAATGAACAATGTAAAAATGGTAAAAATGAACAATGTAAAAAGGGTAAAAAGGAACAAAGTAAAAATGGTAAAAAGTCATCAATGTAATAATGGTGGAAATGAACAATTTAAAAATGGTAAAATTCAACAATGTATAAATTCTAAAAATCAACAATGTAAAAATGGTAAAAATCAACAATCTGAAAATGGTTATAATCAACAATGTAAAACATCGTAAAACAATGTAAACATTGTAAACATCGTAAAAACCAAATATATAAACATTGTAAAAATCAACAATGTAAAAGTGAACAATGTAAAAATGGTAAGAATGAACAATGTAAAAATGGTAAAAATGAACACTGTAAAAATGGTAAAAATCAAAAATGTAAAATGGTAACAATCAACACTGATAAATGAACAATCTAAAAATGATAAAAATCAACATCGTAAAAATGAACAATATAAAAATGGTAAAAACAAACAATGTAAAATTGGTAAATATCAACTATGTAAAAATGGTAACAATCAACCATGTAAAAATATTAACAATGTAAAAATTGTAAAAATCAAAAATGTAAAAATGGTAACAAACCCAATGTAACAATGGTAAAAATGAACAATATGATATTATAAATACGAACAATGTAAAAATGGTAACCATCAACAATGTAAAAATGAACAATGTAAAAATGGTAAAAATGAACAATGTAAAAATATTAAAAATCAACAATGTAAAAATTTTAACAATCAACAATGTAAAGATGGAGAATGCAAAAATGGTAAAAATCAACAATTTCAAAATAGTATAAATGAGCAATGTAAAAATGGTAACAATCAACAATGGAAAAATGGTAAAAATGAAAAATGGAAAAATGTTAAAAATAAACAATGTAATGTAAAGTTGGTAAAAATAAAAAATACTAACAATGAACAATGTATAAATGAATAAAGTAAAAATGGTAAAAATGAACAATTAAAATGAGAAATATGAATAATGTAAAAATTGTAACAATGAAAAATATAAAAATGAACAATTTAAAAATTGTAAAAATGAACAATATAAAAAATGGTTTAAAATGAACAATGTAAATATGTTAAAATCAACAATTTAAAAATGGTAAAAATCAACAATGTGAAAATTGTACAAATGAACAATGTAAACATGGTAAAATCAACAATGTAAAAGAATGAAAAATCAAAGATGTAAAAATGGTAAAAATCAACAATGTAAGAACGGTAAATATGAACAATGAAAATATAAAAAAATGATGAAAAATCAACAATGTAAAAGTGGTAAAAATGATCAATGTAAAAATGGTAAAAAATCACCAATGTAAAAATTGTAAAAATCAGCAAAAGTGAAGCAGTATTTTTCCAAGATGAATGAGGACCACATTTTCTGCTTTGTAGTCAAATAACATTAATTCTCAGTCTGCCCAATCTATGTTGACCAATGTTTATACAAATAATACTCATGTTAACTCATATAAGCTCATCACTATACACTCTATAATTTTAGAAGCTCAAAAACTATTACAGCTGCAAAGTGTAGAATTAAATGAGTAATGATTTTATAATTCTATTTACACTTTTACTCCAAAATGAAAATAGGATTCATTGTAATAATCAGGTTTTTCATGAAACAAACAACTTTTGGCAAATAAATTTCACTAAGATGTGGGATCTTAGATTTGAACCATAGACCTCCAGTTTAGAATATAAACCATACAGCCATACAAAACAATTATATAATTTTTTAAATTGCTTAAAATAGAGTCTTTGTCATCTCCTGGACCTGTAGACTCCCTGTGGAATAAAGGGCCACAGATAATCCTCGACAACTGATACAGCTGAGGTTTCAGTAGCAAGTATATTTTTAACAGACTAGTTTCCCAACTGGATTTGAATGGAAATTGTCCTTCTCCTAGGCTGGCTGCAATGATATTTAATCCATACCTGGGGGAAGAAGAGATATGCTTGTGGTGAAGTGCCAGATATTCATTGCATTATTTATCAGAAACTTCAGAAATAAACAAACCTAATCAAAGGTATATATAATATATATTTATTTATTTGATTTTGATTTCATCGGTATTCTTTATAATTTGGGTTGGTGAAAGTATGTTTGGCTTGGTAGTTGATAGTAGACAAGTCACACTTTGGTAGTAGTCTAGTTTGTGTTTACTTGGGAAATTTGATGCAGACGTCAATCTGCTGTGTTTTCTTGACTCTCACAAGGGTGGAAAAATACCTTAAGCAGATGACTGCTTAACTTCTTCACATGACATGCTGGGATGGTTTCTCTGGTGGCCTCTTCTCTGCCTGTTGCCTGTCTGTCTATATACCTTAAGAAAGGGCCCCAGACTACTGGCATAAATCTTGCTTTTGGTCAATGTCAAACATCTTTTTGAATGACCAAAATTCTTTTATTTTCAGGCATTCCTTTCTTTTTCATTTTGTTCTAGTTGAATTATGTGTGGAGCCACTCTAATTTTGGTAGATTTATAGTCACAATAATTAGACCCATGGACCAGCAAACCTTTTCTATCTTGCAGACTTGTTCAGTCTTTTCCTCTTCTTCCTCTTTTTTATTTGAGGGTTGCCTTCTCATTAGTTGAGAGAGAAGGGGGGAGTGAGAAGGGGAGAGAGGGGGAGAGAGAAGGGGAGAGAGAGAAGGGGGAGAGAGAAGGGGGAGAGAGAGAAGGGGAGAGAGAGATAGAAGGGGGAGAGAGAGAAGGGGAGGGAGAGAGAAGGGAGAGATAAAGAGAAGGGGGAGAGAGAGAGAAGGGGGAGAGAGGGAGATGGGTTTTTAAAGGAAATCAATTTCTTTTATTTTATTTTAAATCAGTATCATCCCAAGCAAGGCAATAAAGCCACAAAGACGTAAGGGGTTACATGGTGTGAAGAAATTAGGAACAGAAACATTAATAATGAGCTGGAAGAGAAAAGAGTAATCAGGAGAACAGTAGATAGTGATTGACCATGCATTTAAATTTTTTAGCAGATTAAAGTTGGCTGAAAAGTATGGAGCTGGAAGGGAGTTCCACAAGTGAGAAGTGTGAGAGAAAAAACTGTTAACATAGAATTTATGGCTGCATCTAGTCAAATCACTTTTAAATTGATGAGCTCTTGTTGCACTAGACTGCTGTGCTCAAATGCAAAAAATCTAGGTACCATAGTGAAGAGCTCATCCAAACAATTACTAGAAAAGTATTTATAGAAAAGACATAGTGAGGCAACCTTATGGCAGTTGGAAAGTTATTGAAGCTGAGCTGCCAGATTAAGACCGATAATATTGCTGATTTTTCTTTGGATCTTATCAAGGATCTCAAGGTAAATAGAAGAGGAAGCACACCATATGTGAGAGAAATATTCTAATGCCTTATTTGAATTTTTTTTTGTTTATACATTTTATTTTCATATTTTATTTTACTTTACATTTAGGTTCACTGTACATCCATACCTTTTCCAAATGCATTTGAGCAAAATGGCTTCAACTGGAATTTGGATATGGCTCACTAATCCATTTTCCCTGCCATTAATTGTCTTTGGCAAAATGTTAAATAAACTTTCTCTTGCCTGTGTCAACATGGCACCCTAAACAATACAACAAGCAAAACCTTTAACTATTACATGCAGAATCAAATTAACAAGCAGCAGTTCTTTTTAAAGTTAAAACGTTTTTTTAATGTTTCTGTAGTAGTTGTCCTGAATCATAAGTACAGCTGGCTTGCTAGCTATCTAGCTAGACAGATAAATAGAAAGAAAAAGAGAGAAAGTTTGAGACAGATCAGAACACATAGGATCTTGTTTAGACCCCTATCTTATTGTGCTCATGATAGATCAGATGGAATCAGTTTCTTATTTATGCTTCTTTTTCTTTTTTCCTTTCTTTTCTTTTCATTGCCTTTTTTTTTCTTTCTGACTTTCAAGGGAGATGTTCCTTTCATTTTTATTTTTATTTCACACCCACAGCTTTTTATTTAAAAAAAAAAAAATTTGGGTCGTGAACTCAAATTCCCTTTCTGTTTTCTTCTCATCTTCTTTCCCCCCTTTTGATTTTTTATGCTTTTTTATTATCTGTTAATTTATGACAATATGTTGGTTTCAATCCAATTGGCAATGACTGCAAAATACTTTCCCCTCACCAATTTATAGGCAGAAGCACACAAATGCATGCTGGGATTTCTTCTTATCCAATAAAATAGGTCACTTGTTGGTGTCATATGTCTCAGTCCGGGTCTGTCCTGTCAGAATGCTACGGTTCGCTTGCCCATATTTTTACTCTTGTGTGTCAACATCAATTCTTAGTTTGTGAACTTTTTGCTATATTACTATTGCTTTGTCTTCCATATACTGTTTGCTTGCTTTATATGATTTTTGCCCTGTTTTTTCTTTTTCTTGTTATTGCAAACTTTCTCAACTGTGTTTGTTGGGCAGTTCTACCATTTATTTTACATTTAACAATGGCAACTCATTCTACACAATACAAGAAGTGTCTTTATTTCTTTTTCTATTATTTCTTTTTCTTCTTTTTTCAAACGTGTAGCTGTAGTGATATCGGACATTTTTCTCTTTCCTTTAGTTTTGTATTGCAAGATATGATGATCTCATGCCTTTCTTTCCTTTCCATCAGTGGTATAGATGGTTTCTCTTTTCCCCTCTAGTCAAAAAGAGTTTAGAACCAATAATTAAAGGATTTTCTACAGTATGCATTGTGTAGAGATACAATTGCAATTATCTCCCTTTAGTTAAGATGAAGTCATGTGGATCATGTTACCCCCCCCCCCCCCTTAGTGCCATTCCTTCATAAAGTGACAAAATGGTTATTCAGTCAGTCAACTTCAAGGAGTCAAACCAAGTCAAACCTATGTCTGCCTCCTCAGCCCATGGTGCCATTTTCCTATGGAAATATATTTTCACCAAATAAAAATTCAATTTAGGAAAAACCAATGAATTGCCCTTGCCTTGCTTGAGTGAAATAAATCTGGCCCACTCAACTCTGGAATCCTAAATATGGATTCTCCAGAAACACAGAAGAAACTCCCACAGATCTGATTGCTATTGAGAATTATTCAAAGTAAGATACTGTATCCTTTTTTCACCTTTTCACACTGCTTGCTGTATAAACATGTGTTATAGTTTCTCTGCATGGGGTAAATGTAAATATGTATATATAATTTTATGTATGACTATGTGGCATAAAAATTTCTCTGACAATAAAACATGTTTGTCATTCCTCTTCTTTTAGCTATTCTATTCCGTCTGTGAAATAAAATGCTATTATATCATGTATATAATAATGCCAATAATGGGGGAAATTCTAACTAGGAAAATAGTGCTTTCTTCCACCGCTTACCCATTATCTGGCCACCTAAGATAACACATTATTTACCCCAATTAATTGTATCTATCCAACACCTTCACTGACAAAGGCTGAGGGTCATCTGGTCTAATAAAAGTGAATTGACCTGTCAGACATATAAAGGTCAGAGGCTGAATTTCCTCAAAATATAACCAAATCCCTGAACTGTTTAATCCTTTAAATTTAAACAAAGAATTTGATGAATTTTGCAGCCAGGTTTCAGTATTTTACAGCTAAGTTTTTATCTGGTGACATAATCTTAGGCCTTACCCAGATGACATGTTTTCATGATTGACATTTTAATATTTTTGCTCTTAATAATTTCAAAAATATTCTTTTCCCCCGAAATAAATATTTATTTTAACTTTATCTGCAGAGCTTTAATAAAATCCTCCGTCTGTTACTTTCAAAATCTTTTATTCATATTGGTTACCCTCTAGTGTCAACACTAATAATTATCCATTTATTAATCAAGACATTAGCTAAAAGGCTGTCAAAAATAAAACTGTCAAAGATAAAAAGAAAAAATTTATTGTTAAAAGTTAAAAGAAAAATATTTATTGTCCACTGAAACAGATCCATTAAACTGACTCACAGACTTAATATCAAAAGCACAAACCTTTTGATGTAGTTGGAAGCAAACCACATTACTAGTAAGCATTCTTTTCTAACCAATCAGATGTAAGATAGAAAGATATTTCTCTGGAGCTTATATACTGTTCTGTGAGGAAATAACCATTTCCAAACAAGTGAAGGTCAGTTGTCAGTTGATGAATCTTCTCACAACACTTCACAGTGTAAGAATAGTCCAGAATGTCAGCTAACATTAAAGAGAAAAAGTCACCCATTCTTTCAGAAGTAAAATTGCCCAGAACAATAAGAATTAGCAGTAAGATTTAACTAACTCTGCATAACAGCAGAGTTCGCCTGACTATATGTGGTCAGGACAGATCTATTAATGGAGGAAATGGACCATAATGCATTCTCCCCTGCATTATTCTTACAGAGAGAAGAAGTCCTTGAATCAAGTAGGAATCCTTTGCCATCTGTAAGGTCATGGCAGATTGCCAGGACAATGAAGAGGTTCTTTTTCTTTCTCATTAGAACAGGATTCAGTTCTGCTGCATTTCTGTAATCTTTTGCAAGTGGCTTGCTCATCCTCTGAAATATTGGTAGGTGGATGTTCTCTCTTCTGTGAAACTTGTTCATCACTACTCAAGGGACCAGAGATCAAAGGTTCTTTGTAATCTTCAAAAGGAGACCCTGATTCCGCTTCTTCAATGTCAGTTAAAGTGTCCTGAAGACAAACCTCGCATATGGTTGTGGGTTCAAATCATCCACAGCTGGGGCCAAGTCTGTTAGTGAGACTGTCTTCTTGTCCATCCATCAGGGTCCATACTGGGGGTTGGCATCGAAAAGCTTCACTTCATCCACCAATGTTTTTTTTCTTATTCATTCATGTGTCTTTTTAGTAATATCATGAAGTGTAACACCAAGTTGGTACTACTTTCTATGTATGTTCTTTAACTCTTCTTAGCAAGCATCCGAGCTCAAGAGAAGGGTGTCCACAGCTGCGCTTTCCTTATTGGCGTGGTACATTACATTGAATGAGTAGCATTACATCCTCCAACTGGTTATCTTCTCATTTTTTATTTTTCTTGTCATTTTGGGGGTTAAACATGAGTGAGACTAATTTTTGGTCTGTACTTAGTTTAAAATAATGCCCAATCATATAATGCCTCCATTTTCTCAGTGATTCTGCAATAGCATAGTCATCTTTCTCTATTACAGAATGCCTAGGTGCTGATTTTAGACAGGGTCCTGGAGAAAAAGGCTATGGGCCCTCCCAATTGTTTTAAATTCTGAGGGATCAGTCTCTGCTACCAGTGGTAGTATATGATTGGGCGGAGTAATAGCTGCTTTTGTTATGCCCCTCTTTAACTTATTAAATGCTTTTTCTGCTATGTGAGATAACAGGAATTTCAATACTATTGTTAGAGGGTGGATTTTGTCTGAAAAAGTGGGTATCCAATGGGCATAGTGTGCAAATGTTCCCAATACATGGTGCATGGCAGATATATCTTTTGTGACAGGTAGGTTGATTAATGGATACAGATGTTCTGGATTGGGTTTTATATTATTTCTACTTATTATGTACACAAGTAATTTTTATATTTTTATGACTAAAATAACATTTGTCTTGGTTAAGCATAAGTTTGTATTTTTTAAAAGCTGCCATGAATAATTTTATGATGTCTATCATGTTACACTCAATTTTCCCTGTAAATAATTATGTTATTGATAGGTACATAGGTGCCTTGCCAGTTCTCTTTTGATATTATCTGCTTTATCACTCATTGAAAGCTAGCTACCCTGTTAGTTATACCAAATGGTACTCTGTGAAATTGATAGAGTTTGCCTCTGGCTTCGAAAGCCATATCATGTTTATCACTGGGCCTTATAACTACCTGATAGTGTGTACTTTAAGGTCCAGAGTACTATATAGACCGTTTTTGATTATTTTCTCTATCATATCATTTATTTTTGGCAGTGGGTGAACACCCAGCAAAGTAATCTGGTTTATAGTTTGGGAATAGTCAATTACAATTCACTTCTTTTTGTTCTCAGAAGAGACTACGAAGGCTTGGGCTCTCCATAGCGAATGGCTTCTTTCTCTTATACCTTCCTTCAACATACAAGTAACCATTTTCGATAAATAATTTATCCTCGTCAGTGTGTTGCCTAGATTTAGTAGCTAGTAGTTTACAGCTGAGTGTTAAGTTGCTGAAGAGAGTTGGGTACAGCATTCTCATAGCTGCTAAGCCATGGACTTTAAAGGCTGCCTTCAAAGGATATTTCTAATAATGAATGTTGGCAGAATAATTTTTGCCTTTATATTAGGTTGCAGCATAGATCTTTCATTAGTAGGCATCTTACTCCTTTGGTATAAAGTGTACCCTTTTACTTATAGATCAACTAAACAGCATCCAAGTATTTTTATGGTAAGAGATAAGCTAGCCATCACCACTTTGTTTAGGCACAAAAAAATTTTCTATTAATTTACTTTCATGATTCTTGTGTTAAAGTTTTCTGTGCTCCCCGTCATTCAGTGCCTTTAGCGCCTGTTCGTTAGGCATGATCTCTATTATTGTAATTGATAAGCAGCCAATTGTATAGAATGATGATGAATGAGATAATGTTTTGCTGCCCCTTTTTTTGCTTTTACAAACTTTAGCCCAATGTCCCTGTTTGCTGCATATATAGCATTTCTCCCTTCTAGTGGAGCATAATGACTTTGCATGTCTCTTACCCGCACAGAAAAAAAAACATGTGTGTTTAGTTAAGGCTGATATTTCTGGAGAGCCTAATGTTTCATGCATTGGGGTGGGGGCAAAATAGATGCTGCGGTCTCTGATATTATTGAAACTGTATCATAATTTTCAGCATTTTGTTCTTCTCAATGTAGTACTTTTTCCTGGTCAACAGCCTGCTGTAATGTCAAGTTGCTATTTTTGAGTATTCTTTGTCAGATATCCGTGAACTGTAGCTCATTTATGAAGACCTCATATTAATTCGGCTTGATATTGTTCTGCTGATACTGAAGAAAATGAACAGTCCTTAATAAGTTTTATTAAGTCTTGATAAAATCAGTCAATAGAATCTGAGAGTAGTTGATGCCTTGTAGTGAGTAATTGTCTAGAGACCATTTCATTTTTCTTTTTTATTTAGATCCTGTCCAGTATTGTTAAAGCCTCTTTGTAGGAAGATGCATCTGTGAAATACTTGTAAAATCATGCTGAGACATATATGGTGAGATAGTGCAGCTTATTAGGACTTTGGTTTCTGAACGCATTCAAGAAGTTTATGAAAGTTATTCTCCAGTGATGATATTCCAGTTTGGTGTCAAACACATTGGGTTTAATAGTAAGTTGCTTAGAAGTCGCTCTCTCACAGACGCGATGTTGCCTCGCTCTGCCTTTTTTACAAGTACTTTCATGGTAATTGCTCCGAGGAGTTGCTTTCGCTTGTCCCCAGACCTCGTGAATTTAAACGCTGCACGAGGCTGGCTTCCCGCTCCCACCCCTACACCGTGGAAACTGTTAGATGTAGATGTCTCTTCTACTCCAATAGCTTCATGTCTCGCACATCTCGCCTGTGGAACTCCCTTCCCTATTACTGTTTCCCTGACAAATACAATCTCCAATGGTTTAAGTGTAGCATCAATCAACATCTCCAGTTGCCTTGATCTATCCACTTCCCTTCTCCACATCCTTTCATTTTTCATTCCTATCTGCTCTCGCTCCAAATCTTCTGTAACCCCCTGGCCTTGATCGACCCACTGTCTTTCTCTTTCACCACATCCTCACCTTTACCACTCCTATCTGCTCTTCCTCCAACCCTTCTTTAACCCCTTGCGTGATAGTGGCCTCCAGCCTTGCTTGGGGTGATACGCTTAAAAAAAAAAAAAAAAAAAAAAAAAAAAAAAAGATGCAGTAATTTAAGCCTACCAGCATTCTTATAAAATATGTCCCCCAGAATTATCACCATTACTGAATGGAAAGTTTTATAGCCCAGAAAAATATACCAACAAAAACCAAATAGCCATCTCTAGTTCACACCAGAATATGACTCACCATAACCAGTACTAGAATATCATCACAGTGAATCATGTAGCAGGATCTTTGTTGCATTCAGAACTTGTCTATAATCATTATGAGAGAGTGTTGTACAATTCAAAGAGCAGCTATGCACAAGCAGTCCAGGCCAAGCAAAAGGCTTTCCCATACATCCTCATAAACTTCACTTCTGACCTTTTACTCTTTCCATTCATATTGCAACCTCTTTAGGTAACCCTCTAACTTAAGCTCTTTGGACTTGTATAGGTTAAACATTATTGAAAATTATATAGAAAAAGAAGCTGGAAAATGCAAATGGAGTCTTTAAGAATATCTATTTAGAGTAATTTTACCTGTTTCAGAGTTCAAGGAATTTAAAAAAATAAATTGCAACATAGAGACATGTGGCTATGCCATGATATGACTTGCATCTAATGGGAGTTAGAAAAAGGGCATAGATTGCTAGCTGTTTAAAATGCAATCTCATTAATATGTGTGATCACATGATCACATATTAATTTTTGTGCCAAAAATTGATGATCATAAAATTTTTTTATCAAATAATTAGTGTCATGGTTCAATGGCAACAAAGAGTGAAGTAGTTCAAGTGTCATGAATTCTATTTTTATTGGACTTCAGTGGCAATATCAAAATATACAATGTAGTAGGATTAAATGGGTGTGTGTATCAGACTAGCAGTTTATTGCCTTAATAATGATGTTAATAATAAAAGTAAGAATAATAATGATTCTGTTAGAAAAATGGATGGAAATGTTATGTGTGCATGTATGTGGGTGCTTGTGTGTGTGATAGTCCTTGGTAAATGTGTCTGTGAACTTTTCAGGCTATAGTGAATGGACTTGAGAAACCTATTTTTCTGAAGAAGTGTTTTAAAATAAAGATTTTATAAATTTCAACTGACAGTAATGCTAATAATGAATTCTAAATGTTTCTTGTTTGAAAACCACTAATCACACAATTTCTCTTAATAATCTTGAAGGTGATGAGGTAGGGGGGGGTAAATTTCCTTAAAAAGAGAAAAGAAATTCTCTCAATGACTAACAGTATGTGAGAATGTTTTTGGCTTTACATATTCTGAATATTTTGCCAGCTTTATTTGACCAATCAACTTTAATTTCCTAAATAAACAATTCATCAGTTACAAAATACTAATAATACCTGTAGCAAAAATGGAAATAAACACCGAAACAATTATCAAATAACAAAAAAATGGTTTATGGGTCGAAGGATTCACACATCCTTCTGGTTAATAAATTAATTCTTTGAAAATAAATATTTAACCTTTTTCAGCCAATGGGTCACATTCCCACTGACAATAAATATACTCCAGGATCCTTGTGAAAAGTATTTTAAACAAAGCCCCTAGATGGACAAAAACAATA
The DNA here is from genome assembly GCA_964036315.1 of Acanthosepion esculentum. Classification (NCBI taxonomy): domain Eukaryota; kingdom Metazoa; phylum Mollusca; class Cephalopoda; order Sepiida; family Sepiidae; genus Acanthosepion; species Acanthosepion esculentum. The sequence goes on from OZ038505.1 coordinate 80,927,674, forward strand.
AGGAGATAGAAATGGATACATGTGACATAGTTCATAACAGAGCTTCAGAGAGTCCCTTATTCACCTGTTTTCCTCACCAAGCTATGTAACAAGCTCCATCCCACTTACACTCTTCCTCACCAAGCTACATGACATTTTCAGTCTTCCTCTCCAAGCTTCATGATATATTCACCTGTGTTCCTCACCAAGCAGGTGACACTTACCCTTTCCTCCTTGCTTTCTCCCTTGCTTCTTTTATTACACATACATATGAAGAAATTACATTTCTTTTCATCTTAACAAACTACTACAAAAAAGGACTTAAAGAACTTTAACGCTCATACATGCTAAGAAAAATTTAGTTGTAAAAACACAAACATAAAAATATTTTATATTTTTAAACCTTTCTCGCTTTTTTCTTTGTTGTGGGTTGATTCAAATCTGCAACAAACACACCTATAACGAAATATGCAGACAATCAAAAGTGTAGATGACCGTGGGTGAAGATGAGGATGAAATCTCTGGACTAAGACTTCCTGCTGGCCGGTCCCGCTACATAGTAATGTTAGACTATGATGGAGTTCAAAGAAGATAAATAAACAAACGAGACCGATATATATGTATGCAACAAATATATATTAATAACAAATAGATTAAAACACGAGTTACAAATACATTGAAGACATGAATAAAATGTTACAGTGTCTGTATGGAAAGTTGTGTGTGCGTGTTGTTTTTAGCGTGTTCCCAGAATATGGAAAACGCTGTATGTATGAGAGTTCACGTATTGGTGTAAGTGGAAAAGAGAAAGTTTTATACTTCGCCTCACGCGCGAGGTTGCGGCCCGCGGCCTAAGTCGAGATAGTTGCTCGCACGTGCGCGTAAGCATAGGAAAGAGAAAGAGAGAAGGGTGAACAAGTATTTATACACATGGGAGAGAGACCCCTGTTGAAGGGTTAAGAAATGAGGAGGAGATAACCCGATAGAAGTCTTCTCCTATTTTTAATAACACGGATAAATGAATAACTCAGAACTTGTTTTTCTATTGTTGTTATTTTCAGAAAAGTAAGCAAATGAATTTATTAAGAATGGTAAATTTTCGATTTTGTTTCTTACTGAAGAACAAGTTTTGCAAATGTGTAATTCTACAATTTGGTACTGATTATTTTTTCTAAAAAGTCAATATTTTTCTCCCAAGGAACTTGATCCCCTAAAGTATCATGGTGAGTACCTGAAAAAGTTAGACGGTAGCAACTAATATTGAAGACTGTACAAACCTAGCATTACATTTGTTTCCTCGTCCCTCAACAAATGCAAGAAACTGGGCTGGAAGTGTGGGTAAGAAATAGATCCTTGACTCAGGATGGGGGGGGGGAATACCTGTTTTACAATCGATCAGAAACATTGATTATGGAAGCATAAAAGAAGAATATAGATAATTCTTGCAATGGGATTGCTAAGAAGATCAACTCTGCTGGCATCAGATTTGGTACCAGGAATTGATCTGATAATTCATATTTGATCTTCTAAAATGAAATTATAAATGGCTTTATCTATGTTTTGAACATATCCGTGAAAAATTAGAGAAAATTGATTCACTTTCTAAACATTTTTCCTCTTATATATGGATTCATTAATCAATACTACTCCAATAGCTTCATGTCTCACACATCCCGCCTGTGGAACTCCCTTCCCTACTACTGTTTCCCTGACAAATACAATCTCCAACGGTTTAAGTGTAGCGTCAATCGACATCTCCAGTTGCCTTGATCTATCCGCTACCCTTCTCCACATCCTTTCTTTTCTCATTCCTATCTGCTCTCGCTCCGGATCTTTTGTGGTCCCCTTGCCTTGATCGACCCACTGTCTTTCTCTTCTTCCTCATCTCCTCCATTGCCACTCCTATCTGCTCTTCCTCCAACCCTTCTTTAACCCCTTGCGCGATAGTGGCCTCTGGCCTTGCTTGGGGCGATATGATTTAAAAAAAAAAAAAAAAAAATATGATGAAAATTATAATAGCCACATGTGTGTCTGTGTAGGAGTGTGTATAGGTATGATTGAGTCCACATATGTCTCTGTATGTACATGTAGGCGTGTGTAAGTGCATGTAATGGGGGTTTAAGTGCATGTAAGGATATGTGTTTTTATGTGTAAGTGTAAGGGTGTGTCATATATATAGATATATATATGTGTGTGTGTGTGTGTATGATGTGTATGTATTCATGTGTATGTATTTGATGCCCTGTTTTATTTACTTATTAAACAGTATATTTATTAATTTACATCTACTGGCCTGACTATTTTGAGAAATCTTGTTAGAAAAATATGTGTACTCCAGCAGGATTCGAACATGCGGCCCCTGGGGAAAACCGTCATTCGATCTGATATGCCTTAGAGCAACTCAGCCATGTAGGACCTCCTCATCAAACAAAGCCCAAATAGAGCTTTTGAACACACACTACCTGATTCTCGAAACATACATGTCTGCTCTGTTTTGTATCCTAACGTAAACAAAGACAATTTTTTCGGAAATGGATTAATTCCAACAGATTTCTAATTTATTTCTTTAAATGTTATTTTTTAAATGAAAATTAAATTTAAATTAAAAATGAAATTTCTTAATTAAACAGTATACTTATTTATTTAAAACTATGGTCTGAATATTTTGAGAATCAATTACATTACAGATCCTTCTTTGGATTTTGTCAAGAATTGCAAGATGTACAGCAGGAACACCAGACCAGATATATCAACAGTATTCAATGCATGGATGTATTGCAGATTTGTAAATGTACAAGACAGATTTGAGAAAGTTACAGAGAAATACAAGAATAACGAATGCTCAAAAATTTTCTGGCATAACACAGTGAACCAACTTTCTTTGCAGTAGACAAAGCAATTGATTCAATATAGTCCCTCCATTTTATGTTAGAGGAAAATGTAACGTCAAAGAAGGCATAGTATTTTGCTCTCTTAGAATTTAGCACCAGCCCTGCTGAAAGCAGACAGAAAAGATTCTCTGTTGCTAAATACTCTATAATCTTAAACAAATTACCAAAAATAGTAAACTAATGTTATATAAATAGTCAGAGTTTATAATAAAAGATATAACACTGTCTTACATCACTGTTAGACAATAAACTGTTAATTTCTCTTGTCACACATGGTTATTCATTCAGGTATGACTTACTTGGGGTTGAATTTAGAGTGCATTCTTCCTACAAATAGTTTGTAATATCCTGTTGTCTGCAGTCAAGCTCATCATTTAAACACGAGTGACAGTTATGAACTCCATTGCATGGTGATGTGTCCCCGTCTTGTCTTTGTTCCAACCATTTACTCTCAGAGTAGGGAGACTAGGTCCTTTCTTCAAGATGATATGTGAGTTGGATTTGGGTTTTTTTTTAAGTTACCTTCTAGTCTTTCTCTAAAGAGGCAGAACCTTCAAGGCAGCAATTTGAATTCAGAGTTTTTCTTCTCCTCAACTGGTTGCCACCCAAGAATTGAAACTCGGCTCTCCGATTCCTCAAATGGAGTCTCCATTTTATTACTTTATATGGTTCCTTACGTCCATTGAATTTATTAACACTTTACTTTTTCAAGATTATCGTTACTTGCAGCAGCTTTATTTTTATTGAGTCCTTGATATCTTCTTTGCTTGAGTTATTAGAAGAGCTGAGAAAGAACACTACTGAGAAACCAAATGATTATAAATATATAGACAGTTCATTAAAATACTGAAAGTTATGGAGCCATCTGTCATCAAGAATTGGAAGGTTCATGGTGCTATGACTAAAAATCTCAGAAAAAAGGGATACTTCTAAAATAACAGTAACAAGCAAATCCAAATTGGTCAAGCAAGAGAAAGCCAAACTTTCTGTCACTCTTGAAGAAGACAATCCAGCATTCTGATGTTACAGATCACAGTATTCAGCACTATTCACAATGAACGCCTTTATGAATCTGTAGCAAGAAAGAAGCCATTTTGAAAGAAGACCATCTGAAAGGGTATGCTGTTAAATATCTAAAATAGTTTTTTTGTTGGGCCCTGATTTGTCAAAAAATTAAGTTGAATCAATGTTTCCTTTTCCTGATCCTAATACTCTTGGATGACTTATTAAAACAATTGAATACAATAATACATTTATTTTAATAATTTAAAAGAGAAGCTTAATAATCAGGAAATACCAATTCCAAATTGACAATTAATGAGGAATTCAACTGCAACTTTCTCGGTCCTGAAACAAACAAATTTATGACCAATATGCCAGAACCCAAAACAACTGTATGATTTGAATAGAAATAGTTATTTGAATAGAGTTAAACAGAATGTAATTTTCTATAATTAATATAATTAATGATGGATTTAATTAATTTTTCCAAGTTTATTGAGCAAATGGCAGGGTCATGTTTTTAATTCAATGTTAAAAAAAAATGAAAGGTTTACCCATCGACTTCAGAGCAAAAAATTAAATCATAAAATTTGTAACCTGAAGTCCAATGTTCTAATCAGAGAATTTAATTAAAACAAAATGGACAAAAGGAATTTCATGTTAAATTTGAAGAAAATATTTTTCCCTTTCAATTTTTAATGCATATCACCAAGCAAATGCCATAGTTTGAACCTCAAAGCCTTTTGCTCTTCTGTTTAATGATCTAACTAAACCGGATTTTGGGAAGGACAAATTTCTTTTAGATAATTCTCATTTAGAAGAATGAAAAGAACTTTTCATCATTAATTTTGTTTTGTTTCTTTGCAAACTAATGTCTTTGACAATGACCAAATGAGAAGCAGTTTTGGCATCAGTCCACAAGAACTTTTATTAACTTCCAGTTTCTTTGTTTTTATTTTTCTCACACCAGACAAATTCTTAAGATTTTCAGAGCAGACATCCTTTGCTGTTCAATTAGAATGCAAAAAGTTTTCTCATTTTGTGGTTGGATGCTGACTAAGCAGAGGAAGTCTTGGAGCAACTTGCAATTTCTTGTGGTTGCCATAGCAACCAAATAGCCCATTTCTTAGAATTATCAAATAAAGAAGAAAAAATGAAGGAACATTTTTCAAAAGAAAAAAGAAACCAAAACTTTAATTTTGTTATAAAAGATTTTTCTAATTTCATTTGTTTTAAAATCTTTCTTCATCTTTGCTTTTTCCGTTATTATTCTTCATTAACTCTTCAGAAATCATGGAACTATATATATATACATACATACATACATACATACATACTTATATATATATATATAAATAAATATATATATATGTGTGTGTGTGTGTATGTGTGTGTGAATATGTGTGTGTCTGTGTGTGTTTGTGTGCATGTGTGTGTGATATGCACAAACCATGTATATATATATATGTGTGTGTGTGTGTGTATGTGTGAATGTGTGCATGTCTGTGTGTGTTTGTGTGCATGTGTGTGTGATATGAACAAACCATGTATATATATATGTGTGTGTGTGTGTGTGTGTGAATGTGTGTGTGTGTGCGTGAATGTGTGCATGTCTCTGTGTGTTTGTGTGCATGTGTGTGATATGCACAATCCATGTATATATATATGTGTGTGTGTGTGTGTGAATGTGTGTGTGTGTCTGTGTGTGTTTGTGTGCATGTATATATATATATATATATATATATATATATATATATATATATATATATATATTATATATGGAATTATATATCTTAATTTAACTGTATACATAGCTAGTTAACACCAAATGTTTTTTCTAAATTGTCATTAAAGTGTTTGATAATAAATACTGGTAATATATCAAATTATATATATATATATATATATATATATATATATATATATATATATATATATATATATATATATATATATATATATATATATATACACACACACACACACACACAGAGGGTGTAGTGGGTAAATTGTTACCATTTTATATTTTTAATTTTTCACATGCATGTTGTTTGTTTCTGATTTTGTCACCTACACAGTATAGTAGGGTCAGTTGGGCACCATCTTTGAGAAAAAGAGCACCATGACACAATTCACTCTGCTAGAAAGTTGAAAAAAAGCATGCTGTACTTCTTGGCATTCATGCCAGAAGCTCTGATACAAACATTTCAGCATATCTGGGTGTCAATTTGAGGCCAGTGCAAAGGATTCGGAAAAAGTTAGATTAATCTGATGGTGATTATGAATATGTTTGGAATGATCACTAGTGATGGCGACATTACGCCTCCATTCATCTTCCCATAGGGCCTCAACACTCAGCACTGAGGCCTAAAACAAGTGCCTTGAGGAGGGAGTGCTGCCCTGGGTCAAGAGGGTGGCTACTAGAAGACACTATATCTGGCAACAGGACTCTGCACCATGCCAGACAAGCAAGTGAAGCTAGTCATGGTTGTCAAACAATTTCTGTGACTACATCACACTTTATATCTGGCTCCTTAACTCCCCAAACTGCAATCCCCTTTATTATTATGTGTGGACACAGCTGAGTGAGAGACCAACAAAACCCCATGTAACACAAAAAGATAAACTGAAGGCAAAGATTATGGCAGCATTCATCAACTTAACGGGACTCTTCAGAAGACTTGCAGGATATTCCAAAGTTATCTGGAGGCTGTGGTTGAAGCCAATGGCGATTTTATTGGATAAATTTACTCTTTACTATTTCAAGATATTTCTGTGTAATTTTGATAAATATATCTGTTAAAATGAGATGTAAGTGTTATTTTAATTTTTGTATGATTTAGACAACATTTTATCCACTGCACCATATATATATATATATATATATATATATATATATATATATATATAAGAAATATAGTCTTAAAGTGTGCTATATTTATGGGATAAAGTGCTCAATATCAGAGATAGACCGTGTGTAAATATAAAAGTGAACATAGAAGTCAACACTTAGAGGCGACAGTCTGTTTCATTCTAGATGCAATCATCATGCCTAACAATTGCATCTAGCATGAAACAGACTGTCGCCTCTAAGTGTTGACTTCTTTGTTATATTTATATATATATATATATATATATATAGTCAAACCTAATGAGCCAGACAAACCTACCAAGGTTTCATTTAGGCAGATTGTCAGGGTCAGCTGGCCCTGATGATCTGCCTAACTGAAACCTTGGTAGGTTTGTCTGGCTCATTAGGTTTGACTAGGTTTGCTCTACGTTTGTATCAAGCTCTTTAGTTAGTTGATTACTCGTATTGGGGTTTTTTCTTTGGACCTTGAACCTGTATCTGTGCGATTATTTTCGACAGACTTTCATGTTCCTGGCTCTTTCTTTTTAAAGCCTTTTTTCCCTTCGTGATTGATTTGGCTATTGTTAAATCAAGAATTCAAAGGTTTTTCGACACGAGTATAGTTACTTATATTATATATATATATATATATATATATATATATATATATATATATATATATATATATATATATATATATATATATATATATGTAGAGAGAGAGATAGAGAGAGTACCTCATTGGGACTTCTCAGTCTAACATTCTCCACTGACCTGAAGTAGAACAACTACATTGGTTCTCTGTGTCGTGTCAGAAGGTTTTTCTCGTCTGAGTCAATCCTTCACATCTACAAATCAACCATTCATCCATGCATGGAATACTGTTGCCATATATGGTCAGGTACCCCTACTGATTTGCCTTGGGGTTCTCGACAGAATCCAAACATGGATTTGCAATGTGATTGGCCCTGACTTGGGGTCTTGACTCCAGTCCCTTTCTCACTGATGTAATGTGGCTTCCCTCTGCCTTTTTCTACAAATATTTTCATGGCATCTGCTCTGACAAGCTATTTTCACTGGTGCCCTGACTGCATGAATTTAAGCATGCTACTAGGTTGGCATCTCAGTCCCATCCTTTTACTGTCAAAACAGTTAAATGTATCTGCCTCTTCTACCCCAACAGCTTCTCCTCTTGAACTTCCCAACAGTGGAACTCCCTTCCTCTTATTTGCTTCCTTGATGAATTTAATCTTAAAAAATTTAAATGTAATGTCAATCGACATCTTCTGATGCCTTGATCCTTGTTCTTCTTTTTATCCTTTCTGCCACACCCTCTACACACATTTTTCCTTTATTTACACTTTCTTTAGCATACTAGTGGCACTCCCGCCTTCTTTTGGGGGGAATTGCTTAAAAAATATATATATAGTATTGTGCAAAAGTAAGTGAACCCCTAAGATAATATTTAAAATAATTGTCTCCTTTTTCCAGATAATCAACAAATGTTAATTAAACTATATATTCATTAAGAAAAACCTTTATTAAATCAGTTACAACCACTTTCAAACGACTTGTTAGCAAGCTGAAATTAAATTATTAAATAAAATTAAAAATAGAGATGTGAAAAAGTAAGTGAACGTTTACAATTTACACCCTGTATTTTTATTTTACATAGTTGCCAGTGCAAGAAAATTAAATTAATTATGTACAATGAAAAATTTAAAACTGCCAACTTCATCATCAATGACAATAACTCACCTGCAAGATCTAAATTACAGGTAATGAATATTATTTCTGAATCCACATGTGCCTTAAGGAACTGTGTTCCTGATCAAACCAAATTCAAGAATAATTATATTGGATATACTACTACATGCCTATCAAGAAGACTCACTTTACATCTCTCTGACCATAGCTCAATTAGGTTGCACAGAGACCTACTAAACTCCATCTGCAACATACTCATAGACAATATAAATGGATCAATCTTTCTATCAGCTGGTGTTATTTACCATGGGGAGATAACCCATATTTTTATTATATATATATATATATATATATATATATATATATATATATATATATATATATATATATATATATTCAGATCCCCTTAAAAGTTTGTGACCCTCCACCACCAGATATGGCCATTGTTATTGTGAAAAAAATTAAAATAAGCCGAAACAATGTGATTCCAAATACCAATTTGTAAAGTAGACTTTCTACCTAATGAATACAGACAAAAAATGTAAAATATTTATTTAAAAAATGTGATTTATTTCCTTAAAAATGAAAAACTGATATGTGCAAAAGTATGTGACCTGCACTCTGTATTGTTGAAGTCATGTCAGTAATAAATTCAGCTTAAAGACATTTGGGTGCTTAATTATTCAATTTAAGCTGGCCAATCGAATGAGGTATCCTTATTAAATTTGTTGGGTAACGCAGACTAAAAGAGAGAGGAAACCAGCTAAGCTACTGTAATGCCAAGGTTTAGCCTCACAGATTTAGATTAACAAAAAAAAAAGAGGATATTAGGAAGAACTAAGTGAATTTTTACCAATTTGGGAGAAAATAATAAGATATTAAAATATTTTTTATTCTATCCATTTTAATAATTTCATCCCAAGTAAGGTGTTAAAGCCACTAAAACACAAGGTTTACTGAGAGTGAAAGAAGCTGAGATGACAATAAAAGCCTAGGTTTCAAGGAGACAGATGGCGATCATCATTAAATACTGAACAAACATTTTTGAACCCCTAAAATTGTTAAGTCCACTACTCAACTAGAATAGAAGGGGCTATTGAGGAGATCTTAACCTGATCCATTTCCCAAGACCATCAGAATTGTTTTAGCAAGGATTCTTGACGAGGCCAAGAACTTTTCAACACGCGTCCTTGTAATATAGAAAGAGAAAGAGTGAACCATAGGCTCCAATGTTTTATACAGCAATTTTTTTTTTCTCATATATCAAACTCACATAAGTCTGTGACAAAACATTACACTTTTTTAAATTTTTGTTTTCCTGCCTGAATCATAAATAATTTTCTTTGATTTTCTTTGTTTCATTTTATTCATTTATTTAAGAAAATGATTCTTTTTAATTTCATCTCCTCATAAAACACAATCGGTAATAAGAAGCAAAACAGTAAAGTTTATTAGATGCGACTTGACCAGTTCATTAGGCTTGGTCGATTAACGCACTGGCTATTATTGGCTCTTCTATTATATCCTGTCTGGCCACCAGACTGGACAGCAGATGAGACTGGCTTTTCACTCAGCCATATCTTATAACCTGATTTGCCATTAGTGTTTCTCAACAACGATTGTTTTGTGGATGAATGTAGGCATCTTAGAATAGATAATTCACCTTATTTTCTCTATAAATATGTGCAATTCTCTATTGTTTTATGAATGTCTTCCAGGGGCATGTGTTTATTGGCTGTGAAATCAGTGTTTAGCCATTTTTATAGTCAAACACTTTATTAAAGAAAACAATAAAAGTAACTGTGATAAATAAGTAATCAATACAAGATTGACAGTCAAAATATGGGAATGACTTTTGCTAATACTTTAATACTTATTATTTTGATCAGAAATGATTTTGATGCTAAAGGAATAAAAGATATTTTTAAGGAATGGTGATTTCACTGCTTTAATTAAAACTCTCTAAAAATTCTCTTTTAGAGGAAACATGAAATTTATGAAGTGTTAACGTTTCTCTTCTCAGGATTTTACTTGATGAATTTTATTTGACTTTATCTTTATTCTTGGCTTTCATTTTCTTTAATATTCCATTTCTATTTATGCATTATTTCATTCACTTATAAATATAATTTGTTTTCATCTATATTATTCTGATGATGATGTAAATCAACATTGAATTATTCTGAGGATGATGTAAATCAACATTGAATTCTTCACAAGATGATGTGGATCAACACTGAATGATTCTGAGGATGATTTGAATCATCATTCAGCTTCATTCATGTTTATAAATAAATTATTACTTACATATTTCTCAAAGTTATTCATTTCATATTATTGAGTCCTTTTCAAGTTCTAGAGACTCAACTCATGAGTATGGGGCCTCAGATCTCAACTCACTATGAGTCTGGAGACATATATCTTAACAAGCTAGGAGTATGTGACTTTAGATCTTAATACACTAGGAGCATGGGGTTTCAGACCATGACAAACTAGGACTATGAATCCTTATATATCAACGTACTCAGAGTATGCGATTACAATTCTCCATCTGCAAAGTTTTGCTGCTATGATTTCTGTAGTTAGTAAGAATGGATTTGCAAGCCACATGCCCAGCTTAATCCTTGCCAATGCGTTTCATCATTTGACTTTATCAAGGCAAGTGATGATAAACAAAAACGAAAGGTTGTGTAGTTACATGAAATTAACAAATTAAAAAAAGATGCTCCAGTGTAATCTTTTTTATGGATATTGGGAACTTTCCCTTTTTTTTTTGACTGACAGTGTGCTTTTGTTTTAATACCTTGTCAACCTGGAAAACAAAAACGCAGTCTTTGTCAAAAAAAAAGAAGGAAAATTTACTAATGTCCGAAGAGAGGTTTACACAGAAGTGTCTTTTTTAAAATCTTTGAATTTCATGTAACTACACAACACTTTGCTTTTATTTATCACTACTTGTCTTGTTGAAGTCACATGACTAAACATATTAGCTAGGACTAAGTACTATTTTCCAATTGTCTATCACACACACACACACACACACACACACACACACACACACACACACACACACACACACATATATATATATATATATATATATATATATATATGTATGTATGTATATATATATATATATATATATATGAATAAATATAGTCTTAAAGTGTGCTATATTTATGGGATAAAGTGCTCAATATCAGAGATAGAGCGTGTGTAAATATAAAAGTGAACATAGAAGTCAACACTTAGAGGCGACAGTCTGTTTCATGCTAGATGCAATCGTCAGGCAACTAGTGCTGTTATTTTTCTCGGCTATTTATATATACGGGTCAGTGGTGCATTGTGGGTAGTCTATTTTGACGGTTATTTTTACCGGAAGTTGTTTATTTGTTTATTTATTTATTTGTGTCAAATTACTTTGCTTGTTTTTATTTAATTTTATTTTTATTTTTATCTTATATATTTATTTATTTTTTTTTTTTATAAAAAACATATAAATAGCCGAGAAAAATAACACCACTAGTTGCCTGACTATTGCATCTAGCATGAAACAGACTGTTGCCTCTGAGTGTTGACGTCTATGTTCACTTTTATATATATATATATATATATATATATATATATATATATTCACAATATTTGCCACATGTTATAAAGCCTAAAATTATTAGCCGGACTAAAAATAATACATCAAGCAATGGTATTATTCAAAATAAGGCCATCATATATATAGATATATATGATACTATCAGCTATCTCTGAGAGTTAAAATTAGTTGCTCTGGAGTTTTTATTTTCCAGAAAACATCTTCATTTTCTAATTCTCATAATTCTCAGGATTTATCTGGTGAACAATACCAAGTCTCTTCATTTGAGAAAATTGCGCAGCACCAAATCCTTTATAGGGAATTAGATATTCCTTAGCAGTCTATAGATATTACATAGTTTAGCAGTCTAGCAACATGTTCACTGTTTCTAATGGCATTTCCTGATCCCTTAATACTTTGTTGAGTTTCTGAAAGACATCATTTCTTATTTTTATGCACTTTGACATTTTTCAGTTATCTTTTACTATAATAATAATAAGATATTTGAACCAGTTAAAGTTCTGTACTTGATTTTCTCATCCTCAATATAAAACTCACACTTTGGTTTGTTTTTGCCGATGACATTCATTATTCTGTTTTTTTTTATAATCACTAGTTAGTCTTTTCTTCTTGCCTTCCTCATTGCCAGATAAAAGTACTAAATCATCAAAAAGAGAAGAAAAATTAATTTCTTGATAAACTTTACTTTGTTAATGATGATTTGAAAGTATAACGAGATCACTTGGAAGATTTATTCTCCTATTTACATTTCCCTCATTATGGGTATTATTATATCTATGATATAATAACACCATACTTCACGGACAGAAAGGAAAAGGAATGACAAAACTGCTTTGTTCTCAGAGTGATTTAATACCACAAAGACATACACAAATCTATATATACATATATATACATGTCACATGCAAAAAACAATATATCATATATAACTACACAGCAAAGCAGAATGTAAGGAGAAACAAAAAAAGGATGGGTCTTGCATATAATATGGAGATACTCCTGTGCCTGGAGAAGCCATGTTTAGGACTCCAAATAAAAACAGGCCAGATTCATCTGCTATGTCTCAGGTGAGGACATATTCTACGGATGTGAAAAGGCGAGTTTTGGGTTTTCCCAAATTGAAGAACTGCAAGCTGCATTTTTTTCTATATCTGGAAAAAATACATTCCCAAAGCTTGTAAGCTGCTGGTGGATGCAGATTTAGCCTCTGCCTTGTCTGAGGGGGCTCAGTCTAAAAAAGCAATAGCTTTCTAGTGTCGCTGCTGTAAACAAACTGTAATTGACTGCCTCTTTAGTTACTGTTTACAATGTTGTCACTAAGCAGTCATCATGTGACCCATATGATTTATCTCCACCAAAGGGGAATAATCGCTTTCTCTATTTCTAAAAAAGAAAATTTCAAAAACAGAAACATATCCTGTCTATTTATATTTGGTCCTATGAGAAGAATTTTAAAAAAAATTTATGGGAAATTTAATTTGATTTGATGCAAAACTTTACTCATTTCAAACAGATGCATAAATAATAAAAAAATTCTAAATGTTCATCACATGATTTCGACTCTTACAACCTATTGTATATGTTTATATCTATATATGCTTATATTTATATATTTATGTGCACAGGTTAGTGTGGATACGTTTAATTGATTCATGTAAGATGTTACTCAGACTGACAACAGGTGTTGGATACAAACTGAATCAGACAGGAAAAAATTTGAATTCCCAACATTTTAAACTTGTTTGTGGCAAACAACCTTGAAAAAGTTTTTGAAAAGTTTTCAACACCAAAAAGAAATTCAGTATTTAAATAAAATATTTAAATTCTGGAACATAACTCCAAGATAAACAAACTTGAAAAGGAAAGGTTTATTTCTATAAAGAAATTATTTTATTTCTGTAAAGAAATTATAACAAAATATTGATTTCAGTGAAAGTCAATTGCAATTAAATTTATAAAATCTGTACTTGTGTGTAAACCTAAGCCAATATAAATATTAGATACACACATATCAGTGTCTGTATGTGTTCCTCTTTTCATACATATGTATGTTTGTGTATACGTGTGTTTAGGAGTGTGTATGTGTGTAAAAATAAGAGAGTATAAAGCTGAATGCAAATAAACACAAACATATGCAATTATATGCAAACAAAATCATACGCACACATACGGTCTGTCTGAAATTATCGTGTGGGGTAGAGTTTGTGTGAAGTTATTATACGAATCACATAAACAATAATATCTTGAATTTACTTTAAAAAATTTTTTTTCTAATTTAAAAAAAAAAAATTTAGATGTCAAGACAAAACATTAAATTTCTAACCAGTTTTAGAATGTTTTATTAAAGTTATTGGATTTATTATAAAAACCTGCTTGGGATGAATGGGAGTTAACTTTGTTTTTGTTCTCACACACACACACATACATACACACAAACACACACACACACACACACACACACATTTTCATATATATATATATATATATATATATATATATATGTATCTATCTATCTCTCTCTATATATATATACACTTACATATATATATATATATATATATATATATCAATTATGTGGTGCAGGTTCAATTTATATTACGCGAATCATTCACACGAAAAATTTATATCATTAACTTCATTATCTGCTTTTTGCATGAATGATTCGCGTAATATATATATATATATATGAAGAAATATAGTCTTAAAGTGTGCTATATTTATGGGATAAAGTGCTCAATATCGGAGATAGATCGTATGTAAATATAAAAGTGAACATAGAAGTCAACACTTAGAGGCGACAGTCTGTTTCATGCTAGATGCAATCGTCATATATATATATATATATATGTATAGTCAAAATCCAGGAGGGCAATGACCGACCATGACTAATAGTTTCTTGCTCTTTCATGCAATCATCAGTCAGATGTGGTTGTAGTTCGTAAAATAGGATCCCTTATATTATCAAGTGAGTACAAGATGGTGAGCCAAGCAAACATGCCAGAGGCAGGGTAACCTATCCGGCCAAGATTATAATAGTAAAAATAAAAAATAAAAAATCATTTCACTGCAAAAAATGAATCATAACGTTTTTTCTTTTAATTTTAAATTTAAAAATAAAGTTACGATTCAGTTTTTTATCAAACATTTTAGAATTGACAAGCTCCAGAGAATTTATCTTGAGGAGTGAAATGGCCATAAAAATGGGGTACAACTGATTTTCATTTTTAAGTAATTCATATATTTATGTGTGTGTGTGTGTCTATTTAAACATTAACTTTGATCAATTTGCTGTGAGGTGTATGTGTGTGTATATATATGTGTGTGGGTTTATGTACGTTTATATATCTATCTATATATATATATATATATATATATAGATAATTATTTATTTAAATATTATAACATAAATATGTTATAAAATCACTACAAAAATAGCCATTTTGCTTCAACACCTCCGGTATCTTATCAAGTGATGATGTTGAATGTAGAACCTGCACTCATGTTCAACATCATCACTTGATAAGACACCAGAGGTGTTGAAACAAAATGGCTATTTTTGTAGTGATTTATGTTATAATTTTCGAATAAATTATTATATTTCCTCTACTCTGTATTGAGCACTCTTTTAAGAATAGTAATTGTTGGTTATTGGAATTTATTCTGTATACACCAATCCTATACTTGGCTATACACATATATATATATATATATATATATATATATATATATATATATATATATATATATATTGGCAGCAGCCTTTCAAACATCTTTCATTGAATATGAACAACAAAGAAGATTGAATTAAGTCTTTCCAGCATCCTAACATTTTTCCGTTTTGTAGGAGTTAAGGAATTGTCCAAAATTTTTATTGTTCCATGCATTTTTGGCCACTTCTATAGCCATTTTCAAGAGTGTTTTTTCTGTGGTGTTGTTATTTTTTCCTTGTGTCATGACTGTTATATTGTAACTTATGTTTATGTTGTTTTTTGAAAAAGTAGTGTTTATTCCAAGCTCTTACTGAAATATATTTGAAGCAAACCAGCAAGGGACATGACACCAGCACATTCTGGAAACATCTCATGGAATGACAACTAACAACAGACAAGAGAAAATACTGCATCTCAAAACTGAAATTCAAATATACAAGGAGATTCTCAAAAATAAAATAAGCACAGCAGAAATAACAACTACTGAATGCCATCTTAACCACCTCAATAGTACGTTAAAACTCAACCAACAACAAAACATTACAAAAACACTCTGCAATGGAAAGATTGTACTCCCCAATGGTAAATGTATCTTCCTAAACTTGTCAGATTACAAACTCACTGACAACCAAATAGAATTCTTGAATATCGACCTGAATTGCCACCTCCAACCTAGATATGATCCCGTTCTGAAGAAAACTGAAATACTCTGCCAGTCAACCCAACAGCTAACAACAGAAAAATTAATTAAGATGCACCCAAATCTGAGAAATCGTCTAAAAGCAGAAGGTTTGAAAAACCGTTCTCCACACAGAAAACACAATCATATCCTCATAAACAAATTTAAGTCAGCGGCAAAATAGTTATGCAACAACTCTAATACCAATATCAGACACACTGATAAAACCAAATAATTATGTAGTTCGCAACCAATAAAATTATAACAAAAGATGACAATCTATTCTGAATGACACAACAAAATTCACTAATTTAAGGTAAAATCCCACAGATTCATTAAAAAAGTATGTAAATAAACTTATTGTTATGAAATAGATTACTCTCTGGATTAGACGTTGCCAGGTCAAAAGATGGTATCTCGACTGGCATTTGCTGTGGCGTATAGCTTTTATAGCAGTACTACATTTATATACAATACTACACCTCCCTGAACCAAAATGGGCTTATGCCTTTCATTCATCTTTGACTGCTTCTAATTATTCTTGGGAATCTAAACTATCTTTCTTGGTGTATCTTGATTTCTTCTTATAGAGGAAATAGGGCTGAGTTCATTTATTAAAATTATTATGAGTCTTTTGGAGTAATCCCCTCATATCAAATGGGTCCCTTAGCATTGTTACAACAATCCCTGTGACCGGCTGAAAAGGAACCAGTCAGAAGGTTCCTTACTGAAGCTGCTTTGTCCTGATCTGCCCATCACGTTTGAATCTATCCTCTTTCCAGTGTTGGTTTTTAATGAGTAGTACATACAAAAACAACCTTCGAAAAACACTTCACCAACAGTTCTGTGGAACCTGGAATCATAGCACCTACTCCATGTGAAGAAATATCTTCTCAATTCTCAGAAAAATAGGACAACAACAACAAGAAATCACAAGATCTTAAAGAACTGTTAATAGGATGTTTCTTTTCTGTGACAATTCCACAAAATACCATTTTTTGTGAAGTGTCAGTATTTCACCCGTTTAAATTTCTTTAAAAAGATAACTAATTAGTGCTATAGAAAAAAAAGGATAATTCAGTGATATGAGAAAAAAAAATGAAACTAAACATTTGAGATTCTACTTTTTGATGAGTATAACAGAAGAATGAGAAGAAAGGAGTAAAGAAGGTTTGCAATAATGGTCTTGCAAAAAATGAGTAAAAAAGGTGTATTGATGACATTTTTTTGGAGAAAAATAAGGATGAAATTATAAATCTAAAATCAACATTTAAAAAAACCTCACTGCTAAAATTTACATATGAACTAATGGTTATGAACAAAATCCCATTCCTTGATATTGATATAGAACTAAAATCCAAAGAATTTACCACTTATCCATATAAAAAACCTACCAGTACAAACTCTTGCCTTCTAAACAATGATAGCCAATGCCCGAAAAGATATAAAATAGTAGTAATAACAAACTTCTTAAATAGAGCACACCAAAATTCCTCTTCTTCAAAAATATTTCTCAATCAATTAAAACACATAAAACAAATATTAGTCAACAATACTTTTTCCCAACGACATCTTTGATTGACAAATAAAATTCTTCTCAGAAAAAATTCACAACATCAGTAATAAAAATACCACACAAAAAACATCAACATATTTTACTGTAACCTGATGACCAATAATTTTAAACAGGAAAAATTCACTATAAGAAGAATCACCAATTTCTACTGTAATTTCCAAAAAGTATAGTGTATCAATTTCAATGCTCATCACAAGACTGTGTTTCTTGTCACTAATCAAATACATATATTGGACAAATTACCACCTCTTGAGAAGATGCCTTATGTGTCACTTATCTGATCATAGTGCCATAAAAGCATTTATTAATCCATAATCTACAAGAACCCTTACCAAAGATTCTGGTTAAAAATACAAGAATTCTATATAAATCACATTATCAGAATCATCTTACTGTTTGAGAAGCTCTATATATCAAACAATTCTTTCCTACCATCAAACTTATATTATTTATAGTGGAAATGGAGTGTTGAAAGTTTTTAAAAATAAAAAAATAGAAACATGATCACATGAATTCCAGTCACACATGGCAAGTGAGAGCTTGGAATGAATGCTTCTTTTTCAAAAAAACAATATAAACATAATTTACAACATAGCAGTCACAACATGAGGTAAAAAATAACAAGACCAGAGACAAAATACCCTGGCTACAGAAGTGGCTGAAAGTGCTTGGGACCATAAAAATTATGGACAATTTGTAAATTCCTTAACTCCTACAAAAAGGAAAAATGTTAGCATGCTGGGAAAACTTAATAAAAAATTAATTCAATCTTCCTTGTCAGCCTTTTTCAATGAAAGATATATATATATATATATATATATAGTTAGTTAGTTAAACCTAGTGAGCCAGACAAACCTACCAAAAGGTAAAAAAAGAATGGAATTATTCCGTTCTGGTTTTACCTTTTTAGCCGGCCTTCCCTGACAATCCGCTTAGGTGAAACCTTGGTAGGTTTGTCTGGTTCTCTAGGTTTAACTAGGTCTGCTCTACTTACTGTATTGAGCACTTTATTTAGTTATTTTGTGTACTTGTATCGGGTTTTTTTTTCTTTGGGCTTTGGACTTGCATGCTAGACGATTATTTTCGGCTAACGTTCATGTTCTTGGTTCTTTCTTTTTTTATACCTTTTTTCTCCCTTTGGTATTGATTTGATTATTTGCAGATCAAGACACCGAAGGTTTTCTGAACGAGTATAATTTCTTATATTTATAAGATTACTACTACTACTATTAATATATATATATATATATATATATATATATATATATATATTTATTTACTCGCAGATTTATAAGTTCAATTAGACCCCATTGCCATTTTACATAATTATCTGATAATTATTTTAATAATTATTTTCTTTTGTTCTGATTTCAGGGATGAATATACATCTTCTATTTCCATCGTTGCAAATGGCGAGATGTCTATTGGATGACAAACACATTGAGTTTTGTTTACAGATCTGCTTGATAAACATAGCGCTTTGTGCAAAAATCCTTGCAAATTTCCAAAAGGAAAAAAAAATAATGTAAAAATTCACCCTAACTACAAATCACCCTCACATGAGAATGTTTAATCAAGTGTATCAAAGACAGTAGAGGTTAAATACACAAATCGATCATCCAGAAAGATTGGCTTTTGAAGTTTGACTTTGCTTTTCTCTATTATCACCCACATCAATGATTCTCTAAATGCTTGATATACTTTATACATATATATATATATATATATATATATATATATATATATATACAGAGAGAGAGAGAAAGAAAGACAAAATGAGAGAGAGAGATTAAAATCAATTCTATATATGTTTATAATCCACTATATTGAGCACTCTTTTTTATAAGGCAGATTTTAAACTATATATATGTGTATGTGTTTGTATGTATATACATATATATATATATATATATATATATAGATAGATAGATTTATATATACATATATATACACATATATATATATGCCTACACTATATATCTACTAATTATTTATCCATTATATTGAGCACTCTTCTCCATAAATAGAGCAAATTTTAAACTATATATATATATATATATATATTTTTGAATTAGACATAGTCCGACAATTTATTTAAAGACATTTATATTATGTTTAACGTTCTTTTTATAGATACAAGTATTTAAGCAAATGCTCTGTTTTATAATAAACAGTATTAAATAACATTTACCGGCCTGAATGTCCGAGAAATTTTCATATTATTTTAATTTTTCTATTATAAAACAGAGCATTTGCTTAAATACTTGTATCTATAAAAAGAACGTTAAACATAATATAAATGTCTTTAAATAAATGGTCGGACAATGTCCAATTCAAAAATATATGACATCATTTGTTTACATTTGATACGCTAGAGCAGATATGAATAGAAGAGATTCATGGAAGATTTAAGTTTAAAGATAGTAAAATCGACCTTGCTAACCAGACGCTGCTCTGTGGCCGAAAGGTTAAGGCACATCACGCGAAATGATGGTTCCGTATAGGATACAGGTTCGATTCCTGTCGGAGAGCGAAAATTTTCTATGAAAATTTCGCGGACATTCAGGCTGGTAAATGTTATTTAATACTGTTTATTATAAACAGAGCATTTGCTTAAATACTTGTATCTATAAAAAGAACGTTAAACATAATATAAATGTCTTTAATATATATATATATATATATATATATATATATATATATATATATATATATATAGACTCCCTTTCCTTCCCTCTAAACTCTAAAACTTGATCCTAACCAGGAAGCACTCTACCCCAACTCCAAATTTGTTTGGCAAGTTTTAAGTTGTGTTTTCAGCACCTGCTTCTATGTATGTGTCTGTATGAGTTTGTGTTTCTTTCCATTATGTGTGTACTTGTTAGTTTATATATATATATATATATATATATATATATATATATATATATGTGTGTGTGTGTGTGTGTGTGTAAATATGCGTGTGAGTGTGAGTGTATATATGTGTGTATAATCATGAAATATATATGAAGCTATATGTAAATGTTAGCACTGAGAAAAGCAGAGTATGATAAAGTAAAAACATTTGCTAGATAAGAACAATTCCTAAGCGTCTCCACTAAACTCTTCTTCCATAAATAAAGATATGTTTGTATGATTAAACAATCAAATCATTTTTTGCCTTCTTATCTGCAACAACTTCCTCACCCCTTATTTTGCTCTGTTTATTTTTCCCCAAAACAAAATATTTTCTTTGTTGTTCCGATTCTTGCTGATTATCAGCCAATTGTTGGAATAAATTTCCTTAGAATACACGTGTCTTCTATAAAGTGTGCTTTACAGACTAATGCACCATTTTAGAAAATGCCATTCTCCAACAATGCACATCATCTCTTACAAGTGAATGCACTAATGATCTCCCTTTAATTTATGCAACTGTTTCAGATGACTTCAGTGACTAACCATTTTAGATTTGATCTGTATTATTTCCTTCCAGATATCGTTCTTTCACTTTATACTATCAGATGATCTTCTTCAAAACTGACAAGCAATAAGTCTTCATTTCAAGTCAATGGCTGAAGCTTATATTCAACAAAAAGTAATATTTTTACAGGATAAATTTTATTTTTATCAGCTTGTACAATTTTTTGTTTTTTATTTTGGGAGAAGTCTGCAAAAGCTTTGTAGATTTTGAGGGTAACTTCTATGACTCAATAACAGTAGTTAATTTATGTCTAGATTTTGTGGTTTTCCAATGAACAGATTTCAGTTTTTCAGTCCTTCTGAAAATAAGTTGATGATGATTCAAGTGTTATCTTCAATACCTTATCTACTATGATGATAAGTATTTTCAACCAGATTTGTCAATTGCTTCTCTGATCAGGTTATGGAAACCAATGGTTGCACATCTGTCAGCCATATTATCTCTTAATCAATTACTTCAAGACATATATAACAGCTATAATATTGCTGACAGATGTGCAACCATTCGTTTCCATAACCTGATCAGAGAAGACAACTTACATATTTTACTGCCAGTGATCAAATCTGTAATATTCTGTAAATTGGTTTACTGTGTTGTGACAAACAATTTTTCATCTAAGAATCCATCTTACACATTTATGAATCTACCATTCATCTGTGCATTGAATATTACTGCCATATCTAGTATGGTGCTCTGGCTATATATTTAGAGATTCTCAACAAGATCCAAAGAAGGGTCTGTAATGTTATTGGTCCTGATCTAGCATCTCAAGTTCAGTCACATTCCTACTGCCATAACAGCTTTCCTCTGTCATTTCTGCAAATATTTTCATGACATTTGGTCCTTTGATCTCTCCTCGTTGATAATCTCAACTGCATGAATTTGTACTACTAAATTGGCTACTAGGTCTCACCATTTTTACTATTGAAATAAGTTTCTTTTCTCACATTTCTCACTGGTGGAAAGACCTTCTCATTTTTTCCTTCCCTACCACCTACAATCTTCAAAAGGTTACATGCAACATCAATTGCCATCTTCTGTCTTCCTGAAACCTGTTCTTTTATTGTCCTTTCTTCTCACTAAAGTCTTCTCATTCTCTTTCACTCCCAGTAAGCCCTTGCATCTTAGTGGCATTATTGCCATCTTCTGTCTTCCTGAAACCTATTCATTTATTGTCCTTTCTCCTCATAAAATCTTCTCATTCTCTTTCACTCCCAGTAATAACTTGCTATTTTCTGAAATACAATTCCTTTGTCTCCATTTAAATCCAATGATATCAGATGAAACTGCTATTTAAAGATAAATATTAACTTAAAATATTTTTGTCAGGTCAATCTACAAGTGTTACTTGTATCATGCAACCCAACACTAACCATGCTCAGGTCATTAGCAACTAAACTATTTCCTCACCAGGTTTTCTAGGTGAGGTGAGTGTGTAGTCTTCCACTAGGATTAAAAGAAAGACCTGTTAAAGACTAGCAAAACCTTCTTCTCCAAAACTACACATCAGTCAGATGTCAGAAGGTTTCCAAGACTGGAAGGAGGAGGAGGAGGATTCCCACCACATGATGGAATCAAAGGCTATATATCTATGATCAAGGCAAGCCTTCATGTTGGACAACACCAGCTGTGGTTTAACCCAGAAAAGTCTACTTGTCTAAGACATGCTAAACATGATTAATACCTTCCCAGCTTTCAGTCCATATATTTAGAGGTATCTGTTCCGCAGCTCAGCTGTGCAACAATCCTGCAACCAGATTTGATTTTATGGTTTATCAATCTTTTGCAGGTTATTTAAAGCCAGATAATAATCTTAAATTTTAAGAATTTTTTTAACATAGTAATGATTTACTGATATAAGCCCTAGTAATTAATCCTTAGCTGGTGGAGAAAAGGTAGATTCATACCTTTCCCAAGGGTGTTTGTGCATAAGTGAATATAACAAAGCCTATTGGAATTAGAACTTGACTCTCTTATTTCTAATTTCCATTCCACCACCTGCACATCCAAGCTTACAGTATCTGATATTCTGAAGTGGTCACTCATCTATAATACTGACCAGGCTTGACATTGTTTAACATCATAACATGTTCATTCAAAAACCAGTGTTTCCACATGATATATCCATAAAAAGCTCTGGTCATAAGACTGATGACGACAATTGTTAACTTAGAAAAGAACATTTTTTTAAAATTTTTTCTAATTCTTTTTGGTCTTAAATTCTACCCTGTCATTATTTTATCAATCAAATATGTATTCAGACTTTGGTTAATTTTATCAACATGTTTCGACAAATATATTCTTCCAAACCTGATTTTTATCTAACTCTTTTTTTTTTTGCCTTATCAAAATCTTCATTCTTGTGTCTGTGTTTCAAAATGTTGAAAAAAACTAATTAGACACAAACTGAAAGAAATCTGCTGCTAATACTAAACGCCCGTTCTTCTGGTAATTTATTATGCAAAAGACTTTGATGAAGTCAAAATAAAGTACCAAAATGGTAGTAGAATATGTTCAGGCAAATGAAGCAAAAGAACAGATTATTTTTTAATAGATTTGTAGCTTATACAACCCAGCCAAACTTTTTACAAATCAGGTTTCTTGTCATTTAGCATCGACATTTTTTTCTGAATCTATATTATTAAATAAAAGAGACGAGGCTTTATAAGACATAACATTCTTGCACAAAACCAGTTCCAAAGTACAAAAAAAAAAAAAATATCAAAGATCTTTGCAAAGACAAAGCCTTAAGTGTTGTGAAGCAAAGTGGTCAGGAAATAAAACAACAGTTGGACAGTGCTCTGTGATTTTGGAATTGGCCAAAAGAGTATTATGAACTTACTGACCATAGTTCAGAAAGACATTTCACTGGTTAAGCAGCTCAGATGTGAGACCAATTCCTCTGGGCATAGCTTAACTCCAGACAATACAACCAGATTAGAGATGACCAAAATAGGACCTAAGTAGGAGGTAATTTTGAGAGACAAAGGCTTCCTTGCAATCATTTATAACTTATAAGTGCTTCTGTTTGAATTTATCTATGTATTGTTATGTGTTATTAATGTATATTAATGTGTCAACATAGATAAAACAGAGATAAAGCTAATATATATATATATATATATATATGTATATATATATATATATATATATATGTATATGTATATGTGTGTGTGTGTGTATGTGTATGTGCAACCTTTCTTTTATACACATTTCATTGAATGTTACAGATAAGGAAAAGTTTTTCCAATGTTTTTAGTTTTCTGTTTTCGGGTAAGGGATTGTAGAAACTGTGTGTAATAATTATTGTCATGTGCATTTTCTGCCAATTCATTATTCATCTTCAAGGAGTTCATTTTTAATGTTTTCCTGCTTGCAGTCTTAGTTGTATTGTGTGGAAGCAGTGTAAATTGCAAGCTGTGCTAAAATAAATTATGTTATAATTCCATGATTGAGTATCCTTTTAAAAATTTCTAGCACTGCTTAGAACCCCCACCGATATCCTCATCTTTGTTATGGCAACAACAAATATGATATTAGTCCCATAGCAAATAATGCAACTAATATTTATATATATATATATTTATATATATATGTATATATATATATATATACATATATATATATATATATATATATATATATATATATATATATATATATATATATATATATATATAAAAGGGGACAATCTGTTTCATGCATAAATTCAATCTTCAGGCCAATTTTAAGAGATAAGGAGTAGATATACACTGTGCAGGATTGCTTTTAAGCTTGAAACAGACATATTTGTTTTAATTGAGCTCACCCAAGCAAGGCAGTAAAGCCACTGAGACATAAGGGATGTGGAAGAATTAGAAACAGGAATATTGCTAAATTAGTGGGAACAGAGGAAGAGTAATCAGGAAGACAGCAGATAGTGATTGACATTGCATTTACATTTTTGAAGATTAAAGTTGTCTGGAAAGCATAGAGCAGGAAGAGAGTTCCACAAGCAAGAAGTGTAAGAAAAGAAACTGTTAGCATGGAATTTACAGATATATCTGCGCAATGTAACTTAGTGAGACCCCCATCACCAGAAGAGCCAAAGTAGCATAGCGAAGAGCTCATCTGAACAATTACTATAAAAGTATTTATAGAAATAGCAAAGGGAGAAAAGTAACTGAAGCTGAACTGCTGGATCAGGGCCAATAATACTGCTGATTCATCTTTGAATTTTATCAAAGAGATCTAGATAGCACTGAATTATATGTAGCAGCAATATTCTTAGCATGGATGAATAACAGATATAAAATATAGACTCTTGAGAGAGAAACTGTCTAGCATGACACAGTGAACCAAACATTCTGGCAGTTGACCTAGCAGTGGATTCAATATTGTCTTATAGATTGTTAGCCCAAGAAGGCACAGTGAGTCACTCTCCTGGAGGTCAGGATCTGTCCTTCATATTAAGCAGATTAACCCCTAAATATAGCATGCCTTAAAATTATATATGTATCATATATATATATATATATATATATATATATATATATATATATATATATATATATATATATATATATATATATTATACATATACATACATACATATATATATAGGGGATAGATAAATAAAAGTTTCACTGCCATAGACTTGCATGTCATTGGTAGGATTAATTGTTCTAGTTTTTAATATCAAGCACTTTATTTCCAAAATCTGCTTGCCTAAAACACATTATACTGCACTACTGGTTAGTAGGTTTTATAACAAGTAAACAATCTGTCTATCTAGCTCAACCTGTTCATATCTATCTAGCGTTTTGTTTCTTCTTTTTTTTGCAGTTCACCCTTTACAAGGCCTGGTGGGGGGCACTCGAGGTAGAAGGTTACGTTTGGATGCCATTTGTGTGTATAGGAATGGAAGATGATGGTTAACCCTAACCTTGAATAAGTTAAGATTGTAGTGATAAGGGAAACACCCAGTTGGGAGTCAGTTCTGCAGGGCAGTGGTCCATGGGAAGAGGCGGCTCAACAGGAACTTCCATCTCACTGGTGGAATATGGAGGGAATGTGGGTGGTTTGCTACTATGTGTTCTTGCTGTGAAGGTTTGCCTCGGTGGAACCAGGGATTGTAGTTCATCCAAGCTCTTTCTGTTGAAGTAGCAATAGAGCAGCAAGATGCTTGTCACATCCCACCTGTAGGAGGGAGGTTGAAGGGTGGAGAATAATTTGTGGGCCACAAGGGCTCGGAGCTGCTTTTGAACTCTATCAAGGCTGGAGAGTGAGGTCTGGGCAGCTCCCACTCAAATATGACAACAGTTCTTGATCTTTAGCCTGATCTGGCTCTTGTAAAGTTAGAGGATAGTGGGAAAAAAAAAAAATATATATATATATATATATATATATATATATATATATATATATGTATACACACACAGTGTGCAATGGATAAATTATCATCTAAATTATGCAAAAATTAAAATGACACTGACATCTCATTTTAACAGATATAGTTACCAAAATTACATAAAAATATCTTGAAATACCAAGAAAACTTAATTAAATTATATATTCATTAAGAAAAACTTATTTATATACATATTTGCACACACACGCACACATACACAGACACACACATGCACACACACACATGCACACACACACACACATTTATATATATATATATATACATATATATATATATATATATATACATATATATAAGCTACAGTTCAAAATTTTGAAGCCACACCCAGAATTAGCATGGGATGACAGAAGAGTGAAAAAGAATGAAAAATGAGCTCTTAGAGTCATTGATAAAAGAATGGAATCAATTATCAAACTTATACTTTGCAAAACTTTTGCAAATGAATGCCAAAAATTTGTGTTGTAATAATCAAGGTTAAAGGAGAGAGAAAAAATGTAATTATAAAAATCAGGACGAGAGAAAATTTAATCATTAAATGTTTTTTTGTTTCTGTCATAATAAAATTTCTAATCAAAAATCACATCTCACTTTTTTTTTTAAACATTTATAATAATTTTCTCTTATTTAAAGTACAATGGGGCCAATTTGAAAAATTACTAAGGGTGGTCTTAAATGTTTGAACTGTAATGCATATATATATATATATATATATATATATATATATATATATATATATGTATGTAATTTTCATAAATATTAGTCCCCTTGAACTTTTCCACATTTTATAGTATTACAAACTGGAATTCAAATTGACATAAATATTTTTTTACCATTTGGTCAACACAAAATGCAGAGTTTTGAAGTTGCAAAATATTTTCCTGTGACTGAAACAATAGTTAAGACAAAAAAGCATCCCTTTGATCCAGAATTACCACCCACCACAACCGAGTCAATACTTTCTAGAAACCACATTTTGCTGTAATTACAGGTGGAAGGCTTTTGTGGTAAGTCACTACCAATTTTGCACATTTAAAAACTAAATTGTTTTGTCTATTTTTCTTTGCAAAAGTTTAGTCAGATTGAATAGAGACAGTCTGTGGACTGCAAATTTCAAGAGTCGCAATAAATTCTCAGTTGGATTTAGGTTTGAGCTTTGACTGGGCCATTCCAACACATTAATATGCTTTGATGTAAAGCATTTCATTGTAGCTCTAGTTGTATGCTAAGGGTCATTGTCATGCAAGAATATGAGCCTCCAACCCAGTCTCAAGTTTTATATAGTCAGTGTAGTGCATTAATAAAGATAGTATCAGCAGCAGCTCTGAGAGTATAAAAACAAGCAAATCTTTAAGTAACTCTCTTTGCCTGTTTTTCCTCCTTTTGAAGTGTGTGCCATCACCTTTTCATATTGAAGCAAAAAATGCTGTTGACACTTGACACACAAACCCATCTACACAATCAAGTTGCACTTAAAGACATTCTTTAATAATTTTTGTTGTGTATTCCATTTTATTCTTAGGAAAAGAAACCATTAAACTTTCCTTTTGTTATTTTGTTTAATAAATGTCATTTTGTTATTGCAAATCAATCGATCTCTGTTATTTTGAGCATGTATCTTTAGCATTAATTTATGCAATAAAAAGACCTTATAAATTAATTATAGAAGTAGCCAACACACTAAAACTCTAACAGATTTTCTTAGAGGATTATCCTGTATTTGCCTCTCCATCTGCCCATCAACTCTGAACAGCTTCCTTGTCTCTTTTGAAGAAAAGCATCCTGACAGTATAAGGCTGTCACCGCCATGTTTCACAGTGAGGATGGTGTACTCAGGGTGATGTACAGTGTAAGGTTTCTGTCACATGTAGCATTTTGCATTTAAGGTACAAAAATTCAATTTTGGCCTCTCATCTTACATATTTGCTGTGTCTCTTTATGACTTTCTTTCAACAATGTCTAACTTTTGTGCATTTGTCCATAAAAGTATGTCTATTGGAGTGCGCAACTAATAGTTATCTTGTGAATAGATTCTCCCATCTGAACTGTGGATCTTGAACATTATGATTATAATGTGGGTTAAACCATAACACATTCACTGTCTCTGTTTATTTTCTAATGTTTTTATATATTTAATTTTATTATTATCAAATATTTTCTTTATTTACATTATTCAGACTATTGTCCTCATCTTTGTCGCCATATTTATTACAACGTTTTGGCCGTTGTATGCTCCGGCCTTCTTCAGGTGGTTGGAATGTCGAACTGAACCCTTTATTTCACTCACTTGGGTAGACTGTTCTAGTTCCACGTGCCATGTTTAATGGATGCCAGTTATCTCCTGTTAATTTTCCCGCTGAAAGTTCTCCACTGCCTTAACCGGGTATTGAACTCAGACTCTTTGGGTCCTGTCACTGGATCTAACCAACGCCTTTATCCACTGCGCCATGTTGTCCTGAAGCATGCCGGAGCATACAACGGCCGAAATGTTGTAATAAATATGGCGACAAAGATTAGGACAATAGTCTGAATAATGTAAATAATGTACATAATACCTCATCTCAGAAATATAGATAGATACTGAAAGGCCGAAACGTTGTAATAAATATGGTGACAAAGATTAGGACAATAGTCTGAATAATGTAAATAATGTACATAATACCTCATCTCAGAAATATAGACACATATTTTCTTATTGCTGGAGTTAGTAGATAACCTAAATTAGATGGATTTATGCAAATTATTTAAAATAGTATGTGAGTGATTGGATTAATTTGTTAATGTATCTATGGTTATATAGATCTTTGGTATACCATTTGTAATAACCAGTACACAAGTCCAAGATCACATTGTGAAAGTTGTCAGTTTCGGGGGATGACCACATTTTAGTAGGTTTGTATTTTTGGATGAGGGATTTAATAGTACTCCAAGAAATGTTCAAAATATAGTCTATTTTTTTTATAGCCTTATACGTCTCGTCATGTTTATCTGTGGCCCTCTCTGATGAACTTTTTGGTTCTCATGATTCTGTTCGTTCAGTAATGATCTCTAAGAATGTGTGAAGTTTTCAAAGAACAGGTGAATTTAAGTGGAAAGTGTAGAATCAATGATTGTGACTCTTTCCTTTACTAAAAAGAAATTGTCATAATCAGGTGAAATTTATTTACTAATTATGTGACTTCTGAAAGAAGTTGATTGAATTGGATTTTATTTACGGATTTTCCAATAAAGTGGGTTGAATACATATGCATATAAAACTTTTCAGATTTTTATTTATAAATAATTTTTACAACCATGTAATATTTCCACACACAGTTCTAAATAATGCACTATTTGGGGTTTTGGTCCATTACATAAAACCTAAATAAATAAAAAAAAAACTTAACTATTTACACTATTTACACTGTTCAAACTGTTGTCCTCATCTTTATTGTCATATTCACAATGTTTTGGAAATTGTACACTCTGGCCTATGAAGATGGGGACAACAGTTTCAACAATATAAACAGTGTAAATAATTACAATACTTCAATCTCAGAATATAGATAGATAAAATAAATTTAAATTTGTGGTTGTAATTTGAGAAAAGTTGGAAAAATTTGAGTTGATGTGAATACTTACGCAAGATACTGTGTATCTAATGCAGAAGTGCCAAGAAGCAACACTTTAATCCGAGTGACAAGTGCCAATTCATTTGTAAATTATCCTGTTATTTTTTATGGGTACTATGTTAATAATAATAATAATAATAATAATAATAATAATAATAAATGACTTGCATTTTCTTGAATTTATGAGAGAGGTCTGAGCTATG
This sequence comes from Acanthosepion esculentum, assembly GCA_964036315.1. Taxonomy (NCBI): domain Eukaryota; kingdom Metazoa; phylum Mollusca; class Cephalopoda; order Sepiida; family Sepiidae; genus Acanthosepion; species Acanthosepion esculentum. The sequence goes on from OZ038505.1 coordinate 80,958,363, forward strand.
TCAAATGTAATGTCCTCATTTTTTGTTGTGCCTTTCTCATGACAGAAATGTCCAGTTTGGCCAGCCTTAAATTGGAAATATTCCCTCAACAAATCATCATCCGGTGCATCTCTAAATTATTCCATCTGCCTGCAATTCCCTAATGTTCTGCCAACAGAAAGCATTCACAAAGAACAAAACATAAAAGTTGATTAAAATGTCAAATTTCATAATAAGGTGAATTACTCTAATTTCAAATTCAATTTAAAATCTTCACCTCTCCCCCATTCTTGGAATCGAATAGAATTTTTATGCTGATAATTGTTATTACAATCTGATAATTTCAATTTAACAAAAATTCGATAATAAAATAAATAAATTGAAAACAATGTGTCGTTAAATATCGAGTTGTTTTTTTTCATGAGAAACGTGACCTTTTGCCAAATTTATAATCAATACGAAATGAGAAAATTTACGGACATTTTCAGGAATTTATTATTACAACATTTCATTCATTTACTTGAAGTTTTCACAAATATCATTAGATAATATTAGTTTAAGTAAGTTAAGCAACAGTCTACTCAATCAGTGTTGTATGAGTGACTATTTCAATATAGTATCCTGACATTGATGAAAATATAATCAAAGGTATGACAAAAGAATTTGTAATTACTTGAGAAGAAGCTCTGAAAGGTCAGTGTGGTTAATTTGAACGTTGCCATTCCGAAAAGAAATGTTTGCTTGAAACTTCCTAAACAAGAAAAGGCATTCCCAAATGTTTTTAATCTTTATTTGATTGGCTTCTAAAATTTATGCAACCATTCTTAACCAGTTTAAAATTAAAAAAAAAATATTCAGGTAATTGTAAAAACCTCAACAAAAAAGATTAAATGATAACAATTTTATGTTTTATGTTGTTTTTTTTTTCTAACAAAACTTTTACAAGAATCTAAACTTGTATTCTTTCACATATAAATGAAGGAATAAAAGTAACAATTTCTCTCTGAATTTCAGGCATTGACCATTCATCGTGATTTACATTTGAACTAATGTTCACATTTTTGTTGTTGTCATCACAACCTTTCTGCTGTTGGGCTCTCCAGCCATCATCAGATGTCTATTTGTCCAGGTAAGCTTCCGAAAATTTCAGATTGAACAATTTATTTAATCTTTATTTAATAATTTAATTTAATGACTGTTTTTCTTATTGTTGTTGTTGTTGTTGTTGCTGCTGCGATTGTTTTATTTGATACTGTTATGTTTTTTTGCAATCCATCCAAATCAATGGTCACTTTCTTTATGCTTATCTTTCAACAATGTTTGATCTGCGATTGAGTATCAATTCTGCCTTTTGACTTCAATTTTCACAAAACCTAAAATTTGTTTCTTTACAGAACGGGGGGGGGGGGTAATAACTTTTACTCCTGAATTTCTTATCTAAGTTTCCTTTTCCTTTCTTTCTATTTTTTCTCATTTTTCTTTTGTCATTTTTTTGTCTTTTTATCTTTCTTTGTTTTTTCTGTCTTTCATCTTTTCTTTCATTTGTTTCACTCTTTTTTCATCTTTCTTTTTTTCCTTTCCCTCTCTCTAATTTTTCCAATCTTTCTTTTTATTATTTTCATCTTTCTTTTCTCTTTCTTTCAATTTTTTCTACCTTTCTTTTCTTTCCTTTCTTTTAAATTTCCTTTGATCTTCCTTTTTGTCTTTCTTATTTCAACTTATTTCTTCCATTTATTATTTTATACTACTACTACTACTACTACTAATAATAATAATAATAATAATAATACTACTAATATACTAATTTTCTCAATTGTTTGTTTTTTCCTTAAAAATTAAAGATTATTATGCTCCTGTGGAAAGTCCTTTTGGCCTAAAGGCACAACCTTTGAAGAACATTTCATCCCAAGATAGGCAATAATGCCACTAGGATGCAGGCGGAGGTGTGGATTACATAGTGTGAAAGAAAATGAGAAGATTTTAGTGAGGAGAATTGAGGAAAAAGTTTCAGGAAGACAAAAGAGAGTGATTAACATTGTCTTTAAATTTTTGAAGTTTGTAGGTCCCAAGGAAGCAAAAAATTGGAGGATAGTTTCATAGGTGAGAACAGACATTTGCATCTCGTTAGTTCACCTGTAAAATGGTGAGACCTAGTAGCCAATCTAGTAGCACACTTAAATTCATGCAGTCAAGGCACTAAGGATAAAAGCTCATTAGAACAATTGCTATGAAAATATTTGTAGAAAAGGCAGAGGGAAGCCATGTCATGTCAGTGTGAAAGTGACTGGAGTCGAAATACCTGGATAGCTAGCAACAGGTGAGAATTAAATTTATCTTCTCTATGCTATATTGTTTGTTTACACCAAGTAGATATAATCTTCAGTTATTTAAATTTCTTAAATACTGCATTGTCATGATTCATTTTGTTTTTTTCTTGCACCTTATTTTTCTTTTCTTGCTTTTTATCACTAGCATAATATTAAGAAGTAAACCCCAAAACAAATAAACATCCGATAAAAAGAAACAATAATTGTTTTTGAAATAAACTTTTAATGATGAATGAGGAAAGTTCACATGTCGGAGTAGCCATTGATAATATGTGAATCAGAGATCTCCATGGCCAGCCAGGAGGTTATCCCTCAGGCCAGCCCTGCACATGTCTTTTCTTGAAGATGGAGTTGCTTTTATTTGAAGAGTATTATGTATACAAATATCATTATTAAAATGGCACAAAATAATTAGCAATAAAAAAATAAAAAACTTATGCCAAGTTCATTTCCGTGTCCGACATGTACCATGTAACCCATTACTACCTGCCATCTGGTGAGGTTATCAGTGACTAAATCACTTCCCCCAGCAATGGAGAGGGTGCATAGACTTTCAGCAGGATTAAAATAAGACGCTCCAAATGGTAGATGAACCATCTTGCAAGTTCAATGTCCATTTAGCACAGCAAGGGAAGAGTTGATGAGATGGCATTTTTTGTTGGCAGAGGGTCACTTCCTTGATTAAAGTCAGCTGCTAGGGCATATAGTTTTTCCCTGGTGGAATCAACTGCGATGTGTCTGTGACCAAGGCAAGCATCCAGGTTTGGAGGATGTCTGCTGCGGGATTTTGAACCCCTAGAGAACCCCAAGTCTACTTGCCCAGAGCATGCTCTATTCATGAATGCCTCTCCAGCTTTTGACCCACACACGTGGAGGGAAATGGTCAGGTGGGCATCACCCTTGTCACGGGGTAGTGGTGGTGATGATGATGGTGGAGGCAGTGGTGGTGATGCTGATGGTCGTAGAGGTGGTGGTGGCACTGATGATGATGGTAGTAATGATGATGATGGCAGTGGCGGTGGTGGTAGTGGCAGTCGTGGTGGTGGCAACAATTATGGTGGTGGTGGTGGCGGTGACGATGATGGTGGTGTGATGGTGATAATGATGATGATAATGGTCATGATGATGATTTACTACACTCATTACTTTTCATCATTAGGTTTTTTTAAAATGTTAATTATAATATTGATATTTTGGGAGTATGAGAATTTTCAGAACGGAAATTGGGCCAAGTTTATTTTCTGGCTAAGTTTGTTGTATCGACTTCCTGCAAATGTCCTTGAGGAAAGCTTGAATCAATTCTTTTCTACTCCCAACCTATTATGGGTTAATGAGAAGGCTGACTGGGTTCTGTAGATGTAGATAGCCACCAACCTAAGAGAAGGAAAACTCAGAATTAAAACCAATAGTGTGTACTTATAGCTATTACAAAGTGGTGACCCTTTAAGTATCAGCCTTTATCTGTTCATGATGGAGGTGTTTCCATCATGGCAATTGCTGAGAAATCTATATATAAAAGGGTGTAATGACATACTGTGTGTCAACTATAATAGATCATCTCCAGGGAATATTAATAGGCAAGTTGCATTTGTCTGCTGTTATAAGTACAGTTGTCATTCCTTTTAAAAAGGTTTCTCTTTGATGGAATAGAGATCTGTCACATTTTTTCAGTGCCACCAGTAATCAAGTAAAGACATTTGTACCAAATGTTTGTTACTGAGTTATTGATGCTGGTCTCTTCACATATATTGTACTTTGATTTCAGTACAACTTTGATCAAAATTACCTATGAATTAATCAATCATAACATAATTGACTGATCAGAAAATGACACCCTGACATCATTCAAGAATCTTACTATTACTTTACAAACACATTTTATTACTTAGACATTATATTTTGCGGATACCCATTTTTGAGTGATTGTTCATTTGTTTTATAAAATAGTCTATTTGTTTACTTATTTATTTGTCGGCCATGATGCATGTCAGTGACCAAACTGAATAGTTCAGACAGGCATAAAACAAGTTACTTTCCCTTACCCAAGTTCAAGCAGGTTCAAATCCTGCCAGAGAGCACATATATTTCTTTTTAAGATTTCTTGAATCTTCAGGCTGATAAATGAAAATAAATAAATATGACGTTAAATAAAATAAACAGAGCCACTACTTAAATATGTGTTTCCACTAAAAATAAAATAATGAAATCTGTTAGATGAATAAATAAAAATCAATCACTTCTTTAGAAAATACACACACACAGATTCAGTCAGTCAGTTCTGTGCCATGTGTGATATACATGAGGCAGATTTTTTCCTGCGGTAGGTTGACATTTCTTTCTTTGGTAGACCAGTTACTACCTGGTCTGTCCTGTTACATTTACCCATAGCTGGGGGTAGATGAAGAGGATTCATACCTTTCCTAAGGGTATTAGCATGTAAGTAAATGTAATGGATTTGATTGGAATTCGAACTCGGCTCTCTGATTCCTCAATCCAAACCACTGTCCATTACTCCACTGTGACACCCACACACGCAGAATGATCATAAAATGACAACATGGCATCATTCAAAAATCTCCCTATTATTTTACACACACACACACACACACACACACACACACACACACACATACATACACACATACACATATATATACACACATATACACATATACACATACACATTAATTAATTCAATGACCACAAATGTCTTATGCTATCCTTTTAGGCTATGAAGACATCCATTGTTGAGCAGGTAAATTAAAATTTACATCTCACTATTCTTATTTTTTTCTCTTCCTTTTACTTATTACTTATTTTATTTTACTACTTATTTACTTTATTCTGTTATTACTACTACTGCTACTGCTACTGCTGCTACTACTACTACTACTACTGCTACTGCTACTGCTACTACTACTGCTGCTACTACTACTACTACTGCTACTGCTACTACTACTACTACTACTGCTACTACTACTGCTACTACTACTACTACTACTACTACTACCGTCAAGCTCTGTTATTTCTTTGTTCTTTGTTAGTTCTTGGGTTAATTAGTAAGACTTGTATCACTAAATCATTATTAGCTCAAAAAAATAAAAATTTCCTCCCTGGTTTCTTTGAACAGGAGTAGAGGTTCATCCCTTGTTTTTCCCGTTTAGGATTAGGTTTCCGGTTCCTTCTAAAGTCTACTTCAACTCTGTACTCTTAATGTCTCTGCCTGAACTCTGAAATTTTATTTGCTAATTAAACCTTGACCTCTTTGAGTCTAGAATTCACTCTCTATCTTTCCTGTTATCTTGCTCTTTCTTATGCTAATACAACTCCACACAGTAATGAACTACCTTGAGTGGCCCTTGGGCCTTGTTTTAGGTAAATATTAGTACTAATAATAAGATAAAAAAATCAAAAATTATTTTCTGGCTTTAAATAACCTGCAAAAGTTTGAAAATGAATCAACCAATCAATGAAATACTGATTGCATTATCATTTGCCCTCTTATGAAGCTTGAACAGCTTAAAAGGCAGCAGGAAACTTTGAGAAAAAGTTAAGATTTAATCAAAATATAGAAAATAAAAAAATGCTTGAGGGAGAAACCAATTGAATTTTTGACTTTTTCATCTGTTTACTTTTGCTATCAAAATATTTGTACAGAAATCTAAAACCAGGCCTGATTGCTGAGAAGAAATTCGAAAACGGTATGAATCAAGTCAAATTCAGAAAAGTTTCTTTAAAGAACTTTCAGATGCTAACCTTACCTCATCCTTTGCCTATTTTAAAAATAATTTTCTGCAAGACAATAAAATCTTTTAATGTGGCATCCATATACCTTGATTCGTCTATCTTTTTTGCTCAGATCAGTACTGCTGACGTTATTCCGTAATGATATCCTTCAGTGAGTTGACTTCAGCTCCAATTCGCTGCCACAAGAGGTTTTCATGATGGCTTTTTTTTAATCTACTCTTAAAAGGCCAAAATCAGCAAAAGGTCAAAATGCTATAAAGGTCAAATTTCTTTCTTTATTTGGTCGTGATTTCTTCCATTTTAGTCTGAGACATTTTCTGCAAGAAAAATGATAAGACGTGTAATACAAAGCTTTTACCCATCCCAATTTAAACAAGATCATCACTCACAGCATTAACACACAATGCAAATAACAACCCACTGAACTAACATCCTGATCTGTGTCATCATGAAAAAAAAACAAAAAAAACTGCAACACACCCATGAAACATCATTTTAAAAAGTTGGCTGCTGGATATGTCCAGTTTTATATAGGTCAGGTCGAGGCTTCCATATCTGAAGAGACTTAAAAATGTT